>JZKD02S2202946.1:0-13709 GCA_000966675.3 Picea glauca
TTGGCTTGCACATACATGTGATGGAAACCTACTTTAAAGAATGAAACTGGATTGTATGCTTCGACCACCTGTGGTGGTATGCGTGGTGTAGTATGAATGCTTGTCTGAATCACTTCCTTGTATATATAAAAATAAACATTATTGTCTAATTGTCGCACCTTGTGTATAGTATACCATAAGTTATGATATCTTGCGGCTAGGAATGGATTATCTTTTACTCCCAATTTTTTTTTATCATTCAGCTCCCTCCACGTTGATAACTCAATTAGAATTAATATCCATGAGTAGTGAAATTCAATCCCCTTCTCTTATGCCTCTTCACAATCGATCAAGAACTAGTTGAGAAAAAATGTCACCCTGTTCATATGTATTGTTGGACAGTTGGTTGTCATTGATGTCAACCTTTAGAGATTGATTACAACCCTTAGAGAGGTCCAGATATGTTGAAAAGTTTATTCACATTTGTATGCTCGAGATTTATGGTGAGTTAGTTGTGTACATTTGATATAGTCTACATGTATCTCCAGAGGTGTAATTATGGGACCCGAAGTTGATTGAGGAATAATGACATGAAGAAAAATGTAATTGTTGGTAATACTATCATAGATGGATAGTACACATCATGTTGTTTCTAGTTATATGTGTAACTACACTTGCTTCCTCACGGTTAGGGAGATATGGTATTGTAAATTTGGAAGCCCCAAAGAATGGTCAAGAATCCCTAGTTGGTTACAAATCAATGAATGAAGGGGTAAAGTAGTTGCATGTTAAGTACCTATACCATATATGAAAATATACTTTAATGAGACCAAGAATAAACCATAAAAAATTCACCATAACATGAACACAAGAATATATAAATCTCTTGAGGTAGGGTAACATCATATATTAATCCTTAAGAAAAGATAACACTCCTCAAGCAATGCTTGATACATTCACAATATTCTTCACTATACCTCATTACATTGCTTACACTTCTTTATATAGCGCTCTTTATCTCCTAGGAACCTTCTAGAGAGCCTTATCACATTTATTACATCCAACTACCATAGTGGGCCTTTATTAATATAGTGGACTTAGTCCACCTTACATTGAATGAAAACATTCTCATATATTAAATGATTTCCACTAATAATACATAACCACAATCCCATTGGGTACCTCCCTAGGCACCCCATATTACCTCCCTAGGTATACTAAATTCCATCCTCCTTCACATGTTTTTTCCTCGAAACACGAGAACAAACCATACAATATGACCAGCTAAGCAATGTAGCGAACTGGTACCAAGTATGACCATCCATCCATCTTAATGGAAGATGAACATGATGTCAAACTACTTCCTTTCCACCCTGATCTTACTCTGCATCATGCCGATGTTTCCATAGGATTGGTTCTCTAGCCTGATGTCTTCATGTAGTGTTGGTAGGCCTCCATGTACCTCTGGATTCATTTCCTTTTTGGTTCCATGTTGGTGCATAAGTGTGTTGATGCTCACACCCTTTCCTTGATGATTGTTGTTTCTTTATATGTTGTGGATGATGATATAAAACAATTGTAGGAATCTTTTCTGTTTTCTTCCAATATGAAACACATTGTGACTTTGATTCAATCACCTCCTTAGCTTCTTTATTGTGTCCTTCTTATGGGTTTTCTTCATCTCCTTATATAGAATCTCCCTCCGATTCAACTTTGGACTTGACAATAATTGTTTTGTTGGCCTCTGTGGGCCCATATTTCTTATTAAGAGACACATCCTGCAATGTAATTTTATTTTTCTTGTACCACAACTTCAGAAACTTCTTTGTCACATTAATATTAATGGTACCCATTGATTCTATCCAAGGATACCCCAAAATAATATCCACTTCATCCATATCTGTAGCATAAAAATCTGAATACAACACATATTTATCCATGTTAATCTTCAAATCTTTAACAGTTTGAACTATCCCCCCCTCAACCTATGTTCTTTGAATATTCTTTACTGGAACTTGCAATCTATTAACCAACTGAACATTGATAAAATTATGCATGCAACTAGGGTTTATAGAAACAATGACATTTTCTTTATGAATGCAACCATGAACTTGTAATACANTGCATCTCTAGTTGCTCAATCTCTCTTGATGGGATTTTCTAATCGTCATCCCAATCTTCCATAATGTGTCCCATCTCTTCCTCAATTAACTTTTACTGTGTGGGTAGCCATTCCTAATTTGGATCCTTCTTGGCTTGCACATACATGTGATGGAAACCTACCTTAAAGAATGAAGCTAGATTGTATGCTTCGACCACCTGTGGTGGTATGCGTGGTGTACTATGAATGCTTGTCTGAATCACTTCCTTGTATATATACAAATAAACATTATTGTCTAATTGTCGCACCTTGTGTATAGTATACCATAAGTTATGATATCTTGCGGATAGGAATGGATTATCTTTTAATCCCAAAACATTTGTATCATTCATCTCCCTCCATGTTGATAGCTCAATTAGAATTAATATCCATGAGTAGTGAAATTCAATCCCCTTCTCTTATGCCTCTTCACAATCGATCAAGAACTAGTTGAGAAAAAATGTCACCCAGTTCATATGTATTGTTGGACAGTTGGTTGTCATTGATGTCAACCTTTAGAGATTGATTACAACCCTTGGAGAGGTCCATATATGTTGGAAAGTTTATTCACATTTGTATGCTCGAGATTTATTGTGAGTTACTTGGGTACATTTGATATAGCCTACATGTATCTCCGGAGGTGTGATTATGGGACCTAAAGTTGATTGAGGAATAATGACATGAAGAAAAATGTAATTGTTGGTAATACTATCATAGATGGATAGTACACATCATGTTGTTTCCAGTTATATGTGTAACTCCATTTGATTCCTCACAGTTAGGGAGATATGGTATTGTAAATTTGGAAACCCCAAAGAATGGTCAAGAATCCCTAGTTGGTTACAAATCAATGAATGAAGGGGTAAAGTCGTTGCATGTTAAGTACCTATACCAAATCTGAAAATATACTTTAATGAGACCAAGAATAAACCATAAAACATTCACCATAACATGAACACAAGAATATATAAATCTCTTGAGGTAGGGTAACATCATATATTAATCCTTAAGGAAAGATAACACTCCTCAAGCAATGCTTGATACATTCACAATATTCTTTACTATACCTCATTACATTGCTTACACTTCTTTATATAGCCCTCTGTATCTCCTAGGAACCTTCTAGAGAGCCTTATCACATTTATTACATCCAACTACCATAGTGGTCCTTTATTAATATAGTGGGCTTAGTCCACCTTACATTGAATGAACACATTCTCATATATTAAATGACTTCCACTAATAATACATAACCACATTCCCATTGGGTACCTCCCTAGGCACCCCATATTACCTCCCTAGGTATACTACATTCCATCCTCATTCACATGTTTTTTCCTCGAAACACGAGAACAAACCATACAATATGACCAGCGAAGCAATGTAGCCAACTGGTACCAAGTACGACCATCCATCCATCCTAATGGAAGATGAACATGATGTCAAACTACTTCCTTGCCACCCTGATCTTACTATGCATCATGCCGATGTTTCCATAGGATTGGTTCTCTAGCCTGATGTCTTCATGTAGTGTTGGTAGGCCTCCATGTACCTCTGGATTCGTTTCCTTTTTGGTTCCTTGTTGGTGCATAAGTGTGTTGATGCGCACACCCTTTCCTTGATGATTGTTGTTTCTTTATATGTTGTGGATGATGATATAAAACAATTGTAGGAATCTGTTCTGTTTTCTTCAAATATGAAACACATTGTGACTTTGATTCAATCACCTCCTTAGATTCTTTATTGTGTCCTTCTTGTGGGTTTGCTTCATCTCCTTATATAGAATCACCCTCCGATTCAACTTTGGACTCGACAATAATTGTTTTGCTGGCCTCTGTGGGCCCATATTTCTTATTAAGAGACACATCCTGCAATGTAATTTTATTTTTCTTGTACCACAACTTTAGAAACTTCTTTTTCACATTAATATTAATGGTACCCACTGATTCTATCCAAGGATACCCCAAAATAATATCCACTTCAGCCATATCCGTAGCATAAAAATCTGAATACAACACATATTTATCCATGTTAATCTTCAAATCTTTAACAATTTGAACTATCCCCCCCTCAACCTATGTGCTTTGAATATTATTTACTGGAACTTGCAATCTATTAACCAACTGAACATTGATAAAATTATGCATGCAACTAGGGTTTATAGAAACAATGACACTTTCTTTATGAATGCAACCATGAACTTGTAATACAGATTTTCCACATGAAAATAGAGTCTTGGTGATGTCTTTATCCTTACTCTTTGTATGAGACCACTTGTCTAAAAGTATTTTTTCAAGTGCTTCCTTAGAAAGTGGCATCCATTCAGAATGGTGAAATGATTCCCACCATATGTGAGCATCACCTTTGAAACCCTAGTCTACAAAATATTTCCACTACCCTTTCCATTCTGACTTGTGGGACTTTAAGAAGTCTTCAATACAAGGATCATCAAATTTTCCTGTAAAATACATCTTGCTTGGAAAAAATATTCAACAAAAACTGGGGTTTAAAAATAAATTACTGTAGAAAATCGTGTCTTTTCCGGAAAAACCATGAAAAACAATTGAATTTAAAATGCTCATAACTTTACTTCCCAGACTCCGTTTCAACTGAATTGTTTTTTGAAATTGGGTATTTTTCCGAGAGAAATTCAAATAACAATTTTGTTTTTCCAAATTAAGCTCATAAATCTTCATATCTGAACCTGAAGTGCATCACCCTCTTTTTCTTCCGTAGAAGATTCTGCAAAAAGAGAAAAAAAAATCTTCCCTTATTTGGCCAAGGAAAGTGCTCTGATACAACTTGCTAAGTACATATACCAGATATGCAAATATAGTTTAATGAGACCAAGAATAAACCATAAAACATTCACCATAACATGAACAGAAGAATGCATAAAACCCTTAAGGTATGGTAACACCATATATTAATCTTTAAGGAAGGATAACACTCCTCAAGCAATGCTTGATACATTCACAATATTCTTCACTATGCCTCATTACATTTCTTACACTTCTTTATATATCTCTCTCTATCTCCTAGGAACCTTATAGAGAGCCTTCTCACATTTATTACATCCAACTACCATAGTAGGCCTTTATTAATATAGTGGACCTAGTCCACCTTACATTGAATGACCACATTCTCATATATTAAATGAATTCCACTAATAATACATAACCACATTCTCATTGGGTACCTCCCTAGGCACCCCATATTACCTCCCTAGGTATACTACATTGCAACAAGAAATATCTATAAGCCCTACTTTTAAGGGAAGAGTTTACCTAGAAAAGTATAAATACCCCTCAAGGATTCATTCACAAGAAAACTCATACTCTTACATTGAATATCTATCATGTGAATGCTATTTTCTATTATCGTGATCTTTCGGCTAGTTTGTGATGAAGAATTATGAGGTAGCAAAGTGGGAGAAGTGTGAGATTTTTGGGATTGCAGAAGAGTGCGAGAAAATATGAGGAAACCCTACTTTGGGTCATCCTCATGGGTCAGACTATATTTGTCTAGCGAGGCCCTCACATGTAGTCTTATAAATGTCAAGAAAGTCATCCTCGTGGGGCAACTAGTGTTTTTCTAGCGAGGCACTTGCATAATTGACAAAGAATGCTTGTACTTGGTTGTTGAGCTCAATGAAGAAGCTACAAGTATATATCTAGTGTTTCAGGTCACATACAAGTATGATTTAAAGGTTAGTTGTTTGGTTATGATATGGCATACACTTGAGAGGTATGTCTTGTTGATGGTATACCTTGGAAAGGTTATGGCACATTGATTAGAGGCATTAGTGGTTGGTTTGGTTTCTCGTTTGATTACATGTTATGGTTCATATCTGAGGCTTGGTGTATTATGTTATGAGGCTGTATTTTGGTGGTGTCGAGGATCATTGTTGAGGCATGTATTTAAAGGGAATGGTTTATTACTTGAGGCACATAATTGGATGTATGGTGCATGTTGATTGAGGTCTACTTGTTGAGATACATTGTTGGTACATATCTTGGATACATTGGCACATGGTTGGCATGTTGTATGGTTGATAATGTTATTGGTATTGGTACATTGATAGAGGCACTTGTTTGTGATATTTATATATGCTTGGTACAAATTTGGCACATATTCTTGGTATATGGTTGAGGAAATTCATTGAGGATACCTTATGTTATATGGTTTGGTGTTTATGTATATGGTTGATGTACATTTTTTTCACATGGTATGGTATAGGTGTTGATGATACAAGAGTTGGTTTATGGTTGATACACCTGTTGTGGTACAAGTGGTGATACAGGTTTGGTGCATGGTTGATGCACTTGTTGATGGTACAGGTATAGGTTGATGCATGGTACATGTTGTTACTTGGTTGAGACACATATCTTNGAATGGTGAAATGATTCCCACCATATGTGAGCATCACCTTTGAAACCCTAGTCTACAAAATATTTCCACTACCCTTTCCATTCTGACTTGTGGGACTTTAAGAAGTCTTCAATACTAGGATCATCATATTTTCCTGTAAAATACATCTTGCTTGGAAAAAATATTCAACAAAAACTGGGGTTTAAAAATAAATTACTGTAGAAAATCACGTCTTTTTCCGGAAAAACCATGAAAAACAATTGAATTTAAAATGGTCATAACTTTACTTCCCAGACTCCGTTTCAGCTGAATTGTTTTTTGAAATTGGGTATTTTTCCGAGAGAAATTCAAATAACAATTTTGTTTTTCCAAATTAAGCTCATAAATCTTCATATCTAAACCTTAAGTGCATCACCCTCTTTTTCTTCCGTAGAAGATTCTGCAAAAAGTGAAAAAAAAATCTTCCCTTATTTGGCCAAGGAAAGTGCTCTGATACCACTTGCTAAGTACCTATACCAGATATGCAAATATACTTTAATGAGACCAAGAATAAACCATAAAACATTCACCATAACATGAACAGAAGAATACATAAAACCGTTAAGGTATGGTAACACCATATATTAATCTTTAAGGAAGGATAACACTCCTCAAGCAATGCTTGATACATTCACAATATTCTTCACTATGCCTCATTACATTTCTTACACTTCTTTATATGTCTCTCTCTATCTCCTAGGAACCTTATAGAGAGCCTTCTCACATTTATTACATCCAACTACCATAGTAGGCATTTATTAATATAGTGGACCTAGTCCACCTTACATTGAATGACCACATTCTCATATATTAAATGAATTCCACTAATAATACATAATCACATTCTCATTGGGTACCTCCCTAGGCACCCCATATTACCTCCCTAGGTATACTACATTGCAACAAGAAATATCTATAAGCCCTACTTTTAAGGGAAGAGTTTACCTAGAAAAAGCATAAATACCCCTCAAGGATTCATTCACAAGAAAACTCATACTCTTACATTGAATATCTATCATGTGAATGTTATTTTCTATTATTGTGATCTTTCGGCTAGTTTGTGATGAAGAATTATGAGGTAGCAAAGTGGGAGAAGTGTGAGATTTTTGGGATTGCAGAAAAGTGCGAGCAAATATGAGGAAACCCTACTTTGGGTCATCCTCATGGGTCAGACTATATCTATCTAGCGAGGCCCTCACATGTAGTCTTATGAATGTCAAGCAAGTCATCCTCGTGGGGCAACTAGTGTTTGTCTAGAGAGGAACTTGCATAATTGACAAAGAATGCTTGTACTTGGTTGTTGAGCTCAATGAAGAAGCTACAAGTATATATCTAGTGTTTTAGGTCACATACAAGTATGATTTAAAGGTTAGTTGTTTGGTTATGATATGGCATACACTTGAGAGGTATGTCTTGTTGATGGTATACCTTGGAAAGGTTATGGTACATTGATTAGAGGCATTAGTGGTTGGTTTGGTTTCTTGTTTGATTACATGTTATGGTTCATATTTGAGGCTTGGTGTATTATGTTATGAGGCTGTATTTTGGTGGTGTCGAGGATCATTGTTGAGGCATGTGTTTAAGGGGAATGGTTTATTACTTGAGGCACATAATTGGATGTATGGTGCATGTTGATTGAGGTCTACTTGTTGAGATACATTGTTGGTACATATGTTGGATACATTGGCACATGGTTGGCATGTTGTATGGTTGATAATGTTATTGGTATTGGTAAATTGATAGAGGCACTTTTTGGTGATATTTATATATGCTTGGTACAAATTTGGCACATATTCTTGGTATATGGTTGAGGAACTTCATTCAGGATACCTTATGTTATATGGTTTGGTGTTTATGTATATTGTTGATGTAAATTGTTGTCACATGGTATGGTATAGGTGTTGATGATAGAAGAGTTGATTTATGGTTGATGCTCCTGTTGTGGTACAAGTGGTGATACAGGTTTGGTGCATGGTTGATGCACTTGTTGATGGTACAGGTATAGGTTGATGCATGGTACATGTTGTTACTTGGTTGAGACACATATCTTGTGATGGTATTTGGTGATGTTGGTACATTCTTGGTAGAGGCATGTGTTGGTGATGTTGAGAATATGGTTTGAGATATGATCTTGGTGAACTTGGCATGATTTGCATGTGGATGAGATTGGATCTAGTTCTATGGATGAGATAGTGATTGGTTGGAAAAGTTTTTGTGATAGGAATTGGTTGGACAGTCTGGTCAGTGACAGGTTGATAGGTTACAAGTTGATGTGACAGTGGCAGTGAGAGTGGAAGAGACAGTGGCAGTTATTGTGGTAGTGAAAATTGGTCTACACTTATATTTCAGGGTGGAAGAATGGGGAAAGGAAAGGAGGTTGTAGACTCCTTCGAGTTGGAGCCAGAGAATGAGGGAGTTGGAAGTTCCTTTAGGTTGGATCCTGAGAACTAGGTGGCTGTATCCACCTTCTGGCTGGAGATGGAAAAAAGATGGGGTTGCAACCTACTTCTAGTTGGAGCCAGAGAATTCAGGGAGTTGTAACTTCCTTTAGGTTGGAGCCTGTAAATAGTGGGTTGCATCCTCCTTCCATTTGCAGCTTGAGAATTGGGAAGTTGGTGCTTCCTATGAATGAATTATTGATATATATAATAAATCATTCTATGGTTTTCTTCCATTTGGGTTTCCACGTAAATATTGGTGTACTGTGTTCTTGATGTGATGTTGATGTGATGCTTCTTATGATTGCATGCTTATGATATATATATTGAATGAAATCATAAATGATACATTGACGATAAAATATTGAACATTGTTGATACAGTGAAATAATATATATTTTAGTTAAAAGTGGTATAAAGTGCTTATATTGAGTCACCCCTACCACTCATCTTGTTGGATTACTAAGAGGGGGGGTGAATCAGTAATAGAGAAATTTAATCCCTTTTAACCATATAATCCAAGTGTTATATCAATGTAGCATTATCATCCAATAACTGCAGATTAAATAAACAATGAACAAATGAATAGTCATACACATACACAGTACACCAGTGTTTTACGTGGAAACCCAAAGCTGGAGAAAACCACATAATTATTTTTCCTATATGTATTGAAGAATTACATTCATGGGAAGCACCAACTTCCTTTGTTTTCTAGCTGCAGCTGGAAGRAGTCTCCCCTAGTTTCTCAGGATACAACCTAAGGGAAGCTCCAACTCCCCAATTCTTTGGCTACAACCAGAAGGAGGCTACAACCCCCTATGTTCTCTGGATACAACYAGAAGGTGGCTACAACCACCTRTCCTTTCCCTGTCCAACCTCCCTGTAATCAACCTGTACCATAAACAAGTGCATCAACAATGCACCAACCTATACCTCAACCTATAATCAACTTGTACCATAAACACGTGCATCAACCATGCACCAACTGTACCTCAACCTGTAATGAACCTATACCATAAACAAGTGCATCAACCATGCACCAACCTCTACCAACCAACCTATAATCAACCCGTACCATAAAAAAGTGCATCAACCATGCACCATCCTCTACCTCAACTTGTACCATGAACAAGTGCGTCAACCATGCACCAAACCTGTGCAAATAACCTGTCACAACAACTTGTCCAAACAACCTATCACAACAACCTGTCTCATCAATTTTATCAACCAAATCAGAGCTACTCACCAATATCAATCAACAAGACAACTCTCAAAGATGTGCATCAACCAAGTATAACACAACAACTCATAATCATCACCAAGATCAATATCTGCTTCTGATAATACAAGTATGCTACATCATCCATAAACCATGTGTGAACAATAGTACTAACAAGTGCCTCCAACCATGTACCTAGTATGTANGGGAATGGTTTATTACTTGAGGCACATAATTGGATGTATGGTGCATGTTGATTGAGGTCTACTTGTTGAGATACATTGTTGGTACATATCTTGGATACATTGGCACATGGTTGGCATGTTGTATGGTTGATAATGTTATTGGTATTGGTACATTGATAGAGGCACTTGTTTGTGATATTTATATATGCTTGGTACAAATTTGGCACATATTCTTGGTATATGGTTGAGGAAATTCATTGAGGATACCTTATGTTATATGGTTTGGTGTTTATGTATATGGTTGATGTACATTTTTTTCACATGGTATGGTATAGGTGTTGATGATACAAGAGTTGGTTTATGGTTGATACACCTGTTGTGGTACAAGTGGTGATACAGGTTTGGTGCATGGTTGATGCACTTGTTGATGGTACAGGTATAGGTTGATGCATGGTACATGTTGTTACTTGGTTGAGACACATATCTTGTGATGGTATTTGGTGATGTTGGTACATTCTTCGTAGAGGCATGTGTTGGTGATGTTGAGAATATGGTTTGAGATATGATCTTGGTGATCTTGGTATGATTTGCATGTGGATGAGATTGGATCTAGTTCTGTGGATGAGACAGTTATTGGTTGGAAAATTTGTTGTGATAGGAATTGGTTGGACAGTCTGGTCAGTGGTAGGTTGATAGGTTACAAGTTGATGTGACAATGGCAGTGAGAGTGGAAGAGACAGTGGCAGTTATTGTGGTAGTGAAAATTGGTCTACACTTATATTTCAGGGTGGAAGAATGGGGAAAGGAAATGAGGTTGTAGCCTCCTTCGAGTTGGAGCCAGAGAATGAGGGAGTTGGAAGTTCCTTCAGGTTGGAGCCTGAGAACTAGGTGGTTGTATCTACCTTCTAGATGGAGATGGAAAAAAGATGGGGTTGCAACCTACTTCTGGTTGGAGCCAGAGAATTCAGGGAGTTGTAACTTCCTTTAGGTTGGAGCCTGTAAATAGGGGGTTGCATCCTCCTTCCATTTGCAGATTGAGAATTGGGAAGTTGGTGCTTCCTATGAATGAATTATTGATATATATAATAAACCATTCTATGGTTTTCTTCCATTTGGGTTTCCACGTAAATACTGGTGTACTGTATTCTTGATGTGATGTTGATGTGATGATTCTTATGATTGCATGCTTATGATATATATATTGAATGAAATCATAAATGATACATTGACGATAAAATATTGAACATTGTTGATACAGTGAAATAATATATATTTTGGTTAAAAGTGGTATAAAGTGCTTATATTGAGTCACCCCTACCACCCATCTTGTTGGATTATTGAGAGGGGGGGTGAATCAGTAATAGAGAAATTTAATCCCTTTTATCCATATAATCCAAGTGTTATATCAATGTAGCATTATCATCCAATAACTGCAGATTAAATAAACAATGAACAAATGAATAGTCATACACATACACAGTACACCAGTGTTTTACGTGGAAACCCAAAGCTGGAGAAAACCACAAAATTATTTTTCCTATATGTATTGAAGAATTACATTCATGGGAAGCACCAACTTCCTTTGTTTTCCAGCTGCAGCTAGAAGGAGTCTCCCCTAGTTTCTCAGGATACAACCTAAGGGAAGCTCCAACTCCCCAATCCTCTGGCTACAACCAGAAGGAGGCTACAACCCCCTATGTTATTTGGCTACAACCAGAAGGTGGCTACAACCACCTGTCCTTTCCCCGTCCAACCGCCCTATAATCAACCTGTACCATAAACAAGTGCATCAACAATGCACCAACCTGTACCTCAACCTATAATCAACCTGTACCATAAACACGTGCATCAACCATGCACCAACTGTACCTCAACCTGTAATGAACCTGTGCCATAAACAAGTGCATCAACCATGCACCAACCTCTATCAACCAACCTATAATCAACCCGTACCATAAAAAAGTGCATCAACCATGCACCATCCTATACCTCAACTTGTACCATGAACAAGTGCATCAACCATGCACCAAACTTGTGCAAATAACCTGTCACAACAACTTGTCCAAACAACCTATCACAACAACTTGTCTCATCAATTTTATCAACCAAATTATATCTACTCACCAATATCAATCAACAAGACAACTCTCAAAGATGTGCATCAACCAAGTATAACACAACAACTCATAATCATCACCAATATCAATATGTGCTTCTGATAATACAAGTATGCTACATCATCCATAAACCATGTGTGAACAATACTACTAACAAGTGCCTCCAACCATGTACCTAGTATGTACCAATCATGTATCAACTACTCATCAACTATGACTCATCAATATGTACCAACATCATCAACTATACACCTCATGTATGTGCCAGCTCATCAACTACTTGTCTCAACCATGTACTCAACATGTACCTCAACCAAAATCCCTCATTAATTTCATCATCCAAATCTGATTTGTAGCTCTGGAATAGACCTGGTGTATATGATCACATTCCTGCAAACCTTCCTTAACTTTAACAACACGAGACTAGCATTTTTATCAAACGTTTCTTTAGTCTTACATGCCTAGTTTTGGATTAGTCAACAACCCTAACTTGAAGTAATCATAAATTTGAACTTGTAATGTATAAAGATATGAAACTGATACACATTTTTCTTAAGTTTGTTTTATGCAATTCCTCTAGGTGTCACTCTTGGAACCTCTCAGAAAAGGAGTTATAGCAAAAATGGCATACCTTGTTGAATTCTGGCTTATTCTAGAGAGAGACCTTGTAGAGTGTGCCCTGCATGAAACATTAGTTGAATTGATATGAAACTATTGCACATCATATTAAGACTGTACCCTAACCAAAACATTTTGTGTCACTGAATTTAGATCGTTTATGAAGAAGTTATGACATTTTTACCCGAAACACCTGTTTTTGACTAGTTTCAGAACTAGCCACAAACCCTATTTTCCACGGAGTGTAACTCCAAAAATACAATGACCCAGAAGTTGAATTGTTTAGCACAGATACTTGGGTATGTTTTCTCATGGCATAGCAATTTTATGGTCTGAATAATTATAGAAAAAAATTTATAGTGAAAATTGTGAGATGACCTGTAAATAACATACCTTAGAAAGCACCATCAAAAGAATTTATCCTTCCTTGCATTTCAGCCTTCTTTTCTTCACCTTCCCTCATAAATTAGGCTTAGATATCCTTGGTTACCTCAAAAACCTATAGATATTCAATATGCTTAAGTGTGATTAAATGAGAGAGCCTTTCCTCTTATTTATACTCTCCAAGTAGCTTCCTTAAAAACATCTTGTAGGTCACTT
>JZKD02S2202946.1:25921-39896 GCA_000966675.3 Picea glauca
ACACCATAGAAATTACAACTCAAAGGGGAATCTCAAGGTTGTTGAATACCTTAGAGGAAAGTATGCGTAGGAGTAAGCGTAGCACATAGTTGATGAACACTGTGTAAAACTATGCTAGGAGGGCATTCAACAGGTGCAAGGAGTGCACATAACCAACACGTTCTGAGGTGTTGGAGAATTTGAGGAAAACCTAGAGTTACTATACACTATGAGGGAAAGAATCTTTGCAAGTGTGCATTAAGCAGATGTAGGAGTTTCTTTGGTGAACTCGAAGGATTTCAGGAAGCAGGAGGAATACCTATGCAAGGAGTGCACCAGGACAACACTTAGAAAAAGTGTTGAAAGACAATCGTCAGAAGGCTCATTCAAGCACAAGGAGTGTGCCAAAGGTAAATAAATTTCATCTAAAATCTCGAGGAGAAGAGCATTGAGATTCTAGGAAGGCACGAGAAAATCACTTAAATGAAGTAGAGGACCAAGACCCTTAGGAGACTGAGTAGGTTCAAGATTAGAAGAGATAGTGCAAGGTGTGCGCCAAAGACTGATTCATTCCAAGTCCCAATATTTTAGGAGGATTAGTGCCATCGTGCACAGAGTCTCAATCAAGAGTGCAGAAGAAGGTGTAGAACAATATAAGTCTCGGATTGTGGGAGAATTGTTGATTGTGCACAAGAGTAAGGACTTGTTGAAGTCCTGAAGCCAAGTGAGACCATCTGTTGTCTGTAAGACAGGTGGCAAGAGAACTGTAAGTCTGGAGAAATCTCTGGGACTTTTCAATGGAATGGGGTGGAATAATGTCGAAGCTCCAAAGAGCGGAGCAGATCCTGAACGTTGATCATCAGGAAGGATGTGCAGCAGATCCGAGAGTTCACGAGAAATAACTTTGGAATAATTTGTGTGGAGCAAAGGGTAATATTATCGAAGTCATGAGAAACGAGTGAATCTGGACTGTTGATCCATAAGGACACATGGAGGAGATCCATGTATTTTGGAGGAAAGGTGCTCCGGAAGAAAGAGGAGAGTAGTGTGGAGGAACTCCTGAAGGTGGAGTCTGAAGCGCATCACAATCATTGGTTGTGGGAGAGATGTGGACTATAGATCAGGTCCCATGAAAATTCGTCAATTCAGAGATCAAGAAAAAGGGAGTCAGTTGTTCACAAAATCTTCGAAGCATGGAGTTGCGATGAGGATTGGCCCAAGGTTATGGTTGAATTCCATGAGGCAGAAGAACAGGGGCTGAGAAGGAGCCTACAGGTCTCACAGGACCTGCACCTAGGATAAAAGGGGCCTGTGTAAAATTGATTGGATTCCACCAGGGTCCCGAAGAGTAGATTCGACTCAAGTGACTGAATGATCCTAGACCGAGAGGTCACATAGCCCCTAGGAGAGAAGGGGGGTTTGTGTCAAGTGGTATCAGATTCTGAATTTGTTTTCAGGTAGTGAAGAGTAGACAAATAAAATAGTCTGATACCATCAAGTGGTATCAGAGCCACATAATTCATTTATGTAGGCAAAAGGAGAGAAGACAATTTGGCTACATCAAGTAGCGTCAGAGCTTGATTTCTCCTATAGACAACAGGTGAAGGGAGACAGACTATGATTCTCTATAAATATTGTTGCAAGCTATGCAATAGATGGTATATAGCCAGGTGGTATGAAGGTGAAGAAAGAAATATGGCTACTGAAGGCCATGAGAGTGTTCGAAGAGAAGACTGCTAGTAGAAAAGAAAATCTGAAATTGACAAGGAGCTCAGTGAAATCTGAGCAGGGATGGGGAATCTAGAATTGAATATGCAACATGAGGAAAAGGTATGTTGGAGGTACGAGTGGGCTCTAAAAAGGAAATTAAAATGGCCTATTTAGAATTTGTTGGCTAAAAGGCAGCAGCATGTGTTAAAAATGTGGTTGAGGCATGCTGAAAACCTCAGTGATGAGGGGAAGAGATATGGAAGATATCTCATAGGTTTTCATGTGGGAAATGAGAAGATATCAGTTGATCTCATAAACTTCCATAAGGGCAGAGGAGAAAACCAAAATTTTCAAGTGGGCAAAGGAGAAGAGATGAGCTCAGCTAAGAGTTCATATCAACAAGGGGTGGTGACATATGGAAAGGAGGAAGAAGAAAGGCCTCGTCCATATGAATATTCATGTGGAGTTGCATACCATGTGAATGAAGATGATGAGAAGTTAAATACTTACACCATCAAGGAGGAGGATCAGAGGAGAATTATTATCATTGGAAGAATCGAAATATTCCTTCCATATAGCCAAGGAGAGGATAGCATATGTTTTGCAAATGCAACAACAAAAGAAAAACCAGTTTTGATTGTCGTTAAGGAGGAGAAGGAGAAGATATTGAAGTCTGCCCCAACAGAAAAGGAGGAGCACATAGTTGGGTTGCTAACTTAGTGGGAGATGGAGTTGAAGATGCTAGAGGATTGGTTGGATAATCCAGGACTAGAATATGGATTCTAGGAGATAGCCATGCTAGAGGGAGCATAAGTCCAGCATGAAGAGAAACTAGAGGAAGCTGGAGTTGAACCAGCACAAGAAGAGCTGGAAGAAGATAGTTTTTCAGAGAAGGAATCTAAGATGAATCTTGTTAATAAGACTGTGGAACTAGGATCTGTAGCAGAGTGGCCAACCAATGCCATAGGAGATGAAGGTAGCATGGGGGATCAGGTTGGTCTGCCCATTAATTGGCATTAGGAGTTGCAATCGAGCATATTGCATAAGGAAATCCAACCAACAGAGCAACTGGAAGAGGTAATAGAGGAGATAAGGGAGTTGATGTTGAGGTCAACAAAAGAAGTTTTCAACAAGGAGAAGCTGAATAGAGGAGGACCTGCATGAGTAGCGAGGCAACAACAACAAAGCAGAGGAGCGGGAGGACATCTCCAGGGGAAATTTTGGGATCTAGGGGATTTCAATAGAAGAGCAGACGATATCATGAGAAGGAGCTCATGATTTTCCCAGTAGTGGAGTATGATGCAGGAGCATCACTCCACCTCAGCACATGCCAGCTATTCGGCACATTGGTGCACATTCAAGGAGGGGAGAGGCACCAACCCTCTCATTTTCCCTCAAATTTTAAATGAAATTAAAGAAATTAAATGCTATCAGGATGGAAGAGCCAAATCCTGCCTTCGTACAGGCTGTAGATAAGGTCTCCTTAAATGACTGATGGTAGGATGGATCTAGATCCGATTTGGACTAGATTTTCCACTCATTGTAATATGCCTCAGTAGATAGGAATTTTGATGGTGATTAGACACCACTAGTGTAGTTTGGAGGGAAGATCGTTGAGCCCCTTTTGTATAAATATTTGTAAAATATGTCTAATAGAGGTTGTTGGTAGAGGTTGATGAAGATCGATTGGATATCAATGTAATCCAAGAGGAGAGCTAAGAGCGAGACTCAGCTGTAGTCTGAGCTCACACATTGAAATTGACATTATGATATTAATACAAAATAACATATTTCACTATTTACAAATTCCTGTGTGGTGGTGTTTGTCTTTTAATGTCATTCATGTTTGTATTAACTTATGTTGTAGGTGGATGTGTTAGTTTTCATCTACAGGGTAAGTATATAAATTCTCTATATGTGAGTTGCGTTAAATTGTTCTGGGTTCTTTAGGCTATGCAAGGAGTGCACAACAGAGTATTGGAAACTATGTATCCAATGCAAGGAGTGCACATCTGAACTCTTTCAAATTAGAGAAGAACGTGCCAAGAGGGAACACTAGAGAAATTACAACTCAAAGGGGAATCTCAAGGTTGTTGAATACCTTAGAGGAAAGTATGTGCATGAGTAAACATAGCACAGATTTGATGAACACTCTGTACAAATATTCCAAGAGGGAATTGAGAAGGTGCAAGGAGTGCACAGAACCAACACGTTCTGATGTGTTCAAGAATTTGAGGAAAACCTAGAGTTACTGAACACTCTTAGGGAAAGAAGCTCTACAAGTGTGCATTGAGAAGATGTAGGAGTTTCTTATGTGAACTCAAAGGATTTCAGGAAGTATGAGGAAGACCTATGCAAGGAGTGCACCAGGACAACACTTAGACAAAGTGTTAAAATACAGTCATCTGAAGGCTCAGTCAAGTGTAAGGCGTGCGCCAAAGGTAAAGCAATTTCATCTACAAGCTTGAGAGGAAGAGCATCGATTTGCTAGGAAGCCACAAGAAAATCCTTTGAATGAAGCAGAGGAATGAGACCCTTAGGAGACTAAGAAGGTTTAAGCTCATAAGAGATAGCGCAAGGTGTGCTTTGGAGATGGTTTCATTCCAAGTCCCAAGAGTTTAGAGGGATTAGTGTCATTGTGCACAGAGTCTCTGCAAAAAGTGCATAAGAAGGTGGATAACAATCCAAGTATCGAACTGTGGGAGAAGTGTTGAGTGTGCACAAGAGTAAGGACTCATCGAAGTCCCAAAGCCAAGTAAGATCGTCCATCATCTGTAGGACAGGTGGCAAGAGATATGGAATTCCAAAGAAATCATTCTCTGAGATTTTTTAGTTGAATGTGGTGCAAGATTGTCGAAGCTCCGAAGAGCGGAGAAGATCATGAATGTTGATCATCAAGAAGGATGTGGAAGCATATCTGAGAGTTCATGAGAAAGAACTTTAGAATAATTTGCATGGATCGAAGGGTAATCTTCGCGAAGTTGCGAAGAGTGAGTGAATCTAGACCGTTGATCCAGAAGAATACGTGGAGGAGATCCAGGTATTTCAGAGGAAAGGTGCTCCAGAATAAAGAGGAGATAGTTGTGGAGGAACTCTAGAAGGCGGAGTCTAAACCGGATCACAACCATTGGTTGTGGGAGAGACGTGGATCGTATATTGAGTCCCGGGTGAATTATTTTATTCAGAGATCAGGAAGAAGGGAGTCAATTGTTTGTAAAATCTCTAAAACATAGAGTTGCGAGGAGGATTGGTCAGAGGTCATAGATCGAGGCCATGAGGCAGAAGAACATGGGCTGAGAAGGAGCCTGCAGGTCTCACTGGACCTATTCCTAGGAGAAAAGGGGGCTGTGTAAAATTGATTGTGTTCCAGCAGGGGCCCGAAGAGTCGATTCGACTCAAGCTATTGAACGATACTAGACTGTGAGGTCATGCAACCCCTAAGAGAGAAGGGGGGTTTGCATCACCAACTTGAAAGCAGGCCTGAAGTGGCTCGGGATGAGTAACATGTTAGTGTTCGAGGATTGTTGGAGAAGGCTATTTTGATAATTTTTTGGAATCACATAGAAGCAGATCACACGACATTTTGGCAAAGCAGTAGTATGCATGGAAAGAAGCTAGAGAATTATCAGGAGTCAACCTGCAAAAGGAGTAAAGTAGTTAGTATTTTTGGGACATTATGCCCACTTTGTAACCATTTTGTAACGTGATTAGCCCTATTTTAAAGCTATAAATTATAATGGGTTTTTTGGGTAGAGAGTATTGAACAATAAGTCATGGTAGAGGGAAAGAAAGTGAAGAATTGGATAAGTATTCGAGTGTTTTGAGACATGATTGAGGTTTTCAGGAGTTAGGCTCGCACTGTAGTAGAATGAGTTAGGAAAGTTTGGGTAATATCAAATGATATATCTTATTTTAAGTGTAGTGCACAACTTTAAGGAGATTGCAAATGAATAAAATAAAAATCCAATCACTGTGGACATAGCCCAATTTGGGGTGAACCACATTAAAACCTTGTGTCTTGATGTGTTTCTTTTGTGTGTTATGTTTATGATGCCTATGATGTTTACTATTACTGTGCAATGATGGTAAATGTTTATTATTCTAAATATGTCACCGATATATGTTGTTACGATCATGCGTACTTAAGTTAATGGTGAATGAATGAATGTTAAGTGAAGTAATGTCGTGCACAAGGTATATTGAATGATAATGGATAATCCATAGTATGGTTATGCAGCACTTCCCCTCATCACTACAAAAACTTGGTTGATGCAACCCCTATAGATTCCTTGGGTGTGAATTCACTTGCTTGCAGGTGATGTCGAAAGGGTCGTTGTCCAAGGGTTTTGTTGATTTATTAATATTTAACCCTGGGAATGCCTACTACATGCCAACAATGATTAAAAAACTAAATATTTGATTGGAATAAGTGAACACCATGATAGAGCACTAGGTAAAGTTAGGAATGTCATCAAAGTTGGTAATACCAACATCACAAGTGTCATTCGAGAACACATATATGTTGCATGAAGTTATTTGTTGGATTTTTACTTAGAATTTACATCAAAGTAAGTACATATTTATTTGAATTTTTATTTTTTCAAACAATAAAAAAATTGAGGTTTGGTTTTTTAATATCTCCATTTTTTTGTTAAATAAAATATAATTTAAAATAAATATTTTCTACTGTATTATATGAATATGTCACCAAATTTGTGATATATAAATTAATTATTAGTAATTCAAAAGCTAACATGAACATATGTTAACACAATACAACATAGTTTTTCTATAATAATCAATAAATATGATAATAAAAATATATCAAAACCACATCTTATGCTTGTACTATTTAATGTGTTTTCAATATGTGGTTGTAAATGGTTATTAAATTTTCATGTCTAACATTATAAAATGAAGAAAAAAACCATAATTCGCCATTATAGAGACCCATAATAAAATGACACATCCACAATATAAATGTTGAAACAAAGCATTTACATATCAATCTTCATTGCCTTCACCCTGATTATATTCCTCACTTGGCATTATAACATTGTTTTTCTAAAAACGATGTTTAGATATTGGATCATGTCTCATTACGAACAACCATTCCCCATCCAACATATCTAGGAAAAAAAAACTGGGTTGCAATGTTTTGGGAAAACATAAGGTTCCTTAGTCTCAACCCACATATTTTTAGAGTTAAAACATATTAGTCCCTTATTACGATATTCCTTTACATTTATTCGGTCAAAGGTATCCCACCACCTACAACAAAAAATAACACATTGAAAAGATGAGAAGTCCACTTGCAAGATCTCTTGTATCTTTCCAATGTAACCTAATTTCCCCTCTATTAGGTTTTGATCACGGTGGACAGCACAAATAGATTGGTCAAACTATACCTCCACTCTACAATATTTTGTGGCATGTCCATCATCAACATACTCAATGTAAAAATGATGCCCATATGCCCACATAAATGGGAACAAATGCACCTATAAAAATGAAAACCAAAGACGATGTGACATCCCCTATTACAAGCAATCCGAAAATATTCTCTCAAACACAATGTAACATACCCATCAACAATCTAAGTCATGCCGCTTAAAATTTCTTCTCTAAAACCAATTCTATCTATGGAAGTAATTCATCAAAACAAATTGTGTGTGCAACTAGCCTTGTGTTTTGCATGGGAATTGTTTCCTTTTGCATGCACGACAACTATTTCCCAATGCAACCAGTGATTCAAGCCTCACGCTAGAATCTTGTTTCCATTACTATGAAAAATTAACTAACAGATAACATTTATTAACTTCCATGCTCTGCATATGCAACAAATTATGCAAAACTAACAATGACATGCAGAACTATGCATAATTATGTCCAACTTCAACAAACAAAAATAACATAAACATACACATGATAAAAACATGTGTTAAGACCTAAATAGTGACACATTACCCCTTAATTGGGGCATATTACATTAGTATTGTTATTTTGTTTATGTTGGCTTGATTCCATTAGTTGTAATTGCACCTCCTAGTCTCCTATATATACCAAGGAGACCTTTTCATTTGGAATAATCTTGTATTGGTGAATTCATGTAATGTATAAGGAGGTTTCCCCCTNATACCTATGCAAGGAGTGCACCAGGACAATACTTAGAAAAAGTGTTGAAAGACAATCATCAGAAGACTCAGTCAAGCACAAGGAGTGCACCAAAGGTAAATAATTTTTGTCTACAATCTCAAGAGGAAGAGCATCGATTTTCCAGGAAGGCATGAGAAAATCATTTGAATGAAGTAGAGGACCGAGAACCTTAGGAGACTGAGTAGGTTCAATCTTAGAAGAAATAGTGCAAGGTGTGCGCCGAAGACGGATTCATTCCAAGTCCCAATATTTTAGGAGGATTAGTGCCATTGTGCACAGAGTCTCGATAAAGAGTGCAGAAGAAGGTGTAGAACAATATAAGTCTCGGACTGTGGGAGAATTGTTGAGTGTGCACAAGAGTAATGACTTGTTGAAGTCCTGAAGCCAAGTGAGACCATCCGTCATGTCTAAGACAGGTGGCAAGAGAACTGTAAGTCTGGAGAAATCTCTGGAACTTTTCAGTTGAACACGGTGCAAGACTGTCGAAGCTCCAAAGAGCGGAGCAGATCCTGAATGTTGATCGTCAGGAAGGATGTGGCAGCAGATCTGAGAGTTCACGAGAAAGAACTTCGGAATAATTTTTGTGGAGCAAAGGGTAATATTCGTGAAGTCGTGAAGAACGAGTAAATCTAAACTATTGATCCATAAGGACACGTGGAGGAGATCCATGTATTTCAGAGGAAAGGTTCTCTAGAATAAAGAGGAGAGCAGTGTGGAGGAACTCCTGAAGGCGGAGTCTGAAGCGCATCACTGTCGTTGGTTGTGGGAGAGATGTGGACTATAGATCAGGTCCCATGTGAATTCGTCAATTCAGATATCAGGAAAAAGGGAGTCAGTTGTTCACAAAATCTCTGAAGCATGGAGTTGCGATGAGGATTGGCCCAAGGTTATGGCTGAAGGCCATGAGGTAGAAGAACAGGGGCTGAGAAGGATCTTGCAGGTCTCACAGGACCTGCACCTAGGATAAAAGGGGCCTGTGTAAAATTGATTGGATTCCAGCAGGGGCCCGAAGAGTAGATTTGACTCAAGTGACTAAACGATCCTATACTGAGAGGTCACATAGCCCATAGGAGATAAGGGGGGTTTGCGTCAAGTGGTATCAGATCCTGAATTTGTTTTCAGGTAGCGAAGAGTAGAGAAAGAAAATAGTCTGATACCATCAAGTGGTATCAGAGCCACATANTGTTGAGTGTGCACAAGAGTAAGGACTCGTCGAAGTCTCGAATCCAAGTAAGACTGTCCATCATCTGTAGGACAGGTGGCAAGAGATATGGAAGTCCGAAGAAATCGTTCTCCGATATTTTTCAGTTGAACATGGTGCAAGACTGTCGAATCTCCGAAGAGCGGAGAAGATCCTGAATGTTGATCCTCAGGAAGGACGTGGAAGCAGATATGAAAATTCACGAGAAAGAACTTCGGAATAATTTGCATGGATCGAAGGGTAATATTCGTGAAGTTGCGAAGAGCGAGTGAATCTGGACCGTTGATCCAAAAGAATACGTGGAGGAGGTCCATRTATTTCAGAGGAAAGTTTCTCTGGAATAAAGAGGAGATCAGTGTTTAGGAACTCCCAAAGGTGGATTCTAAACCGGATCACAACCATTGGTTGTGGGAGAGACGTGGACCGTAGATCGAGTCCCAGGTGAATTATCTGACTCAGAGATCGGGAAGAAGGGAGTCAGTTGTTCATAAAATCTCTGAAACATAGATTTGCGAGGAGGATTGGCCCAAAGTTGTAGCTTGAGGTCATGAGGCAGAAGAATATAGGATGAGAAGGAGCCCACAGGTCTCACATGACCTGTTCCTAGGAGAAAATGGGCCTGTGTAAAATTGATTGTGTTCCAGTAGGGGCCCGAAGATTCAATTCGACTCAAGTTATTGAACGATACTAGACCATGAGGTCATGCGGCCCCTAAGAGAGAAGGGGGGTTTGCGTCACCAACTTGAATGCAGGCCTGAAGTGGCTCGGGATGAGTAACATGTTAGTGTTGGGGGTTTGTTGGAGAAGGCTATTTTGATAATTTTTTGGAATCACATAGAAGTAGATCACATGACATTTTGGCAAAGCAGTAGCATGCATGGAAGGAAGCTAGAGAATTATCAGGAGTCAACCTACAAAAGGAGTAAACTAGTTAGCATTTTTGGGACATTATGTCCACTTTGTAACCATTTTGTAACGTGATTAGACCTATTTTAAAGCTATAAATTATAATGGGTTTTTTGGGTAGAGAGTATTGAAGGATAAGTCATGGTAGAGGAAAAAAAAAGTGAAGAATTAGATAAGTATTCGGGTGTTTTGAGACATGATTGAGGTTTTCAGGAGTTAGGCTCGCACTGTACTAGAATGAGTTAGGAAGGTTTGGGTAATATCAAATGATATATCTTATTTTAAGTGTAGTGCACAACTATAAGGAGATTGCAAATGAATAAAATAAAAATCCAGTCACTGTGGACATAGCCCAATTTGGGGTGAACCACATTAAAACCTTGTGTCTTGANCCATCATCTGTAGGACAGGTGGCAAGAGATATGGAAGTCCGAAGAAATCGTTCTCCGAGATTTTTCAGTTGAACATGGTGCAAGACTGTCGAATCTCCGAAGAGCGGAGAAGATCTTGAATGTTGATCCTCAGGAAGGACGTGGAAGCAGATATGAGAATTCACGAGAAATAACTTCGGAATAATTTGCATGGATCGAAGGGTAATATTCGTGAAGTTGTGAAGAGCGAGTGAATCTGGACCGTTGATCCAAAAGAATACGTGGAGGAGGTCCATGTATTTCAGAGGAAAGTTTCTCTGGAATAAAGAGGAGATCAGTGTTTAGGAACTCCCAAAGGTGGATTCTAAACCGGATCACAACCATTGGTTGTGGGAGAGACGTGGACCGTAGATCGGGTCCCAGGTGAATTATCTGACTCAGAGATCGGGAAGAAGGGAGTCAATTGTTCATAAAATCTCTGAAACATAGATTTGCGAGGAGGATTGGCCCGAAGTTGTAGCTTGAGGTCATGAGGCAGAAGAATATAGGATGAGAAGGAGCCCGCAGGTCTCACATGACCTATTCCTAGGAGAAAATGGGCCTGTGTAAAATTGATTGTGTTCCAGTAGGGGCCCGAAGAGTCAATTCGACTCAAGTTATTGAACGATACTAGACCATGAGGTCATGCGGCCCCTAAGAGAGAAGGGGGGTTTGCATCACCAACTTGAACACAGGCCTGAAGTGGATCAGGATGAGTAACATGTTAGTGTTGGGGGTTTGTTGGAGAAGGCTATTTTGATAATTTTTTGGAATCACATAGAAGTAGATCACATGACATTTTGGCAAAGCAGTAGCATGCATGGAAGGAATCTAGAGAATTATCAGGAGTCAACCTACAAAAGGAGTACAGTAGTTATCATTTTTGGGACATTATGTCCACTTTGTAACCATTTTGTAACGTGATTAGACCTATTTTAAAGCTATAAATTATAATGGGTTTTTTGGGTAGAGAGTATTGAAGGATAAGTCATGGTAGAGGAAAAAAAAAGTGAAGAATTAGATAAGTATTCGGGTGTTTTGAGACATGATTGAGGTTTTCAGGAGTTAGGCTCGCACTGTACTAGAATGAGTTAGGAAGGTTTGGGTAATATCAAATGATATATCTTATTTTAAGTGTAGTGCACAACTATAAGGAGATTGCAAATGAATAAAATAAAAATCCAGTCACTGTGGACATAGCCCAATTTGGGGTGAACCACATTAAAACCTTGTGTCTTGANTTGTCTTGATTCCATTAGTTGTAATTGTACCTCCTAGTCTCCTATATATACCAAGGAGACCTTTTCATTTGGAATAATCTTGTATTGGTGAATTCATGTAATGTATAAGGAGGTTTCCCCCTCGAAGAGGCATATTATCTAAATTTATCTCTTTTTCAAGGCATTGATTACTTATTCTGAGGTTTTTTATGCTATTTTGATATTTGGGTCTTAACATTTGGTATGAGAGCTAGACAATCCTTGGGATTACCTTATTCAAAACAAGTCTTCTTGGAATTTTTGCTACAAATTTGTTTATGGAAGGTTTCAGGATATGGAATTTATATGGTGTAAGGGAGACATATAGAGATAAAGTGGGTTCAAATTTCATATCTTGTTATGTTATATTTTTTGGGATGCAGTATGTTCAAGTTAGGGTTTTTTACTAGCCCTGAAACTAATATCACACAGGTCTTCTTGGAATGTTTGCTCCCAATGTTTTTCAGCTTGGTTTAAGCATCTAAANGAAGAGGCATATTATCTGAATTTATATATTTTTCAAGGCGTTGATTACTTATTCTGAGGTTTTTTATGCTATTTTTATATTTGGTTCTTAACATTTGGTATCAGAGCTAGACAATCCTTGGGATTGCCTTCTTCAAATCAAGTCTTCTTGGAATTTTCACTACAAATTTGTTTATGGAAGGTTTCGGGATATGGAATTTATATGGTTTAGGGGAGACATATAGAGATAAAGTGGGTCCAAATTTCATATCTTGTTATGTTATATTTTTTGGGATGCAGCCTGTTCAAGTTAGGGTTTTTTACTAGCCCTGAAACTAATATCAAACAGGTCTTCTTAGAATGTTTTCTCCCAATGTTTTTCATCTTAGTTTAAGAATCTAAAATTTTTATAGTACGAAGGAAGAATAGTGAAGTATATTTTGGACAAATTTCATCCCTTTATTCATTGTATTACGAAATTTATTATCTGAGGAAATTAGGGTTTTTGGTTGGTCCAAATTTTAGTCTAAAATGGGTGTTCTTGGGAAACCTGTTATATCTTACGCTACAGACCTCCAAATTGGTTGATACTTGTACCATTGGTTAGGGTACATACCAAAGTATTATTGGTGTGAATTTCAAGTTCTGAATTGAATACAATCACATGTGGAAGATTATACATGTTCTCTCTCCTGAAAGGGAAAAGATCAATACATCTTGGGAAAGTTATCATAAAATTATCTTGGAGAATCCAATATTGGTCTAACCTATAGGGTTGGAAAGAAGACACATCAGGATACCTTAGGGAGAAAATATAGACTCATAAGGGACTAAATTTCATAGCAAAAACAAAAAAAAGTTCAACTAGCATAACAGTCTCCAAATCAGGGTTTTAAAAGGTGTGTGTGTGTGCTTTTTATTTATTTATTTTTTTCTGGAAATTTGCCTATCTTTTGACAAGAAGATCCAATTGGGGCGATTCAAAATGTGGATGAAAGTGGGGATAAAAGGAGTATCACATAAATTTGGGATAATATTAGGGATTTTTATGCATAGACATATTTCGAGGTATGTAAATGTAGGAGTTGCCATTACTTGTCAATGCTACAACCTGGGGATGGTGTGGTTCTTCCATGTACCTAGATTATATTGAAATTCCCCTTTCAAATGGTTGCACATTATACAACACTTCTACATATTTAATCTCCCATGTACCTGTCATATATCAAGAGACTCCCTAGAATTCTGAGACCAACTAAGTAAACCATTTGGTCGTCTTGTTGCTATAGTACACCAAGAAAAACACTTAGGGAGATCACTCTCTAGTACTTGAGTAGTTAGATAGTACAGATAAGGGCATGGTCAAGACTCCTTAGTTATTTCCTTGATATATTGGGATGAATACTATTGTTGGACCTCACATGTATATCAGAGAGATATAACACCTAACACTCCCTTTTCTATAAGGACCTCTGCCCAAGCCAATTAGGAATTCCTACCTTGCAGTGATACTTGGCCAACAAGCCACCAAAAAAGGGAACTTCTACAAAAAATAATTCCTCAGACAATCCTACTTGGAATCTTGATGAAGGTGAAGAAATGCACACGGACATAGATGATTTACAAAATAATGAAGTAACAAAAGATGAACTACAAAAGATGATGGATTCAACTGAAGCTAAGATGGAAGCGATGATGGATACTAAGATGGATGTATTTAAAGGGGAGATCATGGAAGGGTTGAAATTTTTTCTAATAGAGAGACCACCTGAAAGTGACAATGTATCCCATGAAATTCATGATGAGGAAACAAGGAAGATGAATCAAGACTGGAGAAACACTATCTTTGGGTTGAAGACAAACCATGTTCCTAAGATTGATATGAGGAA
>JZKD02S2202957.1:3332-39894 GCA_000966675.3 Picea glauca
TATATATATAGAGAGAGAGAGAGAGAGATATTTGTATATGTGCGCCTCTTGGCCATGGTATATTTATTGTTTGTCTTACTGCTTAAATACCGTACACAAAACAAACTACTTCATAAAGGAAACAAGTGAAACCAGAAGCAAATGAGACTATATCAAAGCTCATTCATTCACAACTAAATATAGATAGAAAATAATTAAAAATCCCATAGATATATTCATTTATATTTGAACGACGAGAGTGTCATCTACTATAGTAAATCCTAGAGTGTTACGAAAGAATATAATTATACAGTCGATAGGTCGCTAACCAAGAATATTAACACAACTGGGGTTCTATATACCCATGAACCATGTAGCTAGTTAAACGGAATTTAAAGATCCTATATCAAACTCTTTGTAACCAAAGAGAGCGAGCGCATGTACTGGTGGAAGGAATCCATGGAACCCGAGTACCTTTTGATTGCAAGATTCCTCATTTAGCAAAGTCGAATTGATGTTTTTAACCAGCAAAGGAGCAAGACGAAAGTGTTAATATCAATACTAGATTTCAATTAATTAAAAGAATAAGATAATAAAATAAGTTGTAGGCATAACTTATCTTGGGTCCAGATAAAATTTTGTTATCTTCTTATTCCCTCTCGAAGCAAGAGATCCGCAACTCTGGAAGAAGAGTGGGCTCGTAGCAGTCTGATGGATTCCTTCACAAGAAAAGGGATCCATAATTAACCTCATATCCATATACATAATTCAAATGTGAATTCAAAACAAGATGTTGTAGTAGAGATCTTTTTCCATTACATGCTCCATGAATTTTATTAAAACACAGAGGTTTTTCGAAGTTAACCATTAGAATGTAAAAAGGAATTTATACCACATCATATCAAAATGGATAAATTACTGAGACTAGTACAGAGTCTAATTGCAGTGATTATTTATAGTGAATAATTACAGAGAAGCAATTGCACTGAGTATTTACAGTTCATAATTACCAAGAAGTAATTACAGAGAGTAATTACAAAGAGTAAATTTCCAAGAAGCAATTACAGAGAGTAATTATAGAAAAATTATTACAGAGAAGCGAATTATATAGAATAATTACAATGACTAACCATAGAGAGGACGATCACTTTCAAAGGGGTGAATCATCAATGTTTTTCCTCATAATGTAAAACCTGGTCCCTAACTTAGGGAAATACAAAATCAAGAAAGTAATTCAAAGACAATTTTATTAATTAACAAAAGGAAGACTATCAATGTTTCCATACGAAGCAGGCAGATTCCCTAACTTATGGACCAGGAAATAAGTGAAGTGTTTTACAAAAGACAGCGAATGTGTTTAAAGGAGTTAAACCCATCAGTGTTTTCATCACTGAACTGACAAGAGCCTTTACCATAAGGTAACTACACATAAATGATATGTTTTTACATATTGATAGGGATACAAATAACGTCAAGGGTTTGGTCCATACAGGAGAACAAATAGAGAACTTAGAAAAATGATTTGGTGGGTAGTCTGGGAAACTCGATAGCAAAGGGATTAACACTGACCCTCACCATATTTAAGTAGAAATGGTCTATGCAGAGATTCAAGAATGAAAATTGAATACTTACAAGACCTCTTTCCGTTTACAAAACCTCTCGTTCGATGGCTCACAATGTTGTTATTAATTTCTATTCAGACTGAATCTAGGAGTGGTAAAAACTTATTTTGGGTAGTCATGTACAAATGAGCATTACTATTACACATAGTGGGATTTTATCCATGGTTTTCGAACTTGGAAAAGAACTTAGAAAGATACGGAGCATAGTACCAGAATGTGGTGTAAAAACCCAACAAGGAAATGCTTAAACACCCAAAAACTCTTCAAACAAATTGCATAGTGCACAGAGCTCTTACATGTTCATATGAAACCCTGTCGGTGCATTGTTGCCTCCATCCACACCCGTATTCGAGCACCATAAGATCATCTCGATCACAAGGAGTAGCACCATGAGGAAAACTATTGCAAAATGAGACCAAATGGTTGACTACTAGGATATTAATGGTGTCTCAAGCCCTTCGTACATTGGTGAGAGTGACAAAGTATGCCCCCTCCCCACTGCCATGTGAAAGCGGTAAAGTGGAGATCCCACAATGGGTAGTTTCCTAGAGTTTCAGAACCCAGGGTACTGGGTAGGTGCTACTTTATTAAAAACATGCTATTACCTTTATCCATCCAATATCAAGGGTGGAGTTTAAATCTCCCCCTTTACTTAAGTTCCCTAAGTCACTTTACATTAATAAAATCATTGTACGATTAATGAGCTCATAAATTCACTTTGAATTTGTAACATAAAGTTAAGTGGGGGAGGGGTAATTTTCCCCCTTTAGTGTTAGTCACATCAATAACACTAGGGGACCACTTCCCAAGGTACCAAAACTTAACATAGATGGAGAAATTGATCCACATGGGAAAGATGGGCTATCCATGTTTTTCTATAGATTATAATATCATCAAAGAAAACCAAGACAAAATGACGGAGGAAAGGACAGAAGATATGATTCGTGAGACTTTGGAAAGTGGAGGGAGAATTAAACTTGCCAAATGGCACAACCAAGAAATCATAGTGACCCTCGTGAGTCATAAAGGAAGTCTTGGGAATGTCTTCCTCTTTCATATATATCTGGTGGTAGCCAGAATGAAGATCAATTTTAGTAAAGTACTGAGCATGCTCAATTCATCCAATGGATCATCAATGACAAGAATGGGAAATTTGTCTTTGATGGTGTGTTTGTTGAGGGTGTGAAAGTTAGGACACATGTGCCAAGTGCCTTATTTCTTGAGTGTCATGACCACAAGAGAAGAATAGGGGCTGGTATTAAGACAGATAACACCCTCTTTGGGCAATTATTGAACAATTTTCTCAATTTCATTCTTCTAGGAAAAGGGATGACGATAAGGGAGAACATTGGTAGAAAGGTTTCCCAGGACTAGAGGAATGGAATGATCATGAACACCATGAGAAGGGGGAATTCCATGGGGAGTGGAAAAAATAGCTTAGTGTTTGGAGAGGATATATTCGAGGTCAAGACACACCAAGGGTGTCTCAACTTCTTGACTAGAATGGAGTTGGGAAATAATTCCCGAATGACCTTTTTTGAGGAACTTTTTTAGTTTGTGGGAACTGATAATCTCAAGAGAGCCTATTGTGATACCTTGGAACTTATATTGTTGTCCCTCATGTTGGAATTGCATGGTTAATTACTTAAATTCCATGAGGATGGATCCCATATTGAGTAATGATTCAACACCCAACACAATGTCACAACTATCCATGTTGATAGTAAACATACAATATTTCAAGTGGTACTGATCAATTTGTAAATGCACATTTTCATAATGCCCTCCATATTTCATGGAACCGCCATTAGCAATCATGATTTGAAAATTGTTGATAGCACAGATATAGCAATTGATTTCCTCGAAAATGTGACTGTGAATACAATTATGGTTGTTTCCACTGTCAAAAAGGATTATGAATTTCATATGCTTAATGTAGCCAATTAGCTTAAGGGTTTAGGGAGTATAAAATCTAGTGAGGGCATGTAGCAAAATCAGCGGTTCAACTTCTGGTGGATCATCAGGTGGAGTAGTATCATCTATTAGGGGTATATTTTCCATAGGAGAAACTTCATCCTCCTCATTAGAAACACCTCATAAATGGCCATAAAAATCTCATGTTCCTTACATTTTTTCTCGGGAAAATATTTTTCATCACAATTATAGCAAAGACCCTTGACTTGGTGTTCATCTATTTCTACCAAGTTACTTTCTAGATCTTGAGAGGAGTGGGATGAGGGGAAATATTGGTAGGGTGGGGATGAGGAAGAAAAGAGGTTTTGTGGTTTTAGGAAAAGACAACTTTTTGTGCTTCCTTGGCATGTTGAGAAGCTTCCAACCAAGTTTGGGGGAAAGCCATGAGGACCTAGGCATGGATTTCATCCTTGAGGCCATTGATAAATAATTCCCTAACAAAGACATTGTATAGGCCCTCTCTTTTGAAAGTCAAGTGGTCAAATGTGGTGATAAAGTATTCCAGGGTATTAGAATGTTTCAACTTAGTCAAATGGCCTAGGTAGTGTGTGTCAGTGTCAAAGCATTCATAAAGTTTGGCCACAAAATGTGTCCAAGCAACATACCCTTGGCATGATTTTCTATGCCATTGCCACCATTTCCAGCATTTAGGATCCAGATATAGGACACCATAACCGAGTTTGGTCAATTCATCAGTGATGCCATGCAAGGAGAAGTAATATTCCATTTGAGTGACCCAAATAGTGGGATCTGATCGATCAAATTTTTTCACCTCTACTCGGGGAATACGTAGATCACAATGAAAGGGGTTGGACTAAAAAATCTTAGAATTGGAGGAAGTAGCACCTTCTGAGTTAGAAGATTGTTCAAAGGAGGTAAGGCCTTCAGAAAAATGCATTTTTTCTAGAACCTTGGCAGCAAAGGAGTCAAGTTGAGATTCAAGCTAGGATGCAAGAAAGATTGTGATGTGTGAATTGATTTCTTGCTTTAGGTCCTCTTTCATGTATTCCATTTTGGCATCTATGGTGGAATTGAGGAGGGTTTCAAGTTCTTAGTTGTGGGTGTGTGCCATGGTGAAAGTGAAACACGAACGGGGTGGTTGGTCTGCATAGAAAAGGGGTTGTTGGTGAATGGTGCCACTAATATTAGGACAAAGAGAGGAATCCAATGGAATATGTGGGAAATAAGGGTGTCGTAAAGGGTGGGTCGGCCCACATAAAAAAAAAAGGATTACAAGTGATGGATACCACTGAGATCATGGTGAAAAAAGGGGAATCCAATGGGATAGGTCCCAAATATGGGTGTCAGGAAGGGGGTTGAGTCCACAAGAAAAATAAGGCTCGACCGTACCCTTAGTCATACTAACAAATTACCCAGGTACTAGAGAGGATCTTCCCAAGTGTTGTTCTCAGTGTCACTATAACAGTCAAGAGATCGATCAAATGATTGAGAGCTAGTTTTAGGAGACCTGGGAGACTACCAATATACCTGATGGTACATGGGAGTGATGGTCATGTACAGATTATATCTGATGTGGTACTACTTGAGGGGTACCAACAGGGATTACAAAGGTTTCCAACAAGGTGAAACATTTATTTCTAAGTAACCCTATGAAACCATATGTATTTCATGCATGTAGTCTTCCCCACCGCAATTTTACCCACTAAGTAACATATCTTTGTGCTTTAAAGATGTTGGTAGTACATGTCTCTACCTTGGAAAAAAAATCCCATATTTTCCACAGAGGAAAGTGCTTTGATACCACTTGTTAGGTACCATATCTAGTATAAATAGAAGAAAATATAAATATTGTAGCAAATACTAGGGGATCAACAAAATGTAGAGAACCAAAACACCAAAGATGATACCTTTATTGATAGAAAGCAATGTTCACTTGCCTCTTCAAGGGGGAAACCTCTAGCAAAGAAGCGCTCTATTACAATAATTTTAAATACAAGTCTTTCTCATAGCTCCTACTCTTATTTATAGTAATTATATCTTCTAAAAAACATTTTAGAGGAAGATCTTTCTAGAAGTGAAATATTATATTAAGTCTTCTTACATTAGACTTGTTCACATTACTAAATAGGCCTTATTAGCTAATGTTAGCCTTTATTACATGGAAAATATATTGTTCTACCTACATGAGGGGTTAGGGAGATTAGGTCCCTAACAAAACCTCAGCCAATATTTTCACTAGATTTACATTGTTCCAACTCATTTATGGTATGGAGGCAGTCCTATCAATTGAATGTGAAATCCCATCTTTGAAGCTAGTCTTAAAACTCTTTCCTAATACCTTTGTCGAGGAAGAACATCTCTTTTATTTGGCCCAGCTTGATGAACAACGTCATGATGCTACATTTTTCAATGAGACTCATAAGAAGCACATGTAGAAGCCCAATATGACAAATTGATTCTACCTTGTATCTTTTTAGAGGGTGATTTGGTTTTGGTCTATGACCAGGACCACGATACCTTAGGAACAGGTAAGTTTGAACCCCTTTGTCATGGTCCTTACATTGTTAAAAGTGTCTTGCGTAAAGGGGCCTATTAGTTGGTTGATTATGATGGGAATCTTATTTCAGAGCCTCACAATGGGTTCTACCTTAAAAAGTATTATGCTTAGGCCATTTGGTTACATGTTTCTTTGTACATAGTGTATTTTTAGATTTTGGAGGGGTATTAATCCTTTTGTGTTTGTAGTTTGTATCAATTTCATTCTTATCATGCTTCATGCTTGATTTGCAACTGTCATCATCCACCTCTACCTATGTAGGCTTCTGTTATAGAATATTTCCCCTACAGATAGGTGAAATGTCCCTTGGATATCTAGACCCTTATTGACCAAGACATAAAAACAAACAAATGGTTACTACTTTCCTTTTATATTTAACTCGCTAACCTATATATAGAAGGAGGGAGACTTACTTGTTTCCGAAATTTTGTCCTCATTGCTTCTTCCTTTGACCTCACTACTCCAATCATATTCAGTGATCAAAGAGATCTGTAAAACAAAAGGCAAACATTTCTACTTCTATAGGACCTTGCTAGGTAAGAACTAAATCTATATATACCCAATTTCACTTAAGAATACACACTATCATGAACAACATAGTGAAAGGAATAGGCCAAGTTTATATATTATGAAAACATGGGAACTTACAACCTTATTGCGCTAGCGTTCCTCTAAGCTTCCAATCCAGTCCTCGAATGCACTCTACAAATGTCTCTCTTAAAATAATAAGTAACATATACGCACTTTATCATCTCCCCTTTCACCTTTGAATGCCCTCATTATATATTATTTGGAGGCTTAACCACCATGGATGAAATCACTCACTAGATCCACTAAATTGGGATCTCCAAGATTTTTAGCAAGAAAATATCTCTCAAGGATTTTAAGGAGGAAATATCTCTCAAGATCCATTAAATTAGGATAATGGTTTGAAAAATTATCTCAACCATCCATGAGATTCTAAACTTCTCCTTAAGATTAGGAAACTAAATGTGAGATGGATTCTCACACTAAATTAATTTCCTTTTTTCAATAAAAATGAATAATACACGTGTACATAGTATTTTGGCCTTAATATGATAAATTTATCCTTCACACTAACTAGGGATTGTGACAAATATTCTTTCATGGTGTCAAGGTTGTGACACTCAATAAAATGCATGAAACATTTAGTAAGGTGCATATGACACTTGATAAAGTGCATGCGACACTTACTAAGGTACATACGAAACTTTACAACACTTGTGACACTTAAGGAATGTAATAGATGTGACACCTAAGTGTGACATTTTGGTGTGTAATAGATGCCCCCTAAAGTGTGAGGTCAGAAGAGAAGTTGATGGCCAAAACACTTTACAAAAATATGTGCATGAAGGGATTGGAGTAAGAGGTTGGGTGGAAGATGCAATAAAACATCAAATAGTAGACATATATCATCCTCAAGGTGGGCATACCCATACTCAGATAAACTAACTCAAATCATGTTCGTCGACCAATACACTACAGATCCATGAAATTATTGACTAAGGATATGGCCACCAAAGATACAATATGGATCCATACCTCCATGACATGATAAAGTCATATCCATGAAATATTACATAGTGTATCTATGATATGACAAAACAACATAGACATAGACCAATACAAAGTGGATCTATGTGACAACATATACATCAGTGAGATTGCCAATATGATGCTTATACTAGAATATTCTGCATATTCAAATGATCTCCATCGCATCCTGGGTAAAGCACATAACAGAGTGAACTCCCAATCCATGGTCTTCATCTGGATCCTGAAATAGTACGAATCTATCCATGTGAATAGATGACTTGATGTCGAACATGGTAGAAACCACTTGATTATCGATCATTAATGTATATTGTTAACAAGTGCGAGGGAAATCACCAATGATAACAATGACTCCCAAGGTAACCTAGTACATTCCAGCGAATGTGAATAAATAAGTTGAAGTAGAACATCTATGGAATCATTTGATTAGAGGTCAATGGGGTAAACCTATTGTCGAAGGCGAGGAAAACTGCCATTGAGGCATGCATGATCCAAGGTACTAACTTGTTTCTAAGTCGAATTCCTAGATAATGTGTTGAAGTTGACTGGATCAAACTCATCGAAGGAGGGCCATGATGTTTCCCCCATCATCGACACGAAGCTGACATAGGAAAGTGATGAAATATGATAGATCAAATGAGTATGGACTGACACGAGGATGAAAGATGGTAATACTACAGAATGGTGGGCCTAAGGTGAAACTTCCCTTGAACATTGTGAGGGATGACAAGTAACTTGACAGCATTGACTCGACTAAGAGATATACCAAAACATAGTGCAACGATCACCAGGGCACTCTTCCGGTGATTCAAAAGAGTATGAGGACTCATGGAATTGGTATGACTCGGAAAAAAGAACATTATCCAACAGAGAGATGAGATGCAAACAAGTGCAATACAAGTAGATTTTCCAATTGTAAGATGATATGCAAACAAGTGTCATGTTCAAGGGCGACAACAAAAAGATTCCATGATGCTTTCCAAAACTTGACCCACTTCCTTTAATTTTTTCCCCCATCATGATGGCGAGTACCTCCTTTTTTTTAATGAGCTTGAGGAGGATAACAGATGCTCGGTATAACTCATCTTTGATGAGTCCCTCATCATATGTTTAATGAACCTGAAGAAGGAGGGGTTAGGCCCCATATGGGTCCTTCAATGCATGTTTTATGAGTCCAAAGAAGGAAAAATCGATGATCTTTTCATGTTTAAAGAGTTTGAAAAATATTAAAGACAACTCCATGGATGTTATTTTTCATAAATTTAGTCCCCCAAACTTGAAAAAGTGTAAAACAATACAAGAGAGAAATCTTCTAGTCATGATTGACTAGAGTATACATTTTTCGTAGTTAGTCTTACGAGGCCGAAAAAGGGGTAAACTACCACTCGAAAGATGACTCCTCATGGTTTAACGAGATAAAGGAATGAATAAGTATGCTCGTAGTTTGCTTCATTTTTTAATGAGCTTGAAACTGAGAATGAAACTGTTCTCGAAAATCCTCTGTTTCATTTTTTAACGAGTTTGACATAGAAACGGGAACTTTGCTTGAAGTTGATTTCATTTTTTAACAGACTTGAAAACGAGAATAAACTATGCTTGAAATAATAACCATGAATGGGCCTTTTCCCAACATGATATCCATAGGTTGGTACATTGATCGATACCTATTGGTGGGTTTTTTCCCAACATAATGTTCAAAGGTTGGTATTTTTCCCCCAACATTATCATAAGAAGTTGGTGGTTTAGCTTAGGTATGATGTATAGAGGCTGGAGACATGCCCCCCAAGCTTCGGTTCATTTGTTGACTCTTCTTTTGCACTCTCTTAGACTCACGGTTACTAATAGGGATAGGTTCACCAAAGAGGGAGGAAGAAAAAGGATCAATTGAGACAGACGAAGGAAGGGAAGGTTTATGTACCGTATCTTGTGGAAGATGAGAGTCTTCTAGGCTAGGCACTACCTGAGGATCGAATGATTCACAAGATGGTTGGACCATAGTTGTAATCATATTTAACATGGCAACCTTATGTGGCCGATCAGTGGGAGGTAAGGGAAAAACTCTCGTGAGTGAGGAATCCTTAAGGAGACCTACCCCCACACTTTCGTAATGAAGATCGTACTATCCCAGGAAAGGATGTTATTCATTGGGTAAATATGGAGATCTGGAGTGCAATAATCAAGTTGGAAACATTCACAATTTTCCCTTAATAGGGAAATTGTAAAATGTGAAAAACTGAAGAAGCAATGGCAGTCATCGCATAGAAAAAACTATGAAAAATCAATAAATTATAATCTAGGGGTGCGTCAACCACTTCAATGTCAACAGAAATGACTTTTCCCTTCAATTCCATAGTGAAATATTTCAAAATTCCATAAGGTTCGAAACCACGTCCATCAAACGCCTTAAGGGTGGTAGGATACTGGTTAAGTTTAGGAGAACCAATGGCTCTCCAATAGGACAAAGACATGACACATGTGGAAGTTCCTTCATCCAAAATGGTGTGATGGATGTTCTTCCCACCAACCATAGCTTGAATTTGGAAAGACAGGTGATGTGAGATCCTTGGCTTAAAATAGTCCAGATTAAACATAATAATATTTGATGCTTCTGGGTCCACAGCTCCAATGGCTGATAATAGGGTTCAACGTTGACTTGGAAAATTTTGTATAACTTCTAGTGTCAACATAGAAGAAGGTGCTTGCACCAAATCTTCAACAACATTTTAGTTTTGAGTAGCATAGAAACTTGGTTTGAAAATCGACTTTCAAATTGTGCCCTTGGGCAGACACAACATTGATCAACAATAGGCCTCTCAATCTGAAGAGGGGAAGAGGATGGTGTTATAACCCTAATTTTAACCATACAAGCTTACCTAGCATCAGGCCATATCAGATTCCTTCTTTTCCTAAGCATTGTTGAACAACTCTTCTTAAAAACACTTGTTATAAAGGCCCATGCACCCTGCTCTATTACTGCACGTGTACACGCTCGCTAACCCAAAACAGCCCACGTGTACCTACAAAAGCACAAAAAAAGGAAATTTGTTGATGGAACACATAGCTTTGGGTGAGTTAATTGAACCCTCCAGCCATGCATGGCCGAAGTTTCGTCCAAATACCTAGCTTCTTCTAGCCTATAAAAGAAGGGTTAGGGGTCCCATTTGGAGGAGGAGAATCATAGTAAAGAAACTATACCCAATTGCATATTCGCTTTGTCCCAACCCTTTAGCCTTCCTTGTGAAAAGAGAAAAATAGAGCAAAGAAGTTGGAGGACAATTGAAGAGGATCCCAGGACCAGGTTCATGGAGCAGCGGTCGACTTCATCATTGTAAGTTGATTTGTTGAAGTTAATAATAAAGAGATACTTTTCCCATCCCACCATGTGAGGTTTTTATTATTTGTTGTATACTTGTTTATCGAATCTCTAACCCATTAATCTATATATTGAATTCATGCGGAGTTTTTTGTTTGTTTTATGTGAATGTAGGTCAGCCTTGGGAGGAGAGCTGTAATCAAAAAATGATCAAGCGTAAGGAAGGATCTACATCAAATGCTCGTAATAAGGTATGCTTACTTAACTATGTATTTTCTTAAGAATAATGGGGATTAGGTCTGGGACGACGGTAGAAAGTAGAGATCTTTAGGTCTTTTCTGCATGCATAATCTAACCCTAAGTGCTAGTCCGTAGAGGGATTTCCCACTCACAACAGAATTGGCGACCATACTGGGGAAGTCTCTAGGGTTCCTGGGGATATTTTTGGGTATTTTTAAGAAGTGGTTTCATTTTCCTGTTTTTAAAGTTTCTACAAAGGTCTGAGCTAATAGAGATTCTGGTCTTCCATACCAATTATCTCTGTTTCTTTGCTTGACTGTAAAAAAAAATTCAAGACCCACAGAGGTACACATGGCATGTATAAGGTCTGCACACGTGTACCCATGCCCTGAATTCTCAGAGCCTTCATGTACACGCTAGCTGAGGAGGGGACAGTCACGTGTATGATTCCACAAAATTTCTTTTAAAGAGGCAGTCATCCTCTTCCCTATCATAATTAGTCCTTCTCAGGGATTTTCTGAAACTCTTTCTAGTCATTGTTGCTTGCAGTCTATAGCTTAGGTTTCACCTCGGATTGGTTTGTTCTATGAATTTTTCCTTGGATTGTTTTATTTTTTTGTTAAAGTAAGTGTCTGAGTCTTCAAGAGATTCTGGTTTTCAATACCAGTAGCCTCTGCCTAAGCTGGCTTGCATGGTTTTTTTTTTTTCTCAAAGTTTCAGGGATACACGCGGCCTGTATAAGGCCAGCACGTGTGTACACACCCTCTAACTTTACACAGCTCACATGCACACGCTTGTTGTTGAACTGTCAGTGGTGTTCTTGAGGAGAAGTTTTTTGTTGAAGGTGAGGTAGTCATCCTTTCCTTTGACAAGAGCTATACCTCTTAGGTTTTTGGGTCTCTGTCACAACGGTCAGTAACTTAGGTTTGATCACAGCAATAGCTTTCTTTTTCATTTAGAAGTTTTTCCTTAAAATTTTCTTTTATAGGGTTTTTAGACAAGTGTGAGAGTCCATTTTTAAATTTTCTTGTGTGCGATTTTTGACGTGACTCTTTGCGATCTGTGCTTAGGCCAGAAGTTTTCTTGGTTTTGACTTGTTGGTATTTTTCCTTTTTTGCTTTGTAAGCATTCAAATAAAAAAAAACTTGTATTTCTTTGATTGGTTTAAAAAGTGTTGTTTTTCATTAGTAACCAAGGAAAATTCCTTGCTTTCATAAGTTCTTGATAGTTTACTTAGATCATAATTATCTCGTAGTCGAGTGAAATCCTGCTTTGAGTTTGTTGTTCAAAGATCTTAGAAAAAAATTTAAGTTTGAAAAGTTGTTTAAAGAAAAGTTTTTGTTTCCATCTTTTTGTTTATTTTACTTTCGCCTTTCAAACATCACTAGTTTCACTTTCATAACCTTTGATGTAAGACAAGCCATAAAAATTAATGCTAAATCTAAAATTCATTAGACTTTTATGTTTGTAGGGTCAACCAACTAGTTTAGCGTTAGGACCTTGAATTAGGTTGGAGAGGAAACTCTTCAAGGCCATTAAAATCAAACATTGGAGTCTGAGTTAGGGAGTGTCAAAGTCCAGTATCCTGAAATTTATCCGAGACCCCCCTCTAACACAGGGGATAAACACGAGGTCACGTGCAGAAAATTAGCGGAGATAACCCCTCCAAAGTTGGACCAATTGTAATGGAGAACACATATAGAGGGATTGTTTTGGGATTTCGTCGATTGCATTTGCCACGGAGCTTCGTTGGTCTCGAATCCGTTCAAGCTCCTCATTTTTCTTTCAAACCACTTGCTTTCGATGCCCTTGACAGGTTTTGGGCTTGATACCCTTCTCATTGTGGTCTACCCGACTTTCGATTGTACCCTCCCGGTGACTGTTCGCGTGCTGGCAACCTAGTTGCCTATCATTTTAGGGACATACACAGGTGACTACGGGGGTATACAATGGTACTAGGATAGACATCGGGCCACGCTTTGCAAAGTATACCCAGAGGGTGCTTCCATGTTCGAGTTGCACTTGCACCAGTAATTTGCTCTAGTGTTGGTTGTTTCAACTGTTCTTCCAATTAGTTTAGTGTTTGCTTGTTTTATCTTGTAGGGACTTTTTAGTGTGTGGTGTTCTTTGAATGTATAGACAGCCCTAGTGTGTCTTTGATCTTCTCACACAGTGGAGGATCACAAGCTCCACCGGTCACGAAGGCTTCGGGGCCTATCACCGGTTACACTGGAGCCACCCCCGCCACCACTAAGGCAAAAGCTAGACCAACAAGGGTCTTTTGAAGCGATCGGGTCACAAGAAATTGTGCCCAACCAACATCCGGAGGAAACGAATGTTTTAGATTTTGGAGCGAAATATCTTGGTCCACCTGAAACTCCAACCACTAATATTTTGGCACCCAACATCGTACCAATTCACCCTTACGAGTGTCAAACAGTGTCGCACACAGCAATGGAAACAAATGTTGTCACTCCCTCTGGGAATTGTTCAATTCCCACTACGGTTGTCACCACAAAAGACTTTCCACCTCCTAACCCACCGTCACCGGTCCGAGCCACCATGGTCTCGGCCACCTCTACCTCGCACAATGGTCTGATCCCGTCTATGGCAGAGGCCACAACCCTTTCCCACCAAGTGCTACAGGCCCTCCGTTTGCATACGGGATGCCTAGTTTAGGTACAAGTCTTGTACTTTCCTACTCCATTTCACATACTTTAGGTATGGGGGTAGGGAGCTCTAACGCTCCTCTACAAGATCACATGAGGGGTACTTCAGCTCCTTTTAATGCTTTCCCTTATGGGGGAGGTCATATACCTCCTTCGTCCCCTTCGCTCGGTGGCACGCATCAGCAATCCACCAGGCCACCTGCACACCATAGTTTATTTGGAGCAAGGAGTCAAGGACCACCTTCGCATAATATGCCAGTAGGTTTGACACCATTTTCTTTGTTCAGTGCATTTGGTAACAATGCCTTCTCATCAGCTGCTTTCCTGACTGGGGGAAACCCTGGTTTCGGACAACCTATTCTTATGCAGGGTATTATTCCTACACAGGGGGAAAACCCAGGAACCTCTTCTATATCAGGGCCTTGGAATTCTTGGTAGGGATCCGTTCCTTCATCAGGAATGTCTATCTGGAGAAATTCTTTCCACAGTCAATGGAACCCTGGACAAGGTACTATGCCTATCCCCATGGAATCGGCATGGGGAAACCCTTCCCAAAGTCCTCTGAATGTAATTCACGCCCATCCATCTACGTCTTATTTTGGGAATCAGTTGATGATGTCTCCTCACACGCAAAATCTGTACGCTGGTCATGGCCATGGTTTTTACCAGAACCCAAGCCAGCAGCCAAACTTTTCCTAGAAACCTGGTGCCAGTCAAACTCCAGGTCCCTTTTTCCCAGGTTATCATCAACAACCCAAACTACCTTTCCTGGAAACCTTGCATTGTTGGCAAATATTTAACAAATAGTGAATGCTTGTCATTGATGGAAAGTATAGCAATGAAGATGGCATGAGTACAAAAAGTATGTAATAGATGGACATTATGAGAAAACACTACAAAAAATATTTGAGATTCAAATAAGCTCAGAACAGATAAAGCAGAGAATTGTTGGCAGATCATCGATGGCAAGATCAGAGTAAGCGGAACAAAGTAAGCTTGAGAGGAGAAGTATTTATGATCGTTGGATCCCATTCAAAATTCTTGAAAGAAGGAGGATCGTCAGATCTATTAGTAGACAAGAAGAACACGCAGAAGAGGAGGATAGATCTCAGGCATCAGATCTAAGCGTCAGATTCAATCATCATTGGATCATGAAGGACCTACACATTCATTAAAGTGCAAGGAGAAACGGGCTCACAAAATCTCGAAAGAAGGAGGACAATCCATCTTTAGGCAGGACACGTGGTGAAATATCATCATGTCATTGACTAGAAAGTCAAAGGAATGGGGTTCCCTAACCTCTTGAATTCGCGATATGTGAAATTGTGAAACTATCTTAACCGTCAGTTCGAGGTTTGTTCTGGACCGTTGATCTGAGCTCCATCTCGGAGCTTTGCCTATCATGACTTGGAGAGGTAAGAGACATAACCATCGAAATCGCGATATGAGAAATCACAATTTAATCCCAACCATCAGATCAAGGTGTGTTCTGGAGCGTTGATTCTAGCTCCATCTCGAAGCTTCACCTATCGTGACTTGGAGAGGTAAGAAACATAACCATCGAAATCGCGATATGTGAAATCATGATTTAATACTAGCCGTTAGATCAAGGTGTGGTCTAGACCATTGATCTAAGCTTCATTTCGGAGTTCTCCTATCGCGACTTGGAGTGACAAGAACCTCTATCGAAGGAATCGTAAGATTTGATTTCACGATGAGATCTGGACCGTAGATTCATCGAGATCATGGACCATTGATCTAAGCTTCATTTTGGAGCTTTGCCTATCACAACTTGGAGTGACAAGAACCTCCATCGAAGGAATAGCGAGATGCAAATTCACGATGAGATCTGGACCGAAGATTCATCGAGATCGTGGACCGTTGATCTAAGCTTCATTTCGGAGTTTCTCCTATCATAACTTGGAGTGAAAAGAACCTCCATCGAAGGAATCGCAAGATGCAAATTCACGATGAGATCTGGACCGTAGATTCATCGAGATCATGGATCGTTGATCTCAGCTCCATATCAGGGTTTCAGGGATCGTGACTTGGAGAGTCGAGATGCCTCATCTCCAGACTCATGAAATGTGAATTCGCAAAAAGCACTTTTTGCATAAGCGCTTGGTCATGGCCATGGTCATATAGAGGAAGGAGCTACCGTAGAAAATCTCTATATCAAAGCTTCGGAGATCGCGACATGAAGTGTCGACACACTTGGCCACAGGAATGCCAAAATGCCGAAACTTGATTTAAAGGCAAGATTAATAAAGTTCATCCAATGGTGCAGATAAGCTTGAATATGATCGGAGGGCTACTGTTCTCTCTCATAGTTAATTCATCAGTTACAAATCAGTTAGCAAAACTGATTCATGATTCTTGATTGGTTGGCGTTTAAGTTGCTCGGGCGATTTTTTCTTTTTCCTAAGAAGATGCGAAGGGAAACTGTTGTGGGTGTTGTGCATAAAAGAAAAATATATGAACTGTGTGTGGTTGGTTGTTCTGGACGAAAAATGAATTAAACTATAAGAAAGGGAAAATCACAGAATGCGCAGTGTGAGACTGGGAATATGCGCAGTGTGAGATAAAACTCAGAGAAGAGTTACAGATGATGAAAAGACTTGAAGTAGAGCAGAATGAAAGAACAAGTTGAAGCAGAACAGAATGACAGAACAAGTTGAAGCAAAGCAAAATGACAGAACAAGTTGAAGAAGACCAGATTTACAGAACAGAGAAGAAGTGGTAAGAATCGATTTATCTGTGTAGTTGGTTTTTTAATTATTCATTTATATTCCAGGATGGTTGGGAGGTGCTAGGGAGGACTGTTGTCCTCAGAGGTTCAAGTGGGAGCTTGAACACAGGGAGTTGTAGATTCCATCTGGTTGCATCCAGAGAAACCAGGGTGGCAGGGTGGTGCAAGGGAGAACAAGTGTTCTCTGTTATATAGGTTGGAGCCTGTGTAACTGGAAGTTGGTGCTTCCATCCAGTTGGTGTTGGAACATTAAGGGAGTTGGTGCTTCCTTCTAGTGGGTGCTAGAGAAACCAAAGAGTTGGTGCTCTCAAACAAGTTGCATATCGTAAAACAGAGGTAGCAGCCTCACATTGAGTTGGTGCTCAATTATAGATGATGTACAGAACTTAAAAGACTGCCTATCATTTCGAAGAAGAAGAGGTTTTCTCCTTTTATGGGTTTCCTCATGAAAATCTGTCTCTGTGTATACCTTATGTGTGACTGATGCTCATTACTTTTATTTTCCATATGCTTATAATTTTGATGATCACTTAAAGAAAGATTAAGAATGAATTAATAGACATAAAATTGTTTAATCACAATAACAACTTATTCACCCCCCCTCTCAGTTGTCTTAGTAATTTCAACATGCATTTGTTAGACTTAACAAGGTTGTTGAATGATCCTATATGTCACGATCTGTGTTGGCCCCCACTACTAATGAAGTTTCCTTCAGACATACCAAAGTTTGAACCCAAGCCGAACGAATATCTAGGTGATCATGTGACTACCTTCCACCTTTGGTGCTCATCTAACTTGTTGAAAGATGATTCCGTACAGTTGTGATTGTTTCAATGTACTCTCATTGGAAGTTTCGCGAAATGGTACATTGATCTCGACCACTCAAGATACTCTTCCTTCGGAAAATTGGCAATGGCCTTCCTAAACCATTTTCAATTACCTGTGAGATACGACACTGGCACAGAATTGCTAGCCAATTTCGCACAGACAAAAGTGGACCATATCTTTGATCACATCTAAGAATGGAGACGTCGAAAGAGTTTAATTAAAGTACCAGTCCCACCATCATTCCTGCTCGGGTGGTTCCTTAAGTCTTTAGTCCCACGGTTATCCAAAGATGTCATGACTTCAGGAGTGTTTTCCGAAGAAGACACCATCATGAGAGCCCAACATCTTGAGCTCATCTATTCTCAGTCCGGTTTATTATATGAGATCTTGCCAATTTTGCCACACTCAATACTTGATAAAACCAGACAGATATTTGAACCACATGCCGATGGTATTGTTGGTTCAGCACAAGCAAAGCCTGCTGAGCAACTAACGAAGAAGTTACAGCAATTGTCTATACAACACACAGCGGCCAGCCAAACTACTGTTTTGGCTGCTCCCCCTACTAAAACATGGGATGTACACACAGTGCAATTGAAAAATCCAAAGGCCACCCAGCAACCTGAAGGAAAAAAAAAACAACGAAAGAAAGGTAAGGGGGATAAGAAACCCACTGATAATGCTAGCGGGGGCACTACTGAGAAATAAAAGGTGAGGTATTCATGCAACCTAAGCGCGGAAGACCACCCGACTCACCTATGTCCACGGCTTGCAGAGGCCCAAAATTTTATGAAACAGCAACAGCCTGTTGTGTTAACCAATCCATTTCAGCATGGGCAAAACCTAACCCAAGCTTCTACAAGTACGGAAGGGGGCAATCAAGGACCCTCTCCATATTCGAACAATCCCACATCCGCGAATGTATATATGATGAAGGGTGATGCTTTTCTATCGACTAGAGTGTGTGAATATAGTAAGCCAAGAACTTATGAGAAGGGCAAAGAAGCCGAACTCCCATATCTTCCTCTACATATTGAGAAGACTTTGGGCGAAAAAATGACATGCATCCCAAAAGGCGTGTTCAAAAAAGATTCTCATAACCTGAACGCAAGGGCAGCCCAGAACTATTCTTTGGTGGAGGATTTATCTCAAACCCCTTGTGTGATGACCACTTTGGAGGTCCTCCAAAGATACCCTTCCCAGAGGAAAGCCTTGTTAACCACTTTAGGATCTACCGAGACTTGTAATCCGGGTACCATCATGTTGGATACAACTGACTTAAAACCTCGTCTGCCTTACCATGTAGCGTTTTAGATAGTAGTGTCTCACCCCATGAAAACTTTTACTCAGAATATTTTCCACATGGTGGTTGATGAGGGCGCCTCGACATGTGTTATGTCGTTGGCATGTTGGAAGGCCATTTTCCAGCTCGATTTGTCTCAGTCACCTACTCTTCTCACTGCTTTTGATAGTCATTTGTTTTGACCACATGGTATCATTCCCTCTTTTCCCATGCAGTTAGGAGGGAAGACCATGTGTGTCAAGGTAGAAGTAGTCAATGCATCCCTCAACTACAATATTTTGTTAGGAAGGAGTTGGACTTATGCCATGCAAGCAGTGGTTGCTACAATTTTTTGAGTCATGTTGTTTCCACATGAAGATCGGATCATAACCATTGATCAATTGTCTTTCTCCAGACCTGACACTTCATTGGGGGTATTCGTGGTCCCGATGATTGATAATCCTCAACTAGGCATAGTCAATGTAGGGGTTGGTTTGTTCCCATATTTGATGGGTACCTTTGATTACCCACCCCCTCAAGGTGATGTCAAGTTCATATCCAACCACCATAAGGTTGAGATTTTCCAAGTTTCGTCGTTTTGCACGACTTACTTCACTGATCCATGGATAGTTCCTTCCCCATCGGCCAGGATGAAGGGTAACGGGCACCCAGGCATGTCCATGCCCTTGTCCGCAGCTGAAGTAGCATACTCTTTAGTCCAGCAAGCTTCAACCAACCCAGATCCAACTCCTGCACAAGAGTTTGATCCACTTCTAGAGCCTATTTGGGCTCAAGGTTCTCTCGCTGACACCGATTCCTTAGACTTAGTCTTGCCCTCTGATGAAGCAGTAATTGAAGCAATGACTAGTCCGGACAAACCCTGGGATGATCTTCATCATAGATCATACTTTCTCCCAGAATTAAGCAGAATCGAGGCCAGAGAATTCACCTTGACTATGGCTAGAGATAGGTCTTGTCCTATTAATCCCTTAGATACACACGAGGTCTATGTTGAGGGTAATATGGAAACCATCACTGAAACCATATCGATCAATATCTCCAGAACCCCTGGCATCGTGGAGAATGTTTTCATCAGAGCTGACTACTCCCCCGGAGAGATTCAAATCTACACAGATCTTTTTAAAGAATTATGTGACGTTTTTGCTTGGTCTTACAAGGAAATGCCAGGCATCGATCCAAAAATAGTTGAACATGAAATCACAATGTACCCAGATGCCAAGCCGGTTCGTCAAAAGCTTCGTCCAATTAACCCCAGGAAAGCAGCAACCATTAAGGTTGAAGTTGAGAAACTGCTAAAAGTCGGTTTTATCTATCCTATTCATTTGACCCAATGGTTGTCAAACCCCGTGCTGGTCAATAAAAAACAAGGCACAATTTGTGTATGTACAGACTTATGTAATTTGAACAAGGCTAGTCCCAAAGATAATTTTCCCACACCATTCATTGACCAGATAATTGACGAATGTGCAGATTGCGAGGCCTTCTCTTTCATGGATGGTTTTTTGGGATATAACCAAATACAAATCAAACCTGAAGACCAGCACAAAACGGCATTCATCTGCCCATGGGGTACAGTCGTGTATCGTAAGATGCCTTTTGGTCTCAAAAATGTTGGAGCGACTTTTCAGCGGGCCGTGTCTTTTTCTTTCCATGACCTCAAGCATATAGTCAAGGCCTATTTAGATGATTTAGCATCTCGATCTCATAAGATAACAAATCATCCCACACACCTCTGACTTATCTTTGAGCGTTGTCGCTACTTTCAGATTCACTTGAATCCAAACAAGTGCAGCTTTTGCATAATATCCGGAAATTTGTTAGGTTTCATAGTATCAACAACAAGGATCATGGTTGATCCTCTCAAGGTTGAGGCAATAATTCAGTTTCCCCCCCCACGCACAATCCTTCAACTTCAGAGTCTACATGGCAAGGCGAACTTTTTAAAACATTTCATCGCCAACTATGCTGAAATCACAAAGGGATTTATGTGCTTACTAAAGAAAGATGTTCCTTTTCATTGGGACGATGCCGCCCAATGCTCTTTCGATGCGTTGAAACATGCCCTCACGACCGCCCCTCTTCTTCATCCACCTAATTATAACAAAGATTTCTTATTATACCTGGCTGCAGCAGAGTCAACCATCGGCATGGTCTTAGTTCATGAGGATGACTTGTTCTCAGAATATGTGATTTATTACCTGAGTCGAGGCATAGTAGGACCGGAACTCAATTATTCTCATATCGAAAAACTTGCGTTGGCAGCAGTTCATGTTGTTCAACGTTTCCATCATTATGTTCTATTTCGAAAAACCACCGTCATTGCTATCATGAATCCATTCCAGTACATGTTTCCATGACGGGTAATAGGTGGAAAGATCAGTAGATGGATAGTCATCCTCTATAATTTTGACTTAGATTTTGTTTCAGCGAAATCCAAAAAGTCACTGGTTTTTGCAGAACTTATTTCGGAACTTCCGGTTGAGTCAGGTGATCTTGTGCCCGAAGAGTCGCCTATCAGAGGTGATATGTTTTTTATCACCTCTTCAGATCCCTCGTATGGAGATATACTTATCTATCTCCAGACTTTGAAGTGCCCCACCTCTGCTTCTCGTGATGAGTGTCGATGCATATGCCATCAGGCTAAGAATTATCTCATACTCGATGATACATTATATCGAAGAGGTGTAGACTGCATCCTGTGTCGATGTCTCACTCACGAAGAAGTAGTTATCATGCTTAACGATTTCCATACCAGAGCCTGTGGCGGTCATTTGTCTAGGTTGGCAACAGCCCAAAAGATTCTACGAGCAGGTTACTTCTGGCTGACACTAATCAAAGATTGTATCGAATCGGTCAAGAAGTACCACTCGTGCCAAATCTTCTCTTGGAAGATGAGGGCACATCTCGCTCCCGTTTTTCCTGTCATCACAGTTGGTCCCTTCACCAAGTGGGGGATTGATTACACTACATGCAACCCTCCTTCAGCAAGGGGTCATTGTTACATCATCGTAGCCGTAGACTACTTCATGAAGTGGGTCGAAGCTATGCCAACATTTAAAGATGATGGAGAGACTGCAACTCTCTTTTTATTCAACCAGATAATAGCAAGGTTTGGCGTCCCAAGGGAGATTATCACTGACCATGGCAGTCACTTCAAAACTAGATGATGACCGAGTTAATGTCAAATCTTAGGTTATGGAAGGAACATTCGTCACCCTACTACCCCCAAGAAAATGGTCAGGTGGAAGCTGTGAATAAAACTCTTAATACCATTCTACAACAAACGATCAACTCAGCCAAGTCAAATTGGCATTTGATGGTATACTCAACATTATGGGCTTACCGAACATCTGTTAAGACTGCAACTGGTTTCTCACCTTTCCAACTCATTTACGGGCTGGAGGCAGTCTTGCCTATCAAATGTTAGATCCTGTCTCTAAATTTGGCAGTACAATTATTTCCAGACACTTCTCCACTTGAAGAGCGGTTATTATACATTGAGCAGCTCAATGAGTAGCGTCATGATGCGGCCTTGGCCAACGAGGTTCACAAACATAAAGTCAAGTGTCAATATGATAGGTCCGTTCGTCCTCGGATTTTTTCTGAAGATGAACTTGTCTTGGTTTATGACCAAGATAATGACCCCCTGGGGGCAGGAAAATTCAAACCCATGTGGTTTGGACCTTTCATCATAAAAGAGGTTCTAAAAAAGGGCGCTTATCGTCTAGTTGAATTTCAAGGGAATGCTTTGGCAGAGCCTATAAATGGACTCTACCTCAAGAAGTATTACTCATAGGAAGGTCACCATGGGTAACTTTTTGTAACATATGTATAGTCTTTATACTATTACTTTCTAGTTTTTTTAGTGTTATGGACGTGTCATTTTGATGTATCTTTCGTCACTGTGGCAGATGTCAAGTGAACCCGAGGTGTTCATTGGGTACACAGACGATGCTAGCCGACACACTCAGAGGCTTGCCTCTGCAACTTGGGTAATTTTTACACCTTGAAGCCAGTTATTATCTTCCGGAGGTATATGCTTAGGTAACACCACAAACAATGTCACCGAGTACAGTGCAGTTATTGAGTTGCTTTGTGATGCTCAGTCATTTGGTATCTCTCATCTCCGGGTATATCTCGATGCTCATCTGGTTGTGTCTGAGTTAAATAGATTCTACCATGTTCATGATCCAACTTTACACCAACGATTCCTTAGGGTACGTCTCTCATAACGAAGCTTTGATTATATTACATATTTTCATGTTCCTAGGAGATTAAATCAAATTACAGATACTCTAGCTAATCAAATTTTAGATTGGCATCTTTCACACATATGAAAAGACATACACATAAAACATGTAAATACATTTTTTGCAAAAATGATCCATAAGCCATAAAAAGACATAAAAATCCATATATAACATCATAGTCACCAGAGTACATAGGTGGACGCAAGCGCCTCAAAAATATGACCAATAACGAGTCATGGGGCTTATGCCCTCAAACAATATACAAAAGTAAGTTCTCCCGGCACATGAAAAGTCTAACTCAGTTCAGGGCCTATGGGCCCTGTTGTACTGATATACAGCATTTGCCAAATGTTGAAACAATCGGACCCACGTCCATGGTGCCCCCACTACATGAGGCTACATAGATGGTGGCAGGTCATCAATCTCTACCATAGGGACTGTGTGAGTGAGCACAGTAAAGTGCCACTCAACTCGTCTCATCACCCTCTCAGCCTCCCCGGCTGGAAGATCTCCTACTGTTGTTGGTCCACCTATGGCGGTAGGTGCAGCCCCTAGCTGAGGACGACACATGTTCCTCGCATAGTCAGCAAGTCGCACGGGTCCCACATCTACACACAACAATAACATATCCATCAAATACTCTGGTATATAAAAAAAATGATATATAACAAAAACAACATAAAAATTACATATGTTTAACAAACAAAAAAAATGAATGATGGAAACTTACCCATCTCTCCCCGCTCCTCACTAGGAGGTACTGGTATCTCATGATCTCTCGAAAAATCAATTCCAGCATAAAGATAATCCTCGATGACTAGGATCTTTTGTGACAACCATGCGAAGAAATCATCATCAAAGGACTCATTGGTCCTTCCACCACCCTGTCGCGGTAGTAACACTGTCCATATACACATAGCAGGAAGAGAGGCTTGATGTCCTCGTACCACTACTCAAGGACTAAAGCTTAGAACTCTCTCAAAGAAGAAAGAGCATAGAATGGTCCTGAAACCGAAGTTCCTCTGCGTCTGCAATCAGAAATCTGTCAACTGCCTCTTCATACACTCCAACAATGTGGTGCTCCAATCAAATATTTGTGCATTTAAGCACTTCACTGCACAGTTCATCTGTGCCTGGGACACCTGATGTAGAGCCACAGAACTAGTGATTCTCCCAATAAGAAACACTATCGCATGTAGCGATAAGTCAGTAATATTGCTTATGGGCACATGTGAGCTCGAGCGGTCTGTATCAGCCTCACAGTAAAGACCTATCAATTCCGCTATGTTATGCGGCCCCGAAGGAAAAGTTCGGAAGTTGACTAGTTCCCCTCTCCTAGAGAGGCCAGTCAAAAAATATATGTCCTCGGTCGTGGGCACCAGTGACTACCCCTCTAACATGAATGCCTCTACATCTAGATGCCAATAGTCAACCAAGGCATTCAGTAGCCTAGGTTGTGCCTGCATAAAAGGACATAAGAATAACTTGAGAAACCCACATTGCATCAAGGCAGCCACAGCATTGGGGTCTTCCCCGACCAACTCACCAACCTCCTCATGCTCTCTTTCTCTCCAGTGAACATACATCCTACAAAACACCAAGGTTCGAGAGGGTTAACCCTTGTTTTTTAAGCTTTTTCCATTCAATAAAGGGGTCCACGCACGCTGTAATACTGACAGACACATGTACACGTGTGCAGAGTTTACTCTACCCAAATGTACACGCGGCCTGTCCTGAGACAGCCCGTGTGGACCTAGGACCGACCTTTTGAAGGTCGACGCCCCCCCAAAACATGGAACCCAAAGCAAAAATAAAGATTTAAAATGAAAGATAAGAGAGTTTGTACTTACTTCATCCAGATAGATGGTCGTTTCGTCCACTGTAGCTCCCAGAATCACCACTTTTATCAAAGGGGGTTTTTTGGCTCCAAAGTCAATTTCCAAATCAGCAATGGTGATAATGAGCTATCAGCTTCTATTTATAGACTTTTTGGCCTCTTTTTGTCACTTTTTTGGCCCCCTTTATCAATTTCTTTAAAACAAAAACCATTTTGAGTGATTCAGGAGTTGCATTGGCGGGGTATGATCGGGTATCAAGACATTTTTTGGAGTTTTGGGTAACTTTCGACAATCCGTGGAAAATTTTCCAATGATCAACTTGAGCATGTAGGTTAGGTTTCTACCCTGATTTTTGTATCTCGTTGTCATTTTTCCTTTGCCATAGGATCGATCCCATCAGGTTGCTACATGGAACCATCATTGTTGCTTTATAAGTGTCACAAGTTGGTGGTAGAGATTACCGGAACATGGATTCCTTAGGTAGATTCTAGTTGCATTATGGCATCCATGTTGTCTCTAATAACTGTAGGCTCTGGAATCCTTGTTTTTTTCCTGATTACAAGTTTGAGCCTCATTTGCATGATTCTTTTTCACTCTTGACCTTACCCTCAGGACTCCTAAAAGATATAACGAGTCTTCTTTTAATCCCTTTTCAGACCCTCTAAACATGAAAAGATTGTTGAGCGATCTTGTGGCCTTTCACGCTCGTTAAACTAAAATTTGAAGTCACGTATGTCCGGCAGTAGTTTACCCCTTTTTCGGTCTGGACGGTCAACTGTATGAACAAAGGTATACTCTATGGAACTTTAGTTCTCTAGAAGAGTACTTTCAGGTATCATTTTAACCCTTTTTCAAGCCTGAGGGACTAAATTTACGAAAAAGAAACCCCCAAGGAGTCCATAGTTAAGCTCTTTTCAGACTCCCTAAAATTGAAAAGATCGTCGAGTGACCTTATTCTTTCACACTCGTTAAAATGGTCCAGAAGAAAATTCATGACGGAGTCCATAGTTAAGCTTTTTTCAGACTCCTTAAAAATGAAAAAATGGCCGAGTGGTCTTGTCTTTATCACACTCGTTGAAATGGTTATGAATAGACGTCTTGTCAGTGCTAGTTTACCCCTTTTTCGAACCGACTAGACTGCCTTCGAAAAAGGTACCTCAGTGGAGTCTCCTTTTACGTTTTTTTAGACTCTCTAAATATGAAAAACCACTGATCTTACCTTCTCTCAGCTCCTTAAACTTACATCAAAGGACGTTACCATTGTGTGTTTTGTTAACAGTGTTTGCATACCTGCATCTTTGGTCTAATGTTGGCTCCATGTTGCTCTCAACTAAACCATCTAAAGCATGCCTTATGCACAATCCTTGTAGCACTTTGCCTACACCTTTGGCCCCTGGAGGATTTTTCTCGAGTGTCATTACTCTGAACATCAGTCTTGTCCTTGTGCCTTGAACTTGTATGTTTGCAACACTCATTCCTCCTTTGTAATGTAACATTCTTTTATCCTTTTTCCAAAATTATTGAAAAGACAAAAAAATCAAATATACCCCAAAAAGAGGAATGGAAAAGTATTTTCTTTATTGGCAGCACAACAAGTCACCCTTGGATAAAGTGCATCTGTCTGTTTGTTCGTCAAACTATGGGATTTAATATGACTTTAGGAAGTTGTTCTCACTACATAGAGTTGTGTCCTCTTCCATTTGGTTACTCTTTCAAACATATGGAGAGTTTGCATCGCCTCCTGCCTCGTAAACTTATGTTAATGCCATGCTACCTAAGTCTCATCATTTGTCGTGCTATTGTCCAAGGGAAGTTTTTACCAAGCCTGAGTCAGACCCTCTGCAATTTGTCTCTTGCCCTCATACCTGGCCATCCTGAATGTCCAATCAAGTCTTTGTTTGAAATCAATGAAGCCTTCAGTCTGATCATCAAGATTCTCTATTCCATGATCGACAAGTCATCGAAGACCTCTGGGTAGTGAAGTCGTACACTCATATTACACTCCTACCCAAGTTTTGAAGATTTTGAAGTTGTTGCTCGAGCTCTGAAGACCTCATCTCCAGTCATCAGGCCTTATCAGCTTCTGAGAAGATGGATACTCTACATGTATATCTTTTCGATTTCGAGATGTAGCTTTGTTGTGTATTGTTCGTAGCTACACTTTATATAAGTTATATGACATGGATCTACAGTGTATTTGATTGGTAGCCATGAGTTTATTCTATCCCGAGCATGGGTATGCCCGCCTCGGTGAGACAATTGTTATTTTTACAGACGGCGCCTCCCAATTTTTGGTCCTTGGGCTCACTTGTTCGGCACATCAGTAAAGATTGGTAATGTATTTCAGCCATCATATGCTCTTCTGACCTCACACATTAGGGGGCATCTGTTATAACCCTAATTTTCACCATACAAGCTTCCCTAGCATCAGGCCATCTCAGATTCCTTCTTTTCCAAAGCACTGTTGAACAACTCTTCTTAAAAACACTTGTTATAAAGGCCCATGCACCCTACTCTATTACTGCACGCATGTACACGCTTGCTAACCCAAAACAGCCCGCATGTACCTACAAAAGCACGAAAAAAGGAAAGTTGTCGACGGAACACACAGCTTTGGGTGAGTTAACTGAACCTTCCGGCCATGCATGGCCGAGGGTTCAAACAAATACCTAGCTTCTTCTAGCCTATAAAAGAAGGGTTAGGGGTGCCATTTGGAGGAGGAGAATCATAGTAAACTATACCCAATTGTGTATTCCCTTTGTCCCAACCCTTTAGCCTTCCTTGTGAAAAGAAAAAAATAGAGAAAAGAAGTTGGAGGACACTTGAAGAGGAGCTCGGGACTAGGTTCATGGAGCAGCGGTCGACTTCATCATTGTAAGTTGATTTGTTGAAGTTAATAATAAAGATATACTTTTCCCATCCCACAATATGAGGTTTTTATGATTTGTTCTATACTTGTTTATCGAATCTCTAACCCATTAATCTATATATCGAATGCATGCAGAGTTTGTTGTTTGTTTTGTGTGAATGCAGGTCAGCCTTGGTAGGAGAGCTACAATCAAAAAATGATCAAGCGTAAGGAAGGATCTACATCAAATGCCCGTAATAAGGTATGCTTACTTAACTATGTATTTGCTTAAGAATAATGGGGATTAGGTCTGGGACGACGGTAGAAAGTAGAGATCTTTAGGTCTTTTCTCCATGCATAATCTAACCCTAAGTGCTAGTCCGTAGAGGGATTTTCCACTCACGACAGATGGAGAAGGAGTGTAAATGGAGGGATTATTGGTAGCACCTCCATTGGCATGATTATCTGGAGAAGTGTCATAAGTCTTATCTCTAGGCGTTAGACTAACTGTCCCATTAAACATAAGGACATGAGCGCTTGAGGAAGCATCCTCATGGTGAGGATAACCTGCATTGCACCCTTGGAGAGGGGCAGGATTTTGCGCAACCATTTGATGTTGCTAAATCGAAAAAGGATTAGTTAATATTATAGGTTGGGAGATACCTTTAATAAATTTAGAAACTACCTCACAATGAGGGAAATCTTTCATGTAGTGGTCCTCAGCAAAAATCAAGCAGGGAAGCTTAGCTTTCCTTTTTAGTCGAGTATCAGTAGTTTTTGTATTCTCATGTGGGTTAGAAGAATTCTTTTTTTTACCCTTTTTTTTCTTCTTATCTCCAGGTTGCTAAGATGAAGTGGATTGGACTGCATTCACCTCAGAGGTTTTTGTAGGATAGGGAGCATTTTTTGTGATGGAACTCACAACACCTTCAACATGGGTGTCCAAAGCAGGTCTTCATGGATCATCTGACATTCGAGGAACATGAGGGATCATATCGTAAAGCATGCCAGACTTGGAATATACAAATTCAAAATATTGATCAATTGCTTGCTCCTCAGTGACAACACCTCCCATGGCGGCATCTCTAGCAATGGGTGGAAAAATTTACTTGGTAAACCAATCTGCCAAGAGTTGGTCTAGAATGGTAGCTTTAATTAATCATCATCTCCCCCTCCACTCATGAATATGATAAAAAAATGTGTGTGGAAGTGGATTTCCTAAGTGAATTCAAAATATTTGTACCGGTTTCGTATCAAATTGGCAGTTGGAATTGTGTCAAAAAATCCATAGCTAAAGTATTAATGTCACCAAAGGAGTGGTGTGGCAGTTCAATATACCATTTGGTTGTCGAGCCTGTGATACTTCTTTGGAAAATTCTTAAGTGAATGGATTCATCCATCAAAAAGTTCGAAGAACACCAAAGATGGAAATTCATTACGTGGTTATTAGGATCTTCCCCAGGTTTTTTGTCAAATTTTGAGATGTCGGACGGTACATTGGTAGGGATTGGAGGCCAAAATGGGGCATGTAGTATGGGATCATTGGTCAAACATGATAGATCTGGTAGATCTAATGTAGCCAATAATGTAAGTTGTCAATTATCCTATGGATATTGGTAGTAACCATGTGACATAGGAACACTATCAGGACCATATATAGGTTGTGACGAGATGGAAAAACTATATGGTCCTCCCATGTACTATGGCTAACACTCCATGTATTGTGGTTGACCTGAGGGTCCCTCCATGTATTTTAGTTGACATGATGGTCCTCCCATGTACTCTGGTTGACCTAACGGTCCCCCCATGTATGGTGGTTGGCCCGATGGACCTCCCATATATTGTGTTTGAAGAGGATATTGTGTTGGAATCATTGGATTCATGGATTGATTGGGAAAATTTCCTTGATGAGGAATGTTCGCCAGATTAGGTTGACCCCATAAAGGATTTGCAATTCTTTGATATGGTTTTCTAGGATACAGGCTAGTAGTAATGGGAATGGAAGGACCTGCATGAGCGGCTTTCCCCCAGGTTTGTTGTTGTGGCCCCAACATAGGATTTTTCCCCATAGTTAAGGGTTTCCCCCTGGCAAAAGGTTTCCCCCATACAAAATATTGACCTCCAGTGAAGGGTATAGGAGAACTCCCCATTTGTAAAGATGGAGATGTGGGTTGAGTAGCTTGTTCAAATGTGGTTGTTTAAATAACTTGATTGTTGGCCATCTGACCAATGGAATGACCAAGTAAATAACTTGGTATTTCATATGTGGGATTAATGAAGTAGGAATATTACCTGACTCATGTGTAGAGGGAGATGTACTCGCAAGTGGTTATGTCGAAGTAACCTAGGTCACGGTTGTTCCCAGTAAAGAAGAAGCACCGGCAGTAGTGATATGTTCTCTTGAAGGGTCAACTACAGGAGTTGTGGATAGAGGAGGTGAAACTCCCAATCCCTATGAAAAACAAAATGTTGGTTGGTTCATGCCAAAATATGGCCTAGTGAATGAACTGGTCGGTAATAGTAAAAAGAATAAGCATCAAGAAATCTCATGGACGGTTGTTCAATGAGTTGTGGGCCAAGTGGGTCAGTAAAAAGGGGATTTGAGTAAGACAAAAGCCCTTCCATGAAGGTTGTGATCATTTATTCTGTGTGTTGGTCACTTCGAGGAGCTACACTCCCAACTTCAAAAGTATGTTCTCCAACCATTCCTTCATAATAAAGGATGTGTTGAGGTTCCTAAACTTTAGGATCCAAATCTTGCATTATGTGAGATCTTTGAATCCTTTGATCAGCCACGATTAAAGTAAAATGACAATTCTTAAGGTCAACTACGAACTCTAAAATCACACACCTCTAAAAAATATCTACAGGTAATTAACCAATCAACAGTAGAAGGATCTTCCAAAAATGGGATTCCAAGTTGTCAGCAAAAATATGAGAAGCAGTTTCCCCAACCTCCACGTAATAGCCCTTCTCGATGCAAGCAACCCTCGCTTTGAGGGGCCACCCTCCAAGGGTACTGAAAGTGTGATACAACGTCTTCCCCAAGTACCATGGTAATCCCCCCAAAGTCACCTTTGTAGATACCTAGGAAAGGCCACTAACGTTACCAACTCGTAGTCGGCCTCTAGGGGGTACAGTCAACAGTTGGGACCAAACGTATGGGTAGGATAACAAAGTCCAAAGCTATTTTATAGGAATGAAGATAAGTGGATTGATTAGACTCCTTAGGACCCTGAACGGATTCAGGATTCACGAAGCACAGAGACCAAATGAACCAGTAACACTTCAAGAAGAACCCCCAATATATGTTATTTCCGCTACGATTGGTCAAGCTTTGGAGGGGTAATATTCGTTGCTCTTTTGCATGCGACCTCATATTTAGCCCATGTGTTAGAGGGGGTTCCCGACTATTCCTATACGAAAGTTGGATTTGATCACTCCTTATTGTTCTACAGTCTCATTTAGAAATCTTGGACAATTTACTCACTTTCCCTAGTCCAAAGATTCTAAACCTTATCTTATTGTTGATGTGATATGAACCAAAAAATGTTTAGTTGATTTTATTTGCACGCTGGTTGATTTTAATGGATTTGTTACTCATAAATATCCACAGAGATGAAATTCACGATGTGTCAAACGCGGCTCCAATAGAATGCAAATGTTTATTTTCAATGAATTCTATCTACAAGAAGGAGAAGAGTTATTTTCTTCTTAACAAGCACTCAATATCATGCAAATTTCCAAAATTATGCCTAGCTATCAAAAAAATGTTTTTGAAATCCTAAAGCAAATGCAAGACTAACTATACCAAAACAAAATTGTTAAGAATGCAAAAAAACTCCTTTGTTTGATTTTATATGCAATGAAATCTCTTCAAATGAAAAACTTGTATGCTTCATATCTTTCAATGAGAATGAAAGAAATCAATATTTGACACAAAGTAATAGGAAGAAAAAATAAACCAAAAAAAGTGCACTCAAAAGTTTGATGAGAACTGAAAGAAACCAAGTGTGAGGCAACTTGTTCAATCAAGGACTCAAAAAGAAAAAGATGTGAAATCCAATCAGTGAGCAATTGAAAATCAACATAAAAATGTGATAAGATCAATGAGTTATGAAATCAAACTGGATCAAGGCTAACTTGAGGAAAGAGAACTTGAAAAAAAGGATTAACACAATGAGTTTCAATTCGTAAATCCAAATCTTAGATTCCAAAAAGCAAAACAAGGCACTTGAAAGTTCTCAGAATCAAGAATTCAAATTGACAGTGACATGTACACAAGAAAAAAGGATTAAATTAGCCCAAAGTAGACATGAACACTTTGGAAATATGAAAACAAATAGAAACTCAAAAGACATAATTAGATCACTTGATTACCTAAGTGCAATCAATTAAATCCAAGAAGAAGATTACAAGACTTTAATGCAAAAATATTAGCAAAAAGGTTGAAAAAACATAGGCAAAGTAAGCTCCAAACTAGCCTAGGAAGGAGATCAATGCTCATGTCAAGAGGTAGATAGAGCATTGAACAAGGGTCAACACTCCCTGATACACTAGCAGGGGGCATTGGTAAGGGTTATCAACGCTCTGTGTCCCACTGTGGGAACTTACAACCTATCATGAACATCATANGTAAACCAATCTGCCAAGAGTTGGTCTAGAATGGTAGCTTTAATTAATCATCATCTCCCCCTCCACTCATGAATATGATAAAAAAATGTGTGTGGAAGTGGATTTCCTAAGTGAATTCAAAATATTTGTACCGGTTTCGTATCAAATTGGCAGTTGGAATTGTGTCAAAAAATCCATAGCTAAAGTATTAATGTCACCAAAGGAGTGGTGTGGCAGTTCAATATACCATTTGGTTGTCGAGCCTGTGATACTTCTTTGGAAAATTCTTAAGTGAATGGATTCATCCATCAAAAAGTTCGAAGAACACCAAAGATGGAAATTCATTACGTGGTTATTAGGATCTTCCCCAGGTTTTTTGTCAAATTTTGAGATGTCGGACGGTACATTGGTAGGGATTGGAGGCCAAAATGGGGCATGTAGTATGGGATCATTGGTCAAACATGATAGATCTGGTAGATCTAATGTAGCCAATAATGTAAGTTGTCAATTATCCTATGGATATTGGTAGTAACCATGTGACATAGGAACACTATCAGGACCATATATAGGTTGTGACGAGATGGAAAAACTATATGGTCCTCCCATGTACTATGGCTAACACTCCATGTATTGTGGTTGACCTGAGGGTCCCTCCATGTATTTTAGTTGACATGATGGTCCTCCCATGTACTCTGGTTGACCTAACGGTCCCCCCATGTATGGTGGTTGGCCCGATGGACCTCCCATATATTGTGTTTGAAGAGGATATTGTGTTGGAATCATTGGATTCATGGATTGATTGGGAAAATTTCCTTGATGAGGAATGTTCGCCAGATTAGGTTGACCCCATAAAGGATTTGCAATTCTTTGATATGGTTTTCTAGGATACAGGCTAGTAGTAATGGGAATGGAAGGACCTGCATGAGCGGCTTTCCCCCAGGTTTGTTGTTGTGGCCCCAACATAGGATTTTTCCCCATAGTTAAGGGTTTCCCCCTGGCAAAAGGTTTCCCCCATACAAAATATTGACCTCCAGTGAAGGGTATAGGAGAACTCCCCATTTGTAAAGATGGAGATGTGGGTTGAGTAGCTTGTTCAAATGTGGTTGTTTAAATAACTTGATTGTTGGCCATCTGACCAATGGAATGACCAAGTAAATAACTTGGTATTTCATATGTGGGATTAATGAAGTAGGAATATTACCTGACTCATGTGTAGAGGGAGATGTACTCGCAAGTGGTTATGTCGAAGTAACCTAGGTCACGGTTGTTCCCAGTAAAGAAGAAGCACCGGCAGTAGTGATATGTTCTCTTGAAGGGTCAACTACAGGAGTTGTGGATAGAGGAGGTGAAACTCCCAATCCCTATGAAAAACAAAATGTTGGTTGGTTCATGCCAAAATATGGCCTAGTGAATGAACTGGTCGGTAATAGTAAAAAGAATAAGCATCAAGAAATCTCATGGACGGTTGTTCAATGAGTTGTGGGCCAAGTGGGTCAGTAAAAAGGGGATTTGAGTAAGACAAAAGCCCTTCCATGAAGGTTGTGATCATTTATTCTGTGTGTTGGTCACTTCGAGGAGCTACACTCCCAACTTCAAAAGTATGTTCTCCAACCATTCCTTCATAATAAAGGATGTGTTGAGGTTCCTAAACTTTAGGATCCAAATCTTGCATTATGTGAGATCTTTGAATCCTTTGATCAGCCACGATTAAAGTAAAATGACAATTCTTAAGGTCAACTACGAACTCTAAAATCACACACCTCTAAAAAATATCTACAGGTAATTAACCAATCAACAGTAGAAGGATCTTCCAAAAATGGGATTCCAAGTTGTCAGCAAAAATATGAGAAGCAGTTTCCCCAACCTCCACGTAATAGCCCTTCTCGATGCAAGCAACCCTCGCTTTGAGGGGCCACCCTCCAAGGGTACTGAAAGTGTGATACAACGTCTTCCCCAAGTACCATGGTAATCCCCCCAAAGTCACCTTTGTAGATACCTAGGAAAGGCCACTAACGTTACCAACTCGTAGTCGGCCTCTAGGGGGTACAGTCAACAGTTGGGACCAAACGTATGGGTAGGATAACAAAGTCCAAAGCTATTTTATAGGAATGAAGATAAGTGGATTGATTAGACTCCTTAGGACCCTGAACGGATTCAGGATTCACGAAGCACAGAGACCAAATGAACCAGTAACACTTCAAGAAGAACCCCCAATATATGTTATTTCCGCTACGATTGGTCAAGCTTTGGAGGGGTAATATTCGTTGCTCTTTTGCATGCGACCTCATATTTAGCCCATGTGTTAGAGGGGGTTCCCGACTATTCCTATACGAAAGTTGGATTTGATCACTCCTTATTGTTCTACAGTCTCATTTAGAAATCTTGGACAATTTACTCACTTTCCCTAGTCCAAAGATTCTAAACCTTATCTTATTGTTGATGTGATATGAACCAAAAAATGTTTAGTTGATTTTATTTGCACGCTGGTTGATTTTAATGGATTTGTTACTCATAAATATCCACAGAGATGAAATTCACGATGTGTCAAACGCGGCTCCAATAGAATGCAAATGTTTATTTTCAATGAATTCTATCTACAAGAAGGAGAAGAGTTATTTTCTTCTTAACAAGCACTCAATATCATGCAAATTTCCAAAATTATGCCTAGCTATCAAAAAAATGTTTTTGAAATCCTAAAGCAAATGCAAGACTAACTATACCAAAACAAAATTGTTAAGAATGCAAAAAAACTCCTTTGTTTGATTTTATATGCAATGAAATCTCTTCAAATGAAAAACTTGTATGCTTCATATCTTTCAATGAGAATGAAAGAAATCAATATTTGACACAAAGTAATAGGAAGAAAAAATAAACCAAAAAAAGTGCACTCAAAAGTTTGATGAGAACTGAAAGAAACCAAGTGTGAGGCAACTTGTTCAATCAAGGACTCAAAAAGAAAAAGATGTGAAATCCAATCAGTGAGCAATTTAAAATCAACATAAAAATGTGATAATATCAATGAGTTATGAAATCAAACTAGATCAAGGCTAACTTGAGGAAAGAGAACTTGAAAAAAAGGATTAACACAATGAGTTTCAATTCCTAAATCCAAATCTTAGATTCCAAAAAGAAAAACAAGGCACTTGAAAGTTCTCAGAATCAAGAATTCAAATTGACAGTGACATGTACACAAGAAAAAAGGATTAAATTAGCCTAAAGTAGACATGCACGCTTTGGAAACATGAAAACAAATAGAAACTCAAAAGAGATAATTAGATCACCTGATTACCTAAGTGCAATCAATTAAATCCAAGAAGAAGTATACAAAACTTTAATGAAAAAATATTAGCAAAAAGGTTGAAAAAACATAGGCAAAGTAAGCTCCAAACTAGCCTAGGAAGGAGATCAATGCTCATGTCAAGAGGCAGATAGAGCATTGAACAAGGATCAACACTCCCTGATACACTAGAAGGGGGCATTGGTAAGTGTTATCAATGCTCTGTGGCCCACTGTGGGAACTTACAACCTATCATGAACATCACAGTGAAAGGAATAGGCCAAGTTTATATATTATGAAAACATGGGAACTTACAACCTTGATGTGCTAGTGTTCCTCCAAGCTTCCAATCCATTCCTTGAATGCACTCTATAGATGTTTATCTTAATATCATAAGTATCATATACACACTTTATTCTCTCCCCTTTCACCTTGGAATGCCCTCATTTAGATGCTTAACCACCATAGAGGAAATCACTCACTAGATCCACTAAATTGGGATCTCCAAGCTTTTTAGGGAGAAAATATATCTCAAGGAATTTAGGGAGAAAACATCTCTCAAGGATTTTAAGGAGGAAATATCTCTCAAGATCCATAAAATTAGGATATTGTTTTGAGAAAATCTCTCAACCATCCATGAGATTCTGAACTTCTCCTTCAGATTAGGAAATAAATGTGAGGTGGATTCTCACACTAAATTAATTTATTTTTTCAATAAAAATGAATAATACATGTGCACATAGTATTTTGACCTTAATATGATAAATTTCTCCTCCACGCAGACTAGGGATTGTGAAAAATATTCTTTCATGGATTCAAGGTTGCGACACTCAATAAAATGCATCTGACACTTAGTAAGGTGCATACGACATTTGATAAAGTGCATGTGACACTTAGTAATGTGCATACGACACTTGATAAAGTGCATGCGACACTTAGTAAGGTGCATATGACACTTGTGACAC
>JZKD02S2202979.1:0-14317 GCA_000966675.3 Picea glauca
ACACATGATAGATTCATAGTTAAGATGTATCTATGCTAGTTAATGCCTAATCCATTTAATTCTAAAGAGGATTATTATTGTAGTCCTTTAAGAAGAATAATAACATTATAAATACCTTATATTAATAGAGGCATCAATCATCCTTTTTATGAATATGTTTTCATTCATGCATGGATTAAATTAGCTAGACAAGTGATTAAGAATGAAGTGTTGTTTAAATTGATAAAATGCATCGAAAATAGTAATTATGAAACTTGTAAAATCACAACTTATATCATAAAGGGAAGGGCACTTTAACAAGAAATTTTGTTCATATTCAACCTCCTTTGTATCACAAATTTTACAAATTTTCTAATCCCAAGGTGTTTTTGGGTTAACACAATGATGAGTTCTACTATGTAGTTCATAAGCATTGGTCCTAGTTTTAACATTAATTATTTCTCTTTTTAAGATAATAATGATCAAAAATTTGTTTGATAAACAAAACTAGGATTGATAAAACATTTTATTGGCATTTCCTCTCATTAATAATTTCATTGTTTTTCCATGTATTGTATTCATAATTAGTAGGGATGTAAGATTTAATATTATCCATATGTATTAACTTGATCATCAATTTTTCTGTTGCAGTAGTTAAAACAAGACTCAGAATGCCTGGCCGGACCTATTTTTTACCCGTGGTGACTACTACTCATACGATAAGAAATAACAAGGAGTCAATCCTTGTACAACTTGATAAATTAACATTTATATGATAGATATATAATTATGGCATTAGATAATAATGAGGTGCAACCAATTTCAATCAATAAAATGGGGTAAGAAGTATTTTATTTAAATTCAAAATCATAGGCTATAAAGTATTTTTGGATTTGCTCAATTTTATTCCAAGTCTCATGAGAGATGTTGTAGGCTCAAACTTCACTACAATATGAAATAAATTGAATAACTATTGAAAAGGAAAATTATTTTGTCATGTTTCCCAAATTTAGAATTTCTAAATCTGTTTTCAAGATCATACTCAACCTTCCAACTACTAATGATTCTCTTCTTGACATTATTGTTCTAGTTTAAATAACAAATGAAATGGATGACTAAGTATTTGTGAGATTGGAACTCTTCAAGGGTGTTTTAGCCATATCAAAGAAATTATTTTCTTAGATTTATTTACCATAATATTTGTTTTATAAATATTAATGGTGTGTTCATTAGTTTTATAGAAAAGTCATAGAACTTTGACTTGTATGTGAATATCATTAATATATTTTACAAGAAGAAAAATATCATCAATGTGTATAGAAGGTTGAAAACTAACCATGTTAATACCAATGCACTATTGGAACAATAGGTTCATCCCAATCTATATTTTTTGGATATAGTCATTGTAATTTTTTTGAGAGTTGGAGAATGAATGGTTATTTGAGATGAATAAAGTTGGTATTGACTAGGTCGACTCATGTGAAGATGAACTAGAAAAGTTGGATATATGGGTGCACCTAAGGTGATTAAAATTAATTGTATTCCTTATCTAATCATAGCTAGTTACACTTTTATCTATATAAAGATGATCATGTGGATCAATATATCCATGTGATGATAATGAATTGATATTTGATATGTTTATTATTATTTCCATATGTTGAGATATGATCACTTATGTTTTAGTGATATAATGATGTCTAGCAAGAGCACCACTTCTCTGAATTTATTGTTATTCACTTCTAGATTTTTGTTTTTATCCAATATGGTATAGGAATTGTTAAATTGATACCCAAACTACTATATATGTTGATTTTTCACTAGCCTAGGTTCAAGCATGAAGTTTATTCCGTTTTTAGAATTTTACTTGAACCATAGACAATTGTAGTTACACCATAAACAATTTGCTGAAGTAACCAAGATCACAAGAAGAGATACCATGCATAAGTACACAAGAAGTATCTTGGGAAACCCTTCTCAACAAGGGAAGAAAACTCAACCAATCCTTTACTATATTATTCAATAGAAAGACCTCCCACACCATAAACCTAGCACACAAAAGGGTGCTCACAAAACCAATAAGACTAGCGCCCAAGAGAGGTGCGCACTTCATCCCTAAAACATGTACTTGCTGAAATTTCCAAATGTAAATTCTAACCTTGTACAATATCTACTGTAAACAAATATTCAGAAAACAAGAGAAAATTTACAATGGCAAATACAAACATTACACAGAGATTTCTCCCCTGGAAACCAAAACCGGGAAAACCAACATATTCTATATTCATTCAATGTGTTACAATGTTTACAATACAAAATACATATAGGAGCCAACGACATCCAAAACCCTAACCCAATGACCTGGATTAGTCCAAAACCCTAATTCCTTAACCATAAATTTAAAACCATTGACAAAGAAACCATGTGCCAAAAAACCACCTAAATATAATGCGGTCCTGAAAAAAGAGGTCCTGGTCCAGAAAAGAATATAACACATACCCAACATTCTCCCACTTATTGTTTTCTTTGGATACAAGGGGGTTACAAGGTTACATAGTCAACAATTCAGGGCAACAATGCCCATGGATCCTCTACACCAAGATAAATTCTCAGTGCTCACGGTTTTTGTTAATGAGTCTGCAACATTCTTCAAAGTGTCCACCTTCATTAGTGATACTTTCTTTTCTTCAATCATGTCTCTCACAAAGTGATATTGAAAATCAATGTGCTTTGTCTTTGAATGATAAGCATGGTTCTTCGCTAGAAAAATTGCACTCTGACTATCACACTCTATCCTTATAGCTTGTTGTACCAACCCAATACTTGAACACAATCTTTGTAACCATACTGCTTCCTTACTTGCATGAGTGGCTACCATGTATTCAACTTCTGTAGTTGAAAGTGCCACTACAACCTGTCTTTTTCTCATCCAACTTATTGCTCCTCGAAACAGGTTAAACACATACCTTCTTGTAGATCTCCTATGATCCAAATCTCCAACCCAGTCTGCATCCAAAAATCCATGTATATCCACTAATCTATCCAATCCCAATCTTCCTTCATAGCACAATCCATAGCTAGAAGTGCCACGCAAATACCTAAAAACCCTTTTTACTATCGTCCAATGCTCCTTCCCTGATTTTGACATATACTTGCTCAAAACTCCCACTGCATGTGCAATGTCCGTTCTAGTACAGACCATTGCATACATAAAAATGCCAACTGCACTTGCATATGAAACATGAGACATGTCCTCCTCTTCTTCATGTGTCTTGGGACACTGATCCGCAGATAACTTTACACCAACAGGAATAGGAACCTTGACCGGTTTACATTCTTTCATATTAAACCTCTGCAATATTGTCTCGACATATTTTCTCTTATTTAACCAGAGTTTCCTCCTTTTTCGATCTCTTTTAATTTCCATGCCCAAAATGAAATTTGAAGCACCGAGATCCTTCATGTCAAATTTAGAGGACAACCGAGTTTTCACATCCTGGATAATCTCCTTGTTGTTTCCTATCAGCAACATGTCATCCACATATAAGACCAAATAAATCAAATGATCACCAATTAATTTAAAATACACATAGTGATCTTCTTTACTTCTTGTTAAGCCAAGTCCCATGATATAAGTATAAAATTTTTGATACCACATTCTTGGTGATTGTTTTAAACCATACAGGGACTTTTTCATCTTGCATACCAACTCCTTCTTTCCCTTCACAGCATAACCTTCTGGTTGCTTCATAAAGATTTCTTCTTCTAGATCCCCATGAAGGAATGATGTCTTCACATCCATTTGTTCTATTTCAAAATCAAATGCAGCAACAATAGATAATAGAAATATTATGGAGGTTAACTTGGCAACAGGAGAAAAAAATCTCACCAAATCAATTCCCTCAACCCGGGAATAACCCTTTGCTACTAACTGAGCTTTGTATTTATCCACCTTTCCTTCTACATTCAACTTCTTTTTAAATACCCATTTGCTGCCAATGGGATTTCTTCCAGTTGACAACTCCACTAGATCCCAAGCCTCATTCTTATCCAAAGATGCCATTTCTTCTTCCATGGCCCTTTTCCAGACATTTCCATCCTCTAAATTCACTGCCTCCTTGACAGTTCTAGGATCATCATCAATAATAGACAAAGAAAAATTTGAACATAAATCAGATGGACTATACCTTTCCGGTAGCCTTCTTTCTCGATCTGATCTCCTCAATACTGGAGTATGAGGATCTTCTTCTTCTGATTCATGTTCTTCTGTAGATTCTGATTCAACATCATTTAAATCAAACTCTATTTTCTCTGGTTCTTCCTTACTTGGCAGGATTTCCTATTTAACAACATCGTTCATTTCTCTAAATACCACATCTCGGCTATACACTACCTTATTAGTTTCTAGGTTCCAAAGCTTATAACCTTTGAGACCATATTTTCATCCAATAAAGATACATTTTTCAGCCTTCTTATCTATCTTACTCATGTTTTCCTTTGGAACATGAACATATGCATCATAGCCAAATACCTTAAGATGTGTGAGAGAAGGTTCCTTACCAGTTCATACCTCTTGTGGAGTCTTTTCATCCAACGCTGATGAGGGTGATCTGTTGACCAGATAACATGCAGTACCCACTGCCTCTGCCCATAATTCTTTCCCTAACTCGAAACCACTAAGCATGCACCTTGCTTTTTCCATAAAAGTCTTGTTCATCCTTTCTACAACTCCATTATGCCGAGGTGTATATGGAGTAGTCTTCTGCCTTGCTATACCTCACTTCTTACAAAAGTCTTCAAATTCATTCCCGCAGAACTCTCTGCCATTATCTGTCCTCAACACCTTAATTCTTTTCTCTGTTTGATTCTCAACAAGAGCCTTAAACTCTTAAAACCTGTCAAAGACTTCAGATTTATTCCTCAGGAAATATATCCAACTTTTCCTCGAGAATTCATCTATAAATGAGACATAGTACATAGATTTTCCCAATGATGGGACCGACACAGGTCCAAAAACATCACTGTGAACTAGCTATAAAATTCCTTCTGCCCTCGTTGCACCATAGGAGAATATTACCTTATTATTCTTCCCATATAGACAATGTTCACAGAAATCAAACTCTAGATAGCAGTTAGACATACCTTCAACCAAAACTTTACCATGTAGTAGTCGAAGACCCTTCTCTCCGATATGCCCCAGTATTTGATACCACAACATAACCTTTTCTCCAGAGACGGTAGGAGTTATTTCTTCTTAAACTCCAATATCATGAACAATGGAGCTATTACACTCATCACTAATAGTTCTTCCTAGCAGCTTACACAGATTTCCCAACTGAACTCCCTTCATCAACACCATTGCTCCTCGAACCATATTGCAAGTTCCCTTTTCAAATATTGTTTTTACCCCTACATCTTCCATTTTTCTTACTGAAATAAAAATTTTGGCCATCCTTGGGATGTGCAGAACACCGAGCAATGTTCTAATCCTTCCATATATGAGCCTCAACTTGACTCTTCCTCTTCCTATGATTCTGGTTGTTGAATAATTACCTAAGAAAACATTACCTCCATCATACCTTTCATATTCGCAGAACCACTCCCGGTGGGGAGTCATATGAAAGGATGCACCAAATTCAATCAACCATGCCTCATGATCTGCATGTGTGCTTGAAGAGGCCAAGTACACATCCCCTCCTTCCTTGGAGGTCTTTTCTTATGTAGAAGAATATTCTTCAAATCCCTTCTTTTTCTCAACTTTGGATCTACACTGCTTCTTATAGTGCCCTTCTTTTCCACATTTCCAACATACGCTTACAAACATTTTGGGATATTTAGATCTACCCTTAGAATTAGATCTCCCACTTGAAAAATGAGATCTATTACTTTCCTGGGAACGTCTTCTTGCAATTAATGCCTCTATGCTATGTCCTTCCATATTCTTCTGTCTCATCTCCTCCGACAACAAGGATGAGACCACTTCTTCAAACTTCAAGGAAGTTGTATTACTACCTATGGCCACAATCAGACTATCCCACGAGTCTGGTAAAGAACACAACCAACTGATACATTTATATTTATCTGAAATTTTAATCCCAACAGATACTAACTGACTTAACACGGTATTGAAGATGTTCAAATGCTCTACCACCGAGACTCCATCTCTCATCCTTAGGTTATACAACTTCTTTCTCAGGAATACTTTATTTACCAGGGACTTAGACTGATACAACTTCCCCAACTTTTCCCATAAATCCTTGTTTGTAGCTTCTTGTGACACATTCAGTAATACTGAATCGGAGAGACACAGTCGAATTGTGCTCTTTGCCTTCCGATCCAACTTTTTCCAGTCATCTGTAGAAGTTCATGTAGGTATAGTACCTAGATCTACCGCGATCCACTGATCTCTTTCCACTAACAGATATTCCATTTTGAGCTTCCATAGATAAAAACTTTTCCCATTAAACTTCTCGATCTCCATGTTTGAATTGCTTGCCATTTCTTTTCACCTGAAAAACAATACTGCAGATCTCCCACTGTAACAAGGCTTATCATAGTCCCAAGCCAAACCCTTGACCACAAAGGCATCCCCCTGAAGCCAATAAATCTCTGATACCAAATGTAAATTCTAACCTTGTACAATATCTACTGTAAACAAATATTCAGAAAAGAACAAAAAATATACAATGGCAAATACAAACATTACATAGAGATTTTTCCCCTGGAAACCCAAACCGTGAAAACCAACATATTCTATATTCATTTAGTGTGTTACAATGTTTACAATACAAAATACATATAGGAGCCAGAGGCCTCCAAAACCCTAACCCAATGACCTGGATTAGTCCAAAACCTTAATTCCTTAATCGGAAATAGAAAACCATTGGCAAAGAAACCATGTGCCGAAAAACCACCTAAATATAATGTGGTCCCAAAAATACGATCCCGAAAAATGCAGTCTCGATCCAGAAAAAATAAATTTCGAGGGCATTTCCCTTGAACCCCCGTGTGGGGGGGTCCGCCCCCCTGTGCGCTCGACGCATATGCTCTGACACTACTAAACATGCAAATAATATAACACATACCCAACAACTCACATGTGTGTTGTGTTTCCTAAATGGAGAAATCACCTTTATTTATATTAGACTGGACACATCAAAAGTGGTGTCTATTGGCACAACAAGGCCAAACTCAATAACTTAGAATATAATTAATAATTACCATGTTAATTATCTTTTACATTAATTATCTTTCACTTTAAGGTGGGGCTGAAATGTACCCTTTACATCACAATTAGGGTTACAGGTAAGTATGACTCTTAGAAAATATAGCAAGGGATCTCACACACCCACTAGTGCTCGACCACTAGGGGCATGTCCACCTGTTCTCATCCACAATGACATCCAAGTCAACATATATATATCTCACTGCATATCACAAGAGAATCATTAGGATACACACTCACTAGTGCTCAACCACTATGATCATGTCCACCTATGCTCAGCCACATGAACGTCCTACTCAACAGATCTCTATTTCACTGAGTCTCACATGAGAATCATCTAGAGTATCACATCATCTCAAATATCTGAACAGAGGAGAACAATAAACCCATCACACGGGCTCCTTCACCCCTCACAGGGGTACACATCGTTTCATGTCAAACGATACACCCATATCATGGGCATCTTCCCTCCTCAAGGGCACACAATGTTTCATCTTCTTCTCAGAGAGAACGACACACCCAAATCATGGCCATATTCCCTTCTCAAGTGAACACAATGTTCCATATCCATCTTAGAAAGAAGGACACACCCAGCTCATGGGCATGTTCCTTACATAAGGGGAACACAACATTCCATGTCCGTCTCAGAGAGGAACAACACACCCATCTCATGGGCATACCCAACTCATGGGATCTCTCACAGGATGACTCACTCTATCTATGTCTTGGAGGATGTCTCACACAGCTGTAATCATCAACACTCCCTCTCTGCTAGGGAGGCATTCTCCATTAGGCTAAGTCTCTCACATAATACTCAAACTTCATCTTGGCTATAGTAATCAACACTCCCTCTCAGCTAGGGACGTATTCTTCACTAGGCCATGTCACTCATGGAAGTACTTGAACTTCATCTTGGTAATAATTATTAACACTCCCTATCAGCTAGGGAGGTATTCTCCACTAGGCCAAGTTTCTCACGAAAATACTCAAACTTTGTCTTGGCAAGTAGTTTGGTGAAGATATCTGCAATCTTCTCATGTGTAGGAAGGTACTGCACGTGTACTCCTTTCCTCTGCACCATGTCTATGATATAATGATATTTTATCTTAATGTGTTTCGTTCTATCCTGAAACACAAGTTTCTCAGAGAGCTTCACATAGCTCTGTTTATCACAAGGAATAATGGTAGGATCCATCTCATGATAAAATAAATCTATCAAGAGTTTGTGAAGCCACACTACTTCACAGACTTGCCATAGTCAATGTTATATACTCTGTTTCTACAGTATTGAAGGCCACAAAGCTCTGTGTCCTACTGCACCAGAAAACCATGGTAGAATCCAAGGTAAAAAATCAACCGGATGTGCTCTTCTGGTCCATTGCACACCCTACCCAATCTGTATCGGAATATCCTTGCAAAATCAAGTCTAAATTGGAGGAATATCTCATGTCATATCCAATTGTGCCTCATATATGTCTCAATACGTGATTTGCTGCTATCCAATGAATCTGTCTCAGCTGACTCATGAATTGACTAAGTACATTTATTGCATAGCATATATCAGGTTTGGTGTTAACCAGATACATCAATAATCCTCTCAGTTGTGGATAAATATCACATGAATCATTGGTAGACTCTAAGGTAAACCATCAATCAGATGTGCTCTTCTAGTAAACTATGCTCCCTACCCAATCTGTATTGGAATATCCCTGGAAACTCAAGTATACACTAGAGGAATATCTCAGGTCATATCCAATTGTGCCTCATAGACATCTCAATACGTGCTTTGCTTCTATCCAATGAATCTGTATCGAATGACTCATGAATTGACTAAGTAAATTTACTGCATAGCATATATTAGGTCTAGTGTTAACCAAATACATCAGCGATCCTCTCAGTTGTGGATAAATATCTTCTAAATCAGTAGGAGAATCATATATTTTGTTCAACTCCATCACCATCAATGTAGGCATGGATTTTCACTCTGTCATACCGAACTTCTTTAATATCTCCACTATATATTTTCCTTGACTTAGGAAAATATCATTAGTTCTTTGCCATACTTATAGTCTCAAGAAGTAGTGTATCATACCCAGATCCTTAATCTCGAATTCAGAAGTCAATGCTCACTTGCATTCAACAATAAGTCTTTCTGAACCGGTAAGGAATAAATCATCCATATACAGGACCAAGATCAGACACTCATCACCAACATTGTGATAATATAGTTTTGGATCAACAACACTCTTGCTGAAGCCCAAACTCATCAAGAATCCATCCATCTTCTTGTACCAAGAACGAGGTGCCTATTGTAGTTCATACAAGGATTTATTCAACCTATACGCATGATATTTCTTGTTATTTATCATGAATCCCTTTGGCTGCTCGATATAAGCTTCTTCCTCAATCTCGTCATTGAGAAAGGTTTTCTTTACTGTTATAGCAAGATTTTCCTCGCCATATGCAATCTTGCACAAAAGGCCTTTTTCTATTTCCCTATGCAGACTTACTGCTACCACCCCCATCATGTGCACTCATTTCATGGGGACGAATCAGTCTTCTTTTCATAATGGTATGCAGAACTATGATGGTCAGTCCATGCCTTGGGTCTCTAGTCATTTTCCTGTTGATATGCCTTCAACCTTTCCATCCTCTCCCTAGCCCACTTATACAAATACTAGCATTGGATCTGGGGGCACCATGACCCTGCTACCTACATCTTTGTTTGATATGAGTCATGTCCCTCAACCAACTTTCATGATGGGAGGTTGGAACCTTACCTCTTACGAATCCATTCCTAGCTATGCTCTTTTAGGAGCCAATACTCAAATGGGTTCTTATTCTACTTATTACACTCCATTTGTGTATCCTTTATCCTCCATGTCGGTTCCTTCAAACACTTTTCCCATGATGAGTCCTCATGTATCCCCAGGTATTTCATATGGGGAGAATCAATTTTACGGTTCGAGATACCCTCTTCATGGAACCCCTTCATAAGGGGGAAACTTATGTCCTCAATTGAATAGTCCTTATCATACTTCCATCTCTTCGTAGAATTTAGTGATGATGCACGTACAAACCTCTTTGTATCATTTAGGTGGAGGATACTACCTTTTCGGGAAGGGATAGGGGGTAAACCAGGACCCTTCCTGGCCTGCAATGTTTCAAAGCCAATCTTTCCCTGGACCTTGGTATCAAATGCCACAACCCATCGCTAGGCCAGTCATTGCCATTTATACTTGAGCTCCATCACCAACCTCTGCCAGTCATGTTGGAGATGGCTTGATGACCTCTGAAAGTCATGTTGACAACCCACACTTAACCACTGCTAGTCATGCTAGCGACATCACTCTAGTTGCCACGAGTCATATCAATTTCACATATCCAACCTATATACATCATGTCGGAAATGACTTTCTCACCTATGCCAATCATGTTGAGAGCATGTTTCCATTTGTCGTGAATGTCGTTGGGGGCATTGAGAAGCCTAGACACCTCAAACGTAAGCCTAAATTCCTTTGCAAGACTTGCAAAGGAAATCACCTTACTCGTTTATGTCAAGTTACTGCTGGGATACCTGAAGCATGGGGCTCATCTAAGGGCCCTTCAGATTATGAGGTGTCTAAGGTTTCCTCACACCCCGTTTCTTCATTGATTGACATGACACTAATGCTGTTTCAATCCTCTCCTAACCATACCCCCGTTGTCATGGGTGATGTGTCCCCTATCTCAGTTATCTCACATCCTCTTCAACCTAGAATTGAAGAAGTGGTCATACTAGTGCAATCTCTGGTCAATCCAACTCTCTGTTTGGGGGCTGATACGTCCTTCAACCATGTTGTCAGCATTCCTGATAAATCTCCTTCTTAACATGAGAGATTTTTTCTCTCCCCAATAACTCTCTCTCCAAGTCTTGAGGAAGCTCCCTTCAATTGGGATAGTATTGTGGGGTATCCAATTACCCCGCCTATGTACTTTCTGGTAAGGGACATTATCTGATATATCATGGAGGCAATAACCTTCGCTAGAATTTTATCCTCCTCGACTTGGAGAGCTTTGGGTTTTCCAAAGATTATGTCATCTATTCATAAGATACTGACATTCCACAAAAGTCCATCATGGGAGCCCTAGGCTCCCCCCTGACTTGTCGCCTGGAATCTCCCAAGCGAGTCTGATTTAAGCTCTTTTCCGACTCATCTTTAAAAAAAACTATTTTTGAGTTGTTTGTCCCTTTCACACTCATTAAATCGGACTTGAAAGGTGATGAGTGCTAGTTAATATCTTTTTTGACGCGTTTTAATAAAACAAAAAGATTTATGAGTGAACTTGTCTTTTTCACACTCATAAATTGGATTTGAAAATATGTCTATTTGGCACAAGTTTATCCCTTTTTCACACCAAGTAGACTAAATCTCATGAAAAAGGACATTTTTTGGCGTTAATTTGTGATTGCATCTCATGCCATTACTTGTAGTATTGAGCCTATATCCGGTTCTCTGTTTGCGTTATAAACCATTTTCCTCATCATTTTTGCATCCTCAACCAAGAAGAGCCTCATTTCTATCCTTCTCAATTTGACACCCTATAGCTAGGAGGGAAAATTCCCTCGAGTGTCCATCTCTCTCATGCATCTCCTTACATTGAGCATAGGTACGTTGCACTGCTGGAACAAGTTTTCCTTCCTTGCGATACTCGTTTCCTCCTCTGTATCATAGCATTAATTTGTCTATGAAAAAACTAAAAAATACGGGCGAGAAGGGAGTATTATCTTATATTGGTAGTCATTGTGTCTCTTTTGAATAGAACACAAAGTTATTGAGTCTATCTGTCATCATAATTTTGGGTTTAGCATGGCCTTAGGAAGTTGAGCTTGTTATAGAGTCCTCTCTACCGACTGGTTACTCTTCCAGTCCCTATGGAGAATTTCATTGATTCCTCCTGCATCTCATGGTTTCATCATCGAGTGTATGTTGTTGAAGTATTCCATATGTCTCTTGCTCTTGTTCAAATAAATTCTATCAACCTGTGTCGGGAATTCCTTGGATCTCTTGACTTTTCATGTCGGCCATACCCTTCGTTTGTCTCATAATCACATGATATTGTAGTCCTATCATGCACCTTGGTCCTACTTTCATCATTGGTAGGTAACCTTGAACCAAGTAGTCGACATTTCATCATTGGTCATTGAATGGGTGGTTTCCCTTGTTTTCGACGACAAGACATCTATTCACACATTGTGATTCATGTAGTGTCTTGGATTCCATTAGCCTTATTGGTGGTTTCCTTGCCTTTGTCAACATTTTTCCTCATTGGCTTCTATTCAGAGGGTATTTTTTGTGTACCTATTGCACTTGGCACATGTGAAAGATGCACAAGGTATTTGGTTCGTGAACATGTTCTTCGTCTGATTTCCTCCAAATCATGAAGATCCTTCTTTGTACCTCATGCTGAATGATGAGAGATTCCTTAATTCTCTCCTTTCAATGGGTCTCCTTCCATCAACTTCAGCTCATCTATTCTGGAAATAAGACGTAGAGTCTTATGAGTACCTTGAGGCTTGCATTCATTAGTGGCAAGTTCTCTCACCATCGATAGTTTGGAATACATCAATGTCCCCTGATCGATGGATTCTTTATGTGTTTGACACCAACTCCTTTATTTACACTTGTAAGAATGTACTCGGTGCCTTGATACCTACTTTCATTATTGGTAGGTTGTCTTTTGTTTGTTAATGGTATACCTCAATGATTGGTAATCAAATGATGTCTCATTGTGTTTGACCTCAACTCCTTTATTCACATGATGTATACTTGCACCCTCGGTGGATTGTGTAGAAGACTCGAAGACATTAGTATGTGGCCGCAACTTTCCTGAGTTGTTGCTTCCTTTTCATTGGACTAGTACCTATATGACTTAAGCGATCATGGGAGATCAAATTGTACTCCATTGTATACATATATCTTCACATTGGTTTTGAGACTGGTTCTATTGGGCCTTGTTTTTTACTATGACAACCTTTGGCATGTAACCACATTTGTATTTTCATATTCATGGCCATAGACAGTTGTTTGGTATATTTTCACATGGATCTGCAGTGTAATTCAAATTGGTAGCCATGTATACAAAGTGAGAGCAAAATGTAATGAGGCATTAGTTCTTCCAGCTGGTTCCCCATCACTCCAAGTATAAGTTGTTTATAATGTATTTCAGTCATCACATATACTCCTATGAACTCACACATTAGGGGGCATCTGTTATAGCAAGATTTTCCTCATGCTATGCAATCTTTCATATAAGGCCTTTTCCCATTTCCCTATGTAGACTTATCATCCCTGTTTGTAAATTCCAGAGATAAAAATACATATTTTTCCACACGTTGTTATCCACAATTTTGGTCATCATGATGATGTTATTATGATGGAAAATCAAGCTCTTCACTAAGAACACTTTCCTGAGAAAAGTTACATTTGTCTCCTTCCAGAAATCATGCTTTTAAAGGATGTTCGCAGGCTACCTATATATCTGCCTGTGAGAATGCCTTATTCTCGCAGTCTACATTAAGCTAGGGTGCGAGGGGTTCGCACTGTACCTAATTGTCAGGGTGCGAACATGTTCCAAAGGAAGGAAAATGATAAAATATTGAACCTTCTAGAAGGGAATCTTCTAGAAACATGAGTTGGCTTCGAATGGTTGTTCAGGTGCTGGCATTCCAGATATCTTGGGATCATTCCTATCCAAGTAACTAATCTATATTCTCCTATATATTGAAGGGAATTCTTATGGAAAAGGTTAGAAGAAAGCTAGTAAGAGATTGATTGGAGATTTATTGAAGGTCTGTGTGAAGGACTGATACTACAACAGCTAGAGACAACATCAAGGTCATCAAAAGTAGTTGATTTTCTTCATGCATGAGCAAGTGTGTGTGTCAGAGCTAGGAGCCATCGAAAGGAGACCTACGACATCAAGGCTCAGGTTGTAAGTTTCACTTTCCATTAATTCAATACAGTAATATGTCCCTTTCCCATAAAGATGATGTCACTTTATTACATAATTCCTTGATCATATGTATAGACTAGCTATTGAATATATTAATCTACCTTTACCCCGATTGGT
>JZKD02S2202979.1:16328-33500 GCA_000966675.3 Picea glauca
TAAATTCCATTGGCAGCATATTGTCCTGGGACGCCCTTCTAACACAAGGGTCAAGCACTAGGTCGCATTGGTGTTGGCAGAGTTACTAACCCTTCTTTGTTGACATCGGTGTAGATATTGCACGTATTACGGGGATCACTCTGAGGTATACCCACAATTATGAGTGGAAGCCTTTGAGTTGGTTTCGGGCTAGATACCATGCCCTTGCGTGTGGATCGGACTGACGACTGTCCCCCCAGGCTGTATTGTTGTTTGTGGTGACCTTAGTGGCCTATCTCTCTAGGTTCTTACACAAGGTGACTGTGGAGGGGAAAGTCTTCACGATACCTGGAATTGACGTTGATCAAACTCACTCGGGCTCCTTGGAGGGTATACCCATGATTATGTGTGGGAGCTTGCACCAGGGCGTAAGTCTGTTAAGCAGGTCATCAACGTAACTTTTCCACTTTAGCCCCGCCCCTTCTCGTCTCGTTGTTGCGATGTTGGATTTCATCACCAACTAGTGGCTTCGAAATTAGAAGGTATTGTTTGCTTGGTGATTGCTTCCTAGTTTTTGTTTACTAGTGAGTGTTGTTTATTTCTCGAAGTTGACCATAGGAATTTTTTCGCAGAACTTGTCACTTGTTTACAATTGCTCCCTCACGGCGTTCTTGTAGAATGCAAGGATTATCTCTAGAGCATCTGGACGATCCTTAACCTACTGGTACACCTGAGGGTTCACCCCATCAGACTGAAGTCCCGGTGGTTACTTCACCTCAAGGGGAAACCAGTGAAGTTCCATTTGTCACTACACCACTTCCACAAGTCGAACGAACTGACTCTCTACAAGATTTTTGAGTTACCAATACTATAGAGGACTATCGCGTTCGTCGTGGTGAACGACCTGTTGGACGATTAAATCCTTCTGAAGAAACCGTTGTTACATCTTCTGAATCGACTGTTGGGCCTTCTCACGGTGTAGTAGGCCAAGATCCTTTTTGGTCCGGTAATTTCTGACGAGTTCTATTCGGTACAGAGTCATCCCCTGTTTACGAAATCAACCCTCCCGTGTCTCCTGAGACAGAGACAACACCTGAGACTACCACTTATCGTTTTGTTCTTCCTCCCGAGATGGCCCATCTCGACAATACTACGAGTGTCCAAACCAAAATTACTGCAACTACTCTCCCTCCTATCAATACCCAACGAATACCTGATGTCATCCTGACATTACCACCCGGTTACCATGCGTTGAATGCGCTGTTGAATCCTCCTAATCCAACACCTCCGCAAACCCCAGTCGGTTCTCCAGGTGGTCCTCCTTTTCCCGGGTATGAGGTTCCTCGTTTTATTCTGACACTCCCACCTTTTCCTCCTGGTAATCCTAATCCTAGTGGGTCTATTCCGACTGTTGCACCCAACACGCAGGTTCCCATTGGTGGACAGGGTGGTACAGTTCCTTTTCCTTTTCCCGGACATAATACAGTTACTACACAACCTACGGTTGGAACACAACTTCCGAGTGGGGCTGTACCTCAGTAGGGGGACCAACCTCCCCTTTTGGACAAAATACACCTCCTGAATTGGCCCAGTATTGGACTCAACTTTTACAAAACTTTCCTCAGAGTGCTGGGGGGCAGCAAGTTGTCTCTACAGTTGGCCAACCTTATCCAGGGGTAACTAATCCTATTTGGGGTTCGAGTCAGACTACTCAACCCTAGGTCCCTGCTCAAACTCAAGGTTATAATCCTTGGGGTTACTATCCTATCCGGCCACCACCGAATCAGCCAGGGGCTTCCCTCTCCGGGCAGTCTGCTTACGCTCCTACTGGTTTGCTGACGGGGCTTCCACCCCAAAGTCATCAGTACCCACAATTCAACCGACAGTTGCCTTTTCTTGCTACCTTGGATTTTCTAGATTTTTCTAGGATCCTAAATGATCCTATTCGTCACTCTCCCCAATGTATTGCTATCCCTGATAAGCTCGCATCGGATATTCCGAAATTCGATGGCAAGCAGGGAGAGGACCCAAATAATCATGTCATGACTTTCCATTTATTCTGTTCATCCAATTCGCTGATGGATGACTCCATTCGTCTACGTCTTTTCCAACGAACCCTTACCGGTTCGGCTGCGAAGTGGTTTATTGAATTGCCACGAGGTTTCTTTTCTAATTTCAACACCTTAGCTATGGATTTTCTCACACATTACTAGTTACCGATCCGTTACGATACTGGGACTAAGATCCTGAATTCTTTCAAACAAATGAAAGGTACTCACATCTTGGATCATATACATGAGTGGAGACGGAGATGACGTCTCATCAAACTTAAGCTCCTTGATCAGTTACTCGCAGAATGGTTCACGAAATCTTTTGTGAATGAGATTGGTAAATACATTGCTATGGGTGGTGTTGTTACAGAAGAGCAGGCTATAAGCCGTGCTCAGTATCTTGATCTCATTTATTCACAAATGGGAACAATTTACGATTTTCTTCCTGAATTACCTCATCCTGGTACTTCCAGCACTTCAACTGCTCCAGCTGCCTCGCATGTAGCTGATGGTGTGATTGGGACTACTCATACCCACTCACATTATGTCTCAACTACAACCCCTAAATCCACATCTTCTAATGTTCAAAATGCTCTGTCTCCTGCTCCTCCCACAGGTAAAACCTCTGAAGTGAACGTTGTTCAATCTACACCGACCGGTAAAAATAAATCAAAGAAAGGGAGAGGCAAGAATAAGGAGAGTAAAAATAATAATCAAAATGAACAAACCAACGCCCCTCCTGCTGAAGATCGGGATAAGCGTAAGACATGATATCCTTGCCTTATCTGTGGTGACGATCACTACACGAAGGATTGTCCTAGACGTGCCGAAGTCAACAAGTTCCTTCAAGGGACGCCAAAACCATCTACGCCGACAATATTGTCCCAACCCTTCCCATCTCAGCAGCAGGCCTCTTTGGTCATCCATGACCAACCATCTACTTCTACGACATCATATGTTTTGATGTGCACCGGTGATTCTAAGAACAATGACATTGCCATTGCGACTAGAGCCAAAGACTATTCTCCATCTAAGGAGAAGGTTGACGATTTACCTCCTACATTGGTACAACCCTCTCCAATGCCTCCACCTACGAACGGTCCTCTTCATCTCGAACGACCGAGTCTTGATATAGTCCTACAACCCCCGAAAGGTGTCGTTAAGAAATCGGCATTCAATCCTCACGCTCGTGCGGCCTAGAACTATAGCATTGTCGAGGATCTGGCCCAAGCACCTTCAGCGATGTCTGCCCTTGAAGTCCTTCAGTCTTGTCCTGCGCAACGAAGGGCTCTATTGAAAGATATAGGTGGAATTGATCCTACAGATTCAAATTTGATAGTCTTCGACTTGGAAGACCATGTTCCAATGTTACCCCCACAGATTGTGTTTCAGATACAAGTTATTGTCTCAGACAAGAACATCTGTCGAACTGTTGTCGATGAGGGTGCCTCTATGTGTGTAATGTCTTTGACTTGTTGGAAATCCATTGGCTCTCCTCCTTTAATGGAATCACAAAATACTTTGAAAGCCTTCAATGGCTCAGGTTTTAAGCCTTACGGTGTCCTTCCATCGTTGCCAGTTACACTCGAAGGTAAGACAGTCCAAGTTGAAGTGGAAGTTTTCGATGCTCCCTTAGATTATAATCTTCTTCTTGGTCGTAGCTGGGTAGATTCGATGAGCGTTGTTGTATCAACACTGTTTTGTGTAGTCCGTTTTCCTCACCAAGGAAAGATAGTTACGGTTGATCAACTTGCCTTCTTTAATTCTGATACTCACACTGGAAACATACCATTTATAGCTAAAACCCCACCGGGTTACGAGAATGTTGGAGTTGGTATTTTAAAAGACTCTTCGTTAATGGGTAATTTTCCCATACCACCACCACCCGATATTCTACGCCCGTCAATTGCTTCGATTAATATGATCTCTGCCGTGCCTCATGAGATTCCAGTGTCTTTTGACCCTTGGACAGTCCCTGATCCCGGAGATCATCCTCGTTTCGGTGACGTCATGCCATTAAGTCCGATTGAGTCTTCTTATCACATGATTCAATCGACAAACCCTTCTACACCCTCTCTGGAGGAGTTGTCTCCTGATCCTTTCCATGTTATCTTTCCCACTAACGAGATGATCATGTCCATCATGGATGATACACCTTGGGACGATGGGCATCATCATTCCGTACTGTTTCTGGAACAACACACTCTCGAGAATTACCAGCGGATTTCGACTCCGTCGACCGTTGTTGTCATAACGACCGTTCCCGGATCTTCACGTGATGTGTTTGCGGAAGGGAACCTCAGTAATATTTCTCCCAAGATACCCATTGATATTTCAGTTAAACATGGGATAGTTGAAAATGTTCACATTGGAGCTTCGTGTTCTCCAGAGGAAATTATCACCTACACTGCTTTGTTCAAGGAATATCGTGATATTTTTGCCTGGAGTTACAAAGAGATTCCAGGTATTGACCCTGCTATTGTCATGCATGAGATAAAAATGTACCCTGGAGTTAAACCAGTATGACAACGCCTTCGTCCTGTCCATCCACGTAAAGCAGCAACCATTAAACTCGAAGTTGAAAAACTTCTTAAAGCTGGTTTTATTTATCCTGTGGATCTGATAGAATGGGTTTCCAACCCTGTACCGATTGATAAGAAAGGTGGTAGTATACATGTTTGTGTTGATTATCGGGATATTAACAAAGACTTTCCGAAAGACAACTTTCCAACCCCTTTCGTTGACCAGATCGTTGATGACTGTGCCGGCAGTGAAATCTTTTCTCTCATGGATGGATTTTTCGGCTATAATCAAATTAACATCGCTCCTGAGGACCAACATAAAAATGATTTTATTTGTCCTTGGGGTACTTTCGCCTACAGAAAACTTCCCTTCGGTCTTAAGAACGCAGGTGCCATGTTTCAACGTGCTATGTCTTATGCGTTCCATGATATAAAGCATATCGTTCAACCTTATTTGGACGATTTTCTAGCTCATTCTTTACACTGAGTCGATCACCCTAATCATCTCTGAGCAATTTTCGTCCGTTTTTGGTTCTATCACATTCGTTTAAACCCTCATAAATGCGTCTTTTGCGTAGAGTCCGACCGTCTTCTCGGTTTCATTGTTTCACGTCAAGGGATCCAGGTAGATCCTATTAAGGTTGAGGTGATTCTGAATCTCCCTCCTCCTTCTTCACTGTGTCAGTTACAAAGTTTGCAGGGGAAAGTAAACTTTCTTCATCGTTTCATCCCGAACTATGCCAAAATTACTCGTGGTTTCACCCGAATATTAAATAAATATTCTGAGTTCGTTTGGGATTCAATTTCTAACAATTCTTTTGAGGCCTTGAAGTTATCCCTCACCAGAGCTCCGCTTCTCTTTCCTCCAGATTATAGTCATGATTACTTTCTGTATCTTGCTGCCTCTGAATATACCATTGGCATGGTTTTAGTTCAAGAGGATGATAACCACGATGAACATGTTATCTATTACTTGAGTAGAAGTTTATCATCAATGGAAATCAAGTACCAACACGTTGAGAAACTGGCTTTGGCTGCTGTTCAAGCAGTTCAACATTTTCGTCATTATATTCTCTCCAGAAAAACTACAGTGATTTCACATTGTAAACCCATGTAACATATATTGACACGTCAATTGTTGGGGGGCAAGTACTCCAAGTGGATTGTCATTCTCCAAGAGTTCGACTTGGAATTCGATCGTGCCACGTCGAAGAAATCCTTGGTTTTTGCTGAGTTAATTTGTGATTTTCCCCACTCTGCCACGGAAAATGTAGCAGTCGATTCATTACTTGATGAATCACTTTTCCTGATTGACACTGATGATATTTGGTATGGAGATATCATTATCTATCTTCAAACCCAAAATTTTCGTCCTTCTTTGTCCAGTAATGATCGACGTCGTATACATTATCAGGCGCACTAGTACATTATCCTCGACGATACTCTTTACCGTCGAGGCATTGAATCTGTCTTTTGGCGTTGTTTGACTTTTGACAAAGCTGAGAAAGCTTTGAATGACTGCCATTCTGGAGCATGTGGTGGTCATATTTCTGGGTATGCTACTGCCTAGAAGATCTTATGTGCAGGATACTTTTGGCCTTCTTTGTTCAACGACTGCATTACTGCTGTTCAAAAGTGTCATTCCTGTCGGACCTATATTCAGAAGATTCGGTCGCATCCTGCTCCCCTTCATCTTGTAGTCTCAGTAGGTCCTTTTTCTAAATGGGGCATTGATTTCATGACATGTCACCCTCACTCGGCCGGGGGGCATGGTTACATTATTGTAGCTGTTGATTATTTTACAAAGTGGGCCGAGGCGATGCCGACATTCGATAATACTGGGAAGACTGCAACGTTATTCCTTTTCAACCATGTCATTACTCATTTTGGTGTTCCTCGAGCTATCGTTATTGATCACGGTAGTCATTTTAGGAATTACATGATGTCTGAACTTATAGAGAAGTTGGGTCTTCGTCATGATAGATCAACACCTTATTATCCACAGGCCAATGGCCAGGTCGAAGCCATTAATAAGGTTCTCATAACTATGATTCTATGGATGATAGGAATACATAAAACTAGCTGGCACACGATGTTTTTCTCCGCATTGTGGGAATATTGAACATCTGTTAAATCCACCACGAGATTTACACCCTTTCGATTAGTTTATGGCATGGAAGCCATTCTGCCAATAGAATACGAAATACCTTCTTTGAATCTAGTTGTAGAGCTCTTACCTAATACTTCTGCTGAAGAGGAACGTCTGTTGTATTTGATGTGATTAGACGAGACCCAACGTGATGCCACTTTAGTAATAGAAGCCCAAAAGAAACGCGTTAAGGCACAATATGACAAGCATGTCAAGCCTCGTGTTTTCTCTGAAGGTGATCTTGTTCTTCTATATGAACAGGATAAAGATGTCCTAGGAGACGAGAAATTTGAACCTATGTGGCGTGGTCCCTACATTGTTAGCAAAGTTTTGGAAAAAGGAGCGTATGAGCTAGTTGATTATGATGGTGTACCTTTGAGTGAACCCAGGAATGGGTTGTACTTGAAGAAGTACTATGCATGAGTTATTTGTGCATGAGTACTTGTATTTTATGTATCATACTGCGTTTATGTGCTACTTTAGTTTTTGTTTTGATGTTATCTAGTCTCTGCCCTTACGTGACGTTGTGTTTGGTTGCCAGATGTTGGAGTATTCGCTTCCTTATATTGGCTTTGCTGATGGAGCTAGCCGTAGTACTTGGAACTTAGCTTCCGCTGCATGGGAAATCTATGCCTCGACAAACGAACGCATATCTCTACGAGGTATATGTCTTGGCCGAGCAACCAACAATATTGCAGAGTATAGCGTCGTGGTTGAACTATTGGTTGATGCTATCTCTCTTGGAATTCGTCATTTGCTTGTGCAACTTGACTCGCAGCTTGTAGTGCTACATCTCAGTAATGTATATTCTATTCGAAGTCCTAATTTATTAAGGGTATATTTGCGGATTCGCCTCTTGGAACGTTATTTTGATCACATTGAATATCAGCATATTCCTAGACGTCTTAATACATTAACAGATGCTTTAGCTAATTATGTATTGGACAGGCATTTAAATCATTTATAAATCAAACACATTAAAATGTACACATTGTAAAGTAAGCCAGTAGAAGTCGTGTATATATATATAACGATCAAAGTTTGTTTTTACAAAATGTTTGTCCGAAGACCAAAATATCAAAAATTGAATCTCATAGCTTCTACAAAATGACATCACGGATGATGTTCACGATAACACACTAATGTCCTAGCAACTCTGCGGAGCAGTCGACCCATAGATCCAGAGACACCCACAGTGTGACGTTGATCGCATCGTGGAATCTCATCCAAATTCATATCTGGAACGTCTGCCATAAGACCCTCTAAGTTCTGCTCCACCGTCATATAATCCTCGACGTACTGTGGAACTGCTACTGATGCCTCTCCTCGTCGCTGGATAGGAGAACTACCAGCAGGTCGATATGGTCCAATGTCTGTGTTACCAACAAGAATTCGATGTTAGTCTTCGGATAAATCTCTAAAAACAAAAACATTTAAATATGATAAAAATTCAAAAACATTTAAAAATAAAAAAATTGTGTACTTCTTACCGAGGTCTCCCCACTGTGTGTCCTCGGGAAATGCAAGATCTGGATCTCCTCTGAAGTCCAGCCCGACATATGCATAATCTTCTACCATCAGCACCTGGCCTTGAAGCCAGTCGAAGAAGATATCGTCATACCTGACGATAGGACCTGCCACATGTCGAGCCATGAGTTGGAACCATCGTAACATCCTTGGATCCCTAGGACCCGGAAAGTGCCACTCAGCCTGAAGTCTAAACGCAGGGACCCTCTCACAGAAGAAAGACACTAACAATGATCCATAACCAAACTGTTTCATATTTCCACGCCTGCATTTAGTCAACTGTTTTTTGATATTGCATAAAACTGCATCAGCCCAGTTAAATACCCGGGGCTTAGTACACTCGATGGCGTACTGGAAATAGCTCTGCAAAGCCATATGTGGAGCGACACTCCTAGCCATCCAAGCAATGGTAAAGAGAATAGTGTGGAGAGTTATATCAGTTACTCCCCAAATGGCCACTTTCCCTTTCTTTCGTTCAGCCTCAGGCACGCAGTACTGGTTGCAATACTCACTCATTGTTAAACCCCTTGTTCTTCTACCAGTCAAACTGACATAGGACCCACGTCTGGATAATCCAGTCAAGAAATAGATGTTCTCGATGTCAATAGTCAAGGTATGAGCTCCCACGATGAACACTTGTTGGTCCGGATCCCACATTCGGACTAAGTATTCCAATAATCGAACTTGGGCTCTCATGCCCGGGATACAGAAATATTTTAGGAGACCACAGTCTCTTAGTGCGGCTATGGTAGGAGGATGGTTTTCGGCATTGGAATTGTCCTCCTCGTGCTCTCATTCCCGCCACTCTAACACCATGATTATGGCTAGTAACCTGCATAAAAAACACATAAACATGGTTAGTGACTTTATTCATGAGATAAAACTCTTGCAATTGGCTAAACGTTATATAAGTTTTTGAATTATGCACTATTCGTAGGTGGCTTACCTGGCATGGTGCGAACTTATCGCAGGCTGCCTATGGCCCACCTGCGAGAAGGGTTCATTCTCACAGGTCCCGTATGGGCCACCTGTGAGAATGCCTCCACGCGCCTAGAGTTCAAAAAATCGACTTAAAACTGAACTTTTTACCAATAAAATTGAATTTCTAAACCATGAAAAGATAAGGGATTGAGAACTTACCAAAGTGTTGCTGACGGCTCGCCGAATGGTCACCCGTAGCTCCCGGAATTCAATGCCAAAGGTAGAGGGTAAAATGAGGGTTTTTTTACTCAAATGGTAAAAGTATAAAATGGTATGGTAATTTTGGTTATTCATTCATTTTAATTACTTTTTACTATATCAAAAGTGGGTTTTTTATGTTTATTCATTATTTAACCTTAATTACTAATGTGAAATGAGTGAAATGACTTGCAGGTAGAAAATATGGATGATTATGGACATAATTTTTACGGTGTGGTGTGATTTTAATTGCTTTCTATGGTTTTGACATAAAACCTCGAGCGCCTTTTATCTGTTCTCTCTCTTGCGAAAAACATAAGAACGTGATCGAGCATCGTTTTATCTCTTTTTCAGGCTCGTTGTGGTTGTACGAAAAAGGAACCCCCCTGGAGTTATCTTTAAGCTCTTTTAAGACTCTCTAAACATGAAGAGATTGCCGAGCGATCTTGATATTTTCATGCTCGTTAAATTATTTGAAGTATGCATCCTTCGAGCGATAGTTTACCCATTTTTTCGGTCTCGTTGGACTATTGTACGAAAAAGGAACTGAGAGAGTTCTCTTTTAAGTGTTTTTCCAAACTCTATAATCTTGAAAAACCTTCGAGTTTACTATCTTTGGACTCGTTAAACAAACATTGACAGACCCATGATGGGACCGAACCACTCCTTCTTAGGGTTCGTTAAAAGTAATCCGAGGGACTCATCCGAAGGATGAGCTTATATCAACAAGCATATGTGATCCTCTTCAAGATTGCGTAAAAATAAAGAGGTACTTGCTAGAAATGGTGGGGGCAAATTTGGGAAAGGGATATGTTTCATCTTTGTGTTAATTGGCAGTAAGTGTCACTCTTGAACATGACACCCCCTATTCATCATTCGAAGCTAGTTTGGGTAATCCATTTGTCTCTCATTCGATTTAATATCAAGGTCTTTTCATGTGTTGTCTTTGAGTCAATGTTTCCAAATCATTGGTCGTGTCGTTCATATGTTCAAGAGAAGTCCGTCTGAAACCTCTATTTGAGTCGGCCATCTGCAGTTGTCCATTCTCTTCGTGTCGGCCTTCCCTGTGTCCAAAGTCCAATTGCTACATGATCTGTTTCACTTTCAAACTCTGTTACTCATTTCATGTCATTGATGGGGGATACATCAAGGCCCTCCTATGACGAGTTTTGTTCCGTCGACTTCAACACATTATCCGGAATCAAGACTTAGAAATCATTCAGTACCTTGGAGCTTGCATGCCTCAATGGAAAGTTTCCTCGCTTTCGAAAGTGGGTTTTCATCATTGATCCCTGATCGAAAGATTCTTTTGATTGTTCGACATCAACTCATTTATTCACAGTCGATAGATTGTACTTTAGTACCTTGGGAGTCATTGACATCAATGGTGATTTCCCTCGCACTTGTTAACGGTTACATCAATGACCGATAATCAAGTGGTTTCTACCATGTTCGACTTCGACACATGTAATCACGTAGTTAGATTCGTACTTTGGGTGATGAGATTGAAGACCCTGGATATTGTCTTAAAATGATCCAGGTTGCGATGGAGTATGTATAATTTGCGACACATAGATCCACTGTGTATGCTTCATGGCGATGTCGTCTTGACTGAAAATTTGTCTCATAGATCCACAGTGTATTCGAGTGGCTATGCTATATTATGACTGCATGGATACAAAGTGTATGATTGGTGGTCATAACCTTTGTTTATGATGTCATCAGTCTATGATCTGAGTATGGGAATGCCTACCTCAGGAATTGGTATACATGATATTCTGTTGATGCTTGGATGTTTGCAGGTTTCCGATTAGATGTGCTCTTGGTTCTTGACACACACATGCAGCTTACAAAGTCTATCGACTGTCACTGATTCCACTCTCAGACTTTGGGGGGCATTCTCTTATCCACAATTTTGGTCATCACGATGATGTTATGATGATGGAAAATCAAGCTCTTCACTAAGAACACTTTCCTGAGAAAAGTTACATTTGTCTGCTTCCAGAAATCATGCTTTTAAAGGATGTTCGCAGGCTACCTATATATTTGCCTGCGAGAATGCCTTATTCTCGCAGTCTACATTAAGCTAGGGTGTGAGGGGTTCACACTATACCTAATTGTCAGGGTGCGAACATGTTCCAAAGGAAGGAAAATGATAAAATCTCGAACCTTCTAGAAGGGAATCTTTTAGAAACATGAGTTGGCTTCGAATGGTTGTTCATGTGCTGGCATTCCAGATATCTTGGGATCATTCCTATCCAAGTAACTAATCTATATTCTCCTATATATTGAAGGGAATGCTTATGGAAAAGGCTAGAAGCAATCTAGTAAGAGATTGATTGGATATTTATTGAAGGTCTGTGTGAAGGACTGATACTACAGCAGCTAGAGACAACTGTAAGGTCATCAAAAGTAGTTGATTTTCTTCATGCATGAGCAAGTGTGTGTGTCAGAGCTAGGAGCCATCGAAAGGAGACCTATGACATCAAGGCTCAGGTTGTAAGTTTCACTTTCCATTAATTCAATACAGTAATATGTCCCTTTCCCATAAAGATGATGTCACTTTATTACATAATTTCTTGATCATATGTATAGACTAGCTATTGAATATATTATCTGCCTTTACCTCGATTGGTTTGTACTGTTGTGATTTGAACGGAGCAAGAGCATCGGAGCAAAGATTAGAACAAAAGAGACCAAAGGAAAAAATTCATAAGGTATGTCCATAATCCTTATCTCTTAGTTCATTCAATAGGCTAGATCTAGGGAAAGTGTATTATTCTGTCTTGTTTTGTTCTAGATCCAGGTGGATCTAGGGAGATCGGATCGTTTCCACACTTACGGATTAATCCTGAAACACACATATGCACCTTTCCTACTATAAAACATGTGTATACACAGGCTGCACCACTACAACCCATGTACATAGGGATTTGTGCCCAAAATTGAAAAATGGAGTCGAGTTTCCATGTCATGATAGGAGATCTATGATCCTTGGCCTTTCATATATTGGAAACGTTTTAAATCGGCCCTTCAGCTCCATTTGAAGGCTATAAATGGGCCAATTTTGAGCTATGGAAAAGAGGAGAAAGAATTCAACTTTGAGAGAAAAGTTACTCTGGCGAAATTATGTACTTCATATTGAGTCTGCATCCCTTTGTCCTTTAAGTCTGAACACATTGTTCAACCCCCAAACTCTTCCCTTAGTTGATTGAGAACTTCATTGTCTCTTTTCTATGAGATTTCCTTAAGTGGAGGATTGAAGTGGTGGAGGCCCAGCTAGAAGGAACTTAGTTTCTCAGTTCCGAACCATGCCGCCACATAATCATGTAACATTTTCACTTTTGTTGATCATATATTAATATAAATACTGTGTTCCTATCCAATTGATATCTTGTAAATATTTGAATTATTATTCCATGGGCGTATTTATTATGTTTATTAATGAATTATGCTATTGAATGTGCTAACATCATATAATATTACCATATGCTTTCTTTTCTTGGTTTTTGAGGACTAGTTGAAGACATATTTCTTTGCATCAAGTGCTCAATGGTGGAATTCATCGAACGTCTAGATGAGGTAGTCCTTTTATCTTGTCTTGCTAGCATATTTGTTTACATAGCATACTTGAGAATAGAGTTGATTTCTGCAGTCATTTCTATCTGTTGTGGTTTACCCTAGCCATAGAGATATTTTCCTCATAACATTTGCATCCATCTGATTGTAGTTTCCAACTCATGGATGATAGTATGGATGGAAGTGTATCAGGATGCTGGATCAAATGTCTCATCATAGACAACTTCCTCTTCTTGTGAGAATAATCTAGCTACAAATATCACTTTGTATTTCTTGACACTTCCATCAGCTTCATGATTGATCTTATAGATCCACTTTGGAAGTCACTATAGACTTCCCTTCTGGTCTCAAAACAATATCCCATACATCATTATTCAAGATAGACTGATATTCTTATATCATAGCATCTTGCCATACCTTCTCACCTATAGCTTCTCCATGACAAGAAAGCCCATAATCAATGATGTGGCTCATGGATGAAAGGTAGATCAAAAATCTCTTTGGTCTCTTTCTCTCTCAGGATGTCCCTTGAGGGGTTCCATGTTCCTCTGCCTCTTGCAACTTTTTTCAAGCTCAGATGAGCCTTTTATGACCTACTACAATATCTCTGGGGATATCAACTGTAGTATATGGATCAACTGGAATATTGGTTGTCTCCCTTTGAACTGTTGAAAGGGGGAGAAAGTATCGTCTCACTGTCAATATCCATCTGAGATTCTATGGATCTTTGAAAGACTATCCCTTCTTCAAATATAACATATATTCTTACTTCAATCTGTCTCTGACCAGGGATGTAGATCCGAAATTTCTTTGAAGATTCACTATATCCCACAAATGTACCCTTTCTCCTTGAAGGGTCTATCTTGGATCTTTTCTCTTTGGGTACATGAAAATATATTGGGCACCCAAATATCCTAAAGTTTCCAATCTCAAGATTCACTCCAGTGAAGGGTTCTTCAGGAAATATGTTCTTCAAAATATGGTGAGGACTCCTATTCTGAACATATATTGTTGTCATGCATGATTCTTCCCACATAATCATAAGTAGACTCTGATCATGCATCATTGATTTGGTTGCCTCAATGATGGCTATGTTCTTCCTCCTCAAATATTTTTGAATCCCTCTGAAGTATGAAGGATAAACATCTTCCTTTGTTGTTAACCTTCCTGGAACAAACAAACAAACAAAAGGAAATAAAAAAAGAGTATCTCCTAGAGGAGAATAATGAGTATATCTCTAGAATCAAAACAATTTAAGGATTGTTGTCACAACTACAATACCTACTTGTAGTGTAGAAAAATTATAAATGTATTTTAGAGGCATGATAATTAAAAAAATAAAACCTGGAGTCTTCACAGTGTGTTTTTCTTCTGAATTCACTAAGATCCCTCTGGATCCATGATTTCAGCAAAGGTTCCTTCCTCCTGCAAGTACCCTCATGACAATGCTACAAATAATATATGCATGTGCATACCTGAGAGTGTTAAGATGAATTCTCCAATGGAAACTACCTTATCTTTGTTCTCTGACATCTTCATGAAGAATATGGAAATAGTGTCACCTTTTGTCATCTTGATATTTTGAAGTTGGTCCTTTAATGTAAGAGCTTGACTAGAAGATTATCTTCCTTGCCTTGACGTCGTCTTCCTTCCTTTCTTCCTTCTCTTCATTGGTAGTTGTCTCTAGTAAACCTTTTTGGATCACCCATAATAAGTCTTCCTCTTCAAAGGTGACTTGAAGTATTTAATTTTCTTGATCCATCAAGCCTATCTTCCACCAAGGTTTTGTTCATCATATTTTTATATTCTTCACAAACCCTTGCCAACTGGGCTAGAAAACCTAACGACTAGGATAGGATAGCAAACTTAGGTTTTGTTGGGCTTATGAATGCCAACAATAATCCTTGAAGTTGAGAAGAACATAGGTAAGCTTGAAATATTTTTCAAAGAGCTGCAGAAAACCCTAAAACGAAAAATCTGCAGAAAATTGTGAAACCCTAGAAACCCTAGGGCTGAAAATCCAAAATTCTCATAATTTCACTTTGAGAGGTTCTGGAGATGCGCTGAAGGAGGCCATACACTCCTATCCAATTTTCATCACCAATGTCCAAGTGTAAAGTGTTGAAATAGAAAAACAAGAAAGGGCTGTACGAAATTGCAGAAACCCTAAAGGGTTGTACAAAATTGTAGAAAAGAGAGGACGACTTCTTTTATGCTTTTGAAATGGGTTCTTAAAGACATAAAATATGAAACCATGTTGATTTTTCACTAGGATAGGTTCAAGAATGGATTTTATTCCATTTTTATCATTTTACTGGAACCATAGACAATTGCAGTTACACCATAAACACATTGTTGAAGTAACCAAGATCACAAGAAGAAATACCATGCACAAGTACACAACAAGTATCCTGGGAAAAGATTCTCAGAAAGGGAAGAAAACCCAACCAATCCTTTTCTATATTCTTCAAGAGAAATACCTCCCACACCATAAACCTAGCACACAAAGGGTGCTCACAAAATCAAGAAGACTAGCACCCAAGAGAGGTGTGCACTTCATCCCTAGAACACGTACTTGCTGAAATTTCCAAAATCACATGTGTGTTGTGTTTCCACAATGGGGAAATCACCTTTATTTATATTAGACTGGACACATCAAAAGTGGTGTCTATTGGAAAAACATGGCTGACCTCAATAACTTAGAATATAATTAATAATTACCATATTAATTATCTTTTACATTAATTATCTTTCACTTTATGGTGGGGCCAACCTATAACCTTTACATCACAATTAGGATTACATGTAAGTCTGAATATTACACAATATAGAAAGGGATCTCACACACCCACTAGTTCTCAACCATTAGGGGCATGTCCACTTGTTCTCATCCATAGGGACGTTCAATTCAATAGAACTATATCTCATTGCGTCTCATAGGAGAATCATCAGGATACATACTCACTAGTGCTCAACCAATAGGATCACTTCCACTTGTGCTCAACCATAGGAACATCCTACTCAATAGATCTCTATCTCATTGAGTCTCGCAAGAAAATCATCTGGGGTATCACATCCTCTCAAATATCTGCACATAAGAGAGCAGTAAACCCATCACATGGGATCCTTCACCCCTCACAAGGGTACACATCATTTCGTCTCAATCGATACACCCATCTCATGGGAATATTCCCTTCTCAGGGGTACACAACATTTCATCTTCGTCTCAGAGAGAACGACACACCCAACTCATGGGCATATTCCCTTCTCAAGGGCACACATCGTTCCATATTCCTCTCAGAGAGAACGACACACCCAACTCATGGGAATCTTCCCTACATAGGGGCACACAATGTTCCATATCCATATTAGAGAGGAACAACACACCCATCTCATGGGCACACCCAACTCATGGGCTCTCTCAAAGGTCGAATCACTCTGTCTGTGTCCTAGAGGATGTCTCACATAGCTGTAATCATCAACAATATATAGGTAACTTTGAATAATCTCACCTATATACATGATGCTGGGTATTTTTATCACCTCGTTAATTTCTCAAGAAGATTGTTAGAAATACTATGTATTTAATTATCAATCTGGGGCTCGTATGGGACTTTTGAATTGTCATGCATTGTAAATGAATACAAAATTATTCTTTCTATGTTTTGTAGTCATAGTATCAATGATTACTTTTGTAGTATGAGTATAGAAAATTATTAATCTTTGGAAAGGCTCCACAGAAATTCACAGTTGCAGGAATTGAAAGAAAACTTTTGCAAAAAATTACATGTCACACCTTTGAAAATGAAACAAACATATTGGGAATGAAACAGACTTGATGAAGGTATCAAGAGTATGAATCAATTGTCTCCCAAAGCAACCCCAAAAATATAATTCTAGGAACACACACTTACTTGAAAAGAAACAAACGAGATGCAAGTATCAAGAGTATGACTCAACTATCTCCTAAATACACCCCAACTATGTGTAGTAAAACCAATGGATGAATTTAAATCCTAAACTATTATTGAAGAATTGAAATAACACACCATGTTTGGTGAAAATAAATCACACTCTGAAAGGAAATTAATTAACTACTTGTTGGAAAAGAAATTAACAAAGTCCTAGAAATCATAGCCTAATCCTTCCCAAGATGATCCCTGTCATTACCCACACCAACAAATAT
>JZKD02S2202990.1:0-19879 GCA_000966675.3 Picea glauca
CGTAAAGCGTCTTCCCGTGAGGGATTTCACCATAAGGGGACCACTTTGGAGTTCATCTATTTGTGCACCTTATCAATCATGATAAGACAATAATGAGTCATCTATACATTTTTCTAACAATGAATCATATACCAATGAAACCACATCGATCCATATTCATCATGTATCAATAACAACTCATTGATCCATCTTCATCTATGCATTCTCATCAAGGACAATACATATCAATCATAAATCAATCAATCATTTGGCATCAATCAAACAATAAATCACTTGAAATCAATCAATCAAACCATTGGCATCAATGACAAAACCATTGGCATCAATGATAACATGATCCAACAATATCCCCCTTTGGCATTGATGGCAATACCAACATTGATGTCAACAACAATTACCAATTATTGATGTCAAACATGTATAAAAGGCATGCTCTACATCAATAGTCAATTTGACTATCTCTCTTCATCAATAAACACCAATCACATCAATGTGATTAACTCTCCCCATTTGACATCAATGGCAAAGGGCCATTATCCTCTTGGGGTTTCTCTCCCTGTCTTATTGTCGTTGAATAATATCTCCCCTTTTGAACAAGGGATATCAATATGATGTAATGCTGAAAATGCATTTCTCATGCTCCCTCTATGACCATCACTCCCCCTGGAATCATGTCTTTGTGCTCTTTCTTCAAATATAGGGCTTTTTTCTAGGTATGCATTTGATAAATATCTCCTCCTAGAATCATGGGAAGAAGAATGACTCCCCCTATGGGAATGTCTCCCCCTATCTTCTCTGCAATATCAACAATATGATACCATACAATGATCCTTGGACCTATCCATATATCAACCTTGTGCCATATCATACATCATGAAGTAAAAGATTAAGCAAATAGATCATGTGCCAAAATGTGTGCTCATCATGCACAACACCTATGTTCAACAACCATGTACATCAACTACATGTCTCAATATGTAGCCCAACCACATTTAAAATGCATGCATCATGATATCCAACATGATCCAACAATAGGGATCTTTTATCATATGCTACGAATAGTACATCATAGGATATATTAATGAAACTTCAATTATGTACCAGCCATGTAACCCATCATCCAATAAATGAGCATTTGATCAACATCAATCCATACTCAAGGGTTAGTGCCATGCACCCAATATTTATTTTATATCATAACCTTGTGTGATCTAACTTAGAACCATGAAAAACTGCAACAAACAGTGTCAAAACCTGCAATAAACAATGTCAAACACTGTAACACAGATTTATACTATCTCATCAGGATGCAACTTATGTGCATTGCCTTTTTCCCAAGGCCTTATCACATATACGTGGCCTGTTGCACAACAGAGCGCATATGTACATGACCTATTCAAGGTCGACCAAAGTATGTACACAACTGTCACCACTGTAACCCACATATTCCTCAGTAGATGACTTACTTGAGCTTCCCTTTAGTCTTTCGTCCTGTTATCGCTTCTCTACCTTCTTCACCCACTTTTGTAGATGACCCTTCTCCTTATAACTTGAGCTCTGAGCATCCATCTTTTCAAAGATGTCTCCCTTTCTTACTTCATTCCTTCTTCTAGCCATGTTATGTGAAGTCCTCATCATGGAAATTCTTCTTTTGTTCCAACACTCTTGGGATTTGCGGCCAAATCCACTACAGTTGTAGCATCTCATGGAGTTACATTGAACATCAATGTATCCTACTTGATCACATCTCCAACACGTTATGGTGTTATAGAATCTTCCATTGTATCTCCTTTCATAAGATCTACATTCAAAAGCTTTGCGACCATATCCATTACATGAATAACAATACCCATGAAAAATACTTTCATACCTTTGCTTGGGTGTCCCAATAATAGCTTCTTGATGTCTTCCTTGCTTTGTTCTTTTGAAATTTTCCTTGCCTTTTATAGATGGCTTGTTTGCAACATTCTCTTCCTTCTTTGATGGAATTACCTCATGCTTATTTGAGGTGCTTGCTTCATCATGTGTATCTTCTCCTTTGTATCCAAGACCTGATTTATCACATGATGATCTTTGACTTTCCAAGATCTCATCCAAGATTCATGAGCTATTCAAGANTAAAAATATATCATAACTCATACTGTTATCCATCAAACAAACTTGTGTCCATTACCCAAACCTGAGGTCTCCAACTTCTCATCGCCATAACTCTCTAACCGTGAGGAGTTATGTGATGTTTCACATACCAGCGGAAATGGAATGAAAAGCACTATCCATATAGGATAGATTACCTGAAAAATTCATTGTCCTTCATCTCATTATTCCACAATTAATCATGGGTTCTCTTACTCCGCAAAGCGTCTTCCCGTGAGGGATTTCACCATAAGGGGACCACTTTAGAGTTCATCCATATTTAATTCTTATCAACCATGACAAGACAATAATGATTCATCTTTACATAAAACAATGTTGGGTCCATTACCCAAACCTTTTTGTTGTGGGGCTTTTTTCAAGGGTTGACATCAATGACAACCAACCTTAATCAATAGAAGTTACTAAGGACAATATACAACAAAAAACAGGACTATCACAGGAGGGAGAAAAATGGTTTAAAAATTCCAAGCTAGAAGAAGTGCCTTGGAGTCTATTCATGGTCTCCAGGAAATCAACATGCTTACCTAAAGGTACACGTATCGCGCTTTTAAAACCCATATGGCACAGTTTTCTTTTGATTCTCAAACAATTTGTAACTTGCGAGGGCAGATATGGTTTAGTGTTTTTGTATCACTTTCGTATGTTGATGATTTTCCTAGGTTTTAAGCTAAACATGCCCTTGTATTTGTTGATGAGTCTACGTAAGATGTCTAAGCGTTATCAGAGACAAAATTTAAACCCTTTGTCTAGTCTTTTTCACCATGGGCTTCTTAGAATTATGTTGTTGTCGCATCTAGCTCAGATCAGGAACACTTGGGAAGACTTCCTATGTCAAAACAATTTCTTCCTACCCGAGATCACTGTGGACTCGCCTCTGCATTCAAATTCAAACCCAAATCCTTGTAACCCTATGACCAAAATTCAAGGTGTCAATTCACATAGAGACCATGAACTCACTGAACCAAACTCTGTTGCTATGCAAAACCTTCTGGGTAAAAAACCACGATATAATTTCATACCCAGAAAATCGTTAGAGGAAGTAATAGATGTATTAAAGAAAAGTGTCTCTTCTGCTCCTACTATCGAGTCGAATCAGGGTTTTATTGACAAACCAACTGTTAAGAAAATTCGTAAAAAGAAGAAACATGGTAACTCAGATTTGAGTTTTTCAAACAAGAGATCGGGTAGGTCAATATACAGGAGTCTGAGAAATCGAAAACAAGATCATTTGAGCTCGATATCAGTGATTGAGGTCAATGATCATTGTTCTGATGAAGAGATCAATGAATTCCTAGTCAAAGAAGATGTGGATAACCAATGTCTCATAAATGAAACAGTTAGTCAAGCTATACAATACGATTTTGTCTCTGAGCTACCTCCGTTTCTAAAAGATCAAGAGGGCTTTGCTGGCATAGGCCATGATTTGAAGCAAGCTACAGGAAGAACCGAAGCACCCATTGTTGAGTGCACACAAACTCTGCCCACTATGGAAAATGTACACTATGACAATTGTTTGGAATGGGGTAGAAAAATACTACAGAGACATACCATATTTACAAGCACAATTAAAACATTTGGCAGCTCGAAATTCCATGCATGAAAGGGAAAATCAAAAATTGAAGGCATGCGCAGATCGGGCAAGCAAAATGCCCAAACGAGTTGATAGTGTGATTATCAAGAATGCAACAAATTTCAATTCCATCATTAACTTAGGGTTATCTGACTCCTCATTGTCTAATCTCTAGAATGGTAAAAATGGTTTTGTTTTTCAATGATTTTATTCTGTTGTAAAAGTCAAATAGGAAGATTTATTTTGATTTTATTTGTTAATATAAGACTAGCTATAGAATCTCACAATTTTGTAGCTAGTCTATTTCTAAAAATTAGTTTGAATTGTTTTTCTAAAAATCAATTCTGTTTTGTTATTTTCAGAAGAATAATAGTTATGGTTCTATTCACAAGGAGAAGCCATCATGGATTATGCGTTGTATAGTTTACTAGTTTCTCTTTTGTTTGATAAAACTATGTCATTATGCAATTAATTTTGATAAACAAACTCCTACAGGAGTGTTTCTTTGTTGTACTATTTTTGTAAAACAATCTATATTTGGGGATTACCCTCTATCTTTCATGATAAGAGGTTGTTAATCCAAGACCAGTTTAAATAGTGGTTGTTGTTAGTAGTAAAGACAACTTTTGTTGGACTACAGTATGGAAATGTAATTTTGGGAATTAATGGGAAAAGAAATCCATTGTTGGTTTTAGACCTGTGTGATGTTTATTCCATTGTGTTTTCCTACTACCTCTACATTATGAGATATTGCTATGGTTGATTTAGCTTTAGCCTTGTCATCATATGGTGTTTCATATTGTTAAATATTTAGATGTTGTCCATAATTTGTCGTTCCATTTTGTATGTGTGATCAATAGATCATTAATCATTATTTGAGTTTATTTATTGAGTTATTTATTATCATAAGATCACATAATTTTTAATCAGTTATCATTATGATGTTATAACTTTACTCCATGCATCAAAATCTTTCTTGAATTTTTTCAGGAATATTTATATATGTCCCTGTCATAGGTTTCCTCTTTAAACAGGGCAAATCAGGAGCTCATACAACATAGGAAAATAAACTTAGTTTTGTTGATCAACTACAGGTTGGTATATATGTTATTTTGTTAAATTATTTATTAATGAAATGGTGATCGCATTAATTATCTTTGGTTGTTTATGTGTCACTGTTTCAATTGTATTTGCTTAGTATTTTTTTGTTTAAAATCTTTAAGCATTCAAAAGACAAAAAGATTTATGTTCTTTATTTATCTTAGTTAGAAACATTATTATGAACATTCATTTCGCAAGATTTCAAGTAAACCTTGCAAGTTGTATATAGATTGCTTGTAATCATTTGTATATATTCATGTTTCTATTTGAAACACTTGTAATTAGTATACAAATTGTTAGAATCATAGCTTTAGATTAGTTTATTTATTTTATTATTTTTAGGACCTTAGTTGGCTAACAGAGCCATTAAACCCGTCAGGTCANCAATCTTGGGTCCATTACCCAAACCTTTTTGTTGTGGGGATTTTTTCAAGGGTTGACATCAATGACAACCAACCTTAATCAATAGAAGTTACTAAGGACAATATACAACAAAAAACAGGACTATCACAGGAGGGAAAAAAATGGTTTAAAAATTCCAAGCTAGAAGAAGTGCCTTGGAGTCTATTCATGGTCTCCAAGAAATCAACATGCTTACCTAAAGGTACACGTATCGCACTTTTAAAACCCAGATGGCACAGTTTGCTTTTGATTCTCAAACAATTTGTAACTTGCGAGGGAAGATATGGTTTAGTGTTTTTGTATCACTTTCGTATGTTGATGATTTTCCTAGGGTTTAAGCTAAACATGCCCTTCTATTTTTTGATGAGTCTACGTAAGATGTCTAAGTGTTATCAAAGACAAAATTTAAACCCTTTGTCTAGTATTTTTCACCATGGGCTTCTTAGAATTATGTTGTTGTCGCATCTAGCTCAGATCAGGAACACTTGGGAAGACTTCCTATGTCGAAACAATTTCTTCCTACCCGAGATCATTGTGGACTCGCCTCTGCATTCCAATTCAAACCCAAATACTTGTAACCCTATGACCAAAATTCAAGGTCTCAATTCACATAGAGACCATGAACTCACTGAACCAAACTCTGTTGCTATGCAAAACCTTCTGGGTAAAAAACCACGATATAATTTCATACCCATAAAATCGTTAGAGGAAGTAATAGATGTATTAAAGAAAATAGTCTCTTTTGCTCCTACTATCGATTCGAATCAGGGTTTTATTGACAAACCAACTGTTAAGAAAATTCGTAAAAAGAAGAAACATGGTAACTCAGATTTGAGTTTTTCAAACAAGAGATCGGGTAGGTTAATATCCAGGAGTCTGAGAAATCGAAAACAAGATCATTTGAGCTCGATATCAGTGATTGAGGTCAATGATCACTGTTCTAATGAAGAGATCAATGAATTCCTGGTCAAAGAAGATGTGGATAACCAATGTCTCATAAATGAAACAGTTATTCAAGCTATACAATACGATTTTGTCTCTGAGCTACCTCCGTTTCTAAAAGATCAAGAGGGCTTTGCTGGCATAGGCCATGATTTGAAGCAAGCTACAGGAAGAACAGAAGCACCCATTGTTGAGTGCACACAAACTCTGCCCACTATAGCAAATGTACACTATGACAATTGTTTGGAATGGGGTAGAAAAATACTACAGAGACATACCATATTTACAAGCACAATTAAAACATTTGGCAGCTCAAAATTCCATGCATGAAAGGGAAAATCAAAAATTGAAGGCATGCGCAGATCGGGCAAGCAAAATGCCCAAACGAGTTGATAGTGTGATTATCAAGAATGCAACAAATTTCAATTCCATCATTAACTTAGGGTTATCTGACTCCTCATTGTCTAATCTCTAGAATGGTAAAAATGGTTTTGTTTTTCAATGATTTTATTCTGTTGTAAAAGTCAAATAGGAAGATTTATTTTGATTTTATTTGTTAATATAAGACTAGCTATAGAATCTCACAATTTTGTAGCTAGTCTATTTCTAAAAATTAGTTTGAATTGTTTTTCTAAAAATCAATTCTGTTTTGTTATTTTCAGAAGAATAATAGTTATGGTTCTATTCACAAGGAGAAGCCATCATGGATTATGCGTTGTATAGTTTACTAGTTTCTCTTTTGTTTGATAAAACTATGTCATTATGCAATTAATTTTGATAAACAAACTCCTACAGGAGTGTTTCTTTGTTGTACTATTTTTGTAAAACAATCTATATTTGGGGATTACCCTCTATCTTTCATGATAAGAGGTTGTTAATCCAAGACCAGTTTAAATAGTGGTTGTTGTTAGTAGTAAAGACAACTTTTGTTGGACTACAGTATGGAAATGTAATTTTGGGAATTAATGGGAAAAGAAATCCATTGTTGGTTTTAGACCTGTGTGATGTTTATTCCATTGTGTTTTCCTACTACCTCTACATTATGAGATATTGCTATGGTTGATTTAGCTTTAGCCTTGTCATCATATGGTGTTTCATATTGTTAAATATTTAGATGTTGTCCATAATTTGTCGTTCCATTTTGTATGTGTGATCAATAGATCATTAATCATTATTTGAGTTTATTTATTGAGTTATTTATTATCATAAGATCACATAATTTTTAATCAGTTATCATTATGATGTTATAACTTTACTCCATGCATCAAAATCTTTCTTGAATTTTTTCAGGAATATTTATATATGTCCCTGTCATAGGTTTCCTCTTTAAACAGGGCAAATCAGGAGCTCATACAACATAGGAAAATAAACTTAGTTTTGTTGATCAACTACAGGTTGGTATATATGTTATTTTGTTAAATTATTTATTAATGAAATGGTGATCGCATTAATTATCTTTGGTTGTTTATGTGTCACTGTTTCAATTGTATTTGCTTAGTATTTTTTTGTTTAAAATCTTTAAGCATTCAAAAGACAAAAAGATTTATGTTCTTTATTTATCTTAGTTAGAAACATTATTATGAACATTCATTTCGCAAGATTTCAAGTAAACCTTGCAAGTTGTATATAGATTGCTTGTAATCATTTGTATATATTCATGTTTCTATTTGAAACACTTGTAATTAGTATACAAATTGTTAGAATCATAGCTTTAGATTAGTTTATTTATTTTATTATTTTTAGGACCTTAGTTGGCTAACAGAGCCATTAAACCCGTCAGGTCAGTTCATACCAAATGGATTGGGTTAATTAGACAACCTCGATCCGGATCTGACCTTCCAGTTGATAGTGTGTCACTTACACCCATCAACATGTACCTGGTTAGCTTGGGAGTTGGACTGAAGAAGTGGGTTGCCAGGTTCATGGGATATTGAAGAGGTGGGTTGTAAGGCCCATGAGAAATCTATCAAGGTGAGATAACTGTTGGGAATTGATTTCTTGAAGGTGCTAAATTATAGCTACAGGGATCTGAGACTTCCTGTCTGGCCTATTGTTGAAGCCCTGGAAGGGGAGTGGGGCAGCCGAAGGACTATTGAGCAGAGAAGGGGCACACTTCCTGGGGTGCGACAGGCTTGTGGGGAATGAGAGATTGTAGGTTGTTAGTTTGATTTGGCACCTATGACAGAGTCTTTCTTATTGTCTATGATACATCATCTTGGTTAGGGATCCCTTTACCCGGGTGGAGTTTAGTCCCAGCTGGGGGGTGACCCACTGCTGAGAGTGATGAGAAGTGTGGTCTAAAGCTGGGAGGTTCATGGAAGGTCTGCACATAGTTGGTGATATTATTACCAATATAAGTGTCAATTGTGTGTTAATTTATATGCTGCATTATTATTTATGTGTTATATTTATGGGCATTTCATGTCTATGCTGCATGTATATGCTTACTATCATTTATGTATGAATCTGTGCATTTACAGTATGTATTTATATGTTTAAGTTTTATATATAAAGTTTTGCAAGATTCTATGTGTGTATAATTTTTTAATTGCATTACAACTAGAAAATTTTATGTGGCATATCCCAGTTGGATGATGGGGATGTTACAATGTGGTGTCAGAGCATAAAAGTGCTTTCTGGAGAAGCATGGCCCGACCAGGGTGGTCAGGGATGTTACATCACCTTTAAAGTGATGGGAACACCTACCTAAGGTTACAATGAGTAGGTTCTCTCTTAGTTGTCGTCAATTGGTGGTTGGGTCATGTTTTTCACAACCTACAACTTGTGTGATAACAGGTCATCAGTCTTTGTTGCTCGACCCAAGTCACACAGTGCTTCTTCTCACAGCATGCACTTCAACTCTTCATGTACATGTTCCTATATTTCCCTTTGTTCGACACGTCACAAATCCTCCTATATTCGCTCTTCTTCCAATGACCTTTGCCTCACACATTGTATTTCCTTGTGCACGTGAGCTTCCTCCAAATACTTTTCTGTGGAATTTTGTATTTCCTTTTGCACACGAGCTTCCTCCAAAAATCTCTACATGGGGCACTGCAATTCCTAGCAGGTGCGAGCCTTTTCCAACGACCTTTGTGTCACTCGTTGTACTTACTCATGGATTTAGGCCTCTTCAAGCAACCTTTGTGTCATTTGTTGCAACTCTTCTCGCACTCTTTCTTCCTCTATGGCCCTCTACATGTCACGTAGAAATTTCTTTTGCTAAGCGACGTCAAACTTAGGAGGGGGATACACTTCCTTTCCTGTCTTCTTGTTTGGCCTTTGACCCAAGATTTCACCATGCTCAAAGTGCATTCTTATCTTTTCTCTGCCTCAGGTTATCACTCATACATCAACTTCATCATCCTTTTTTCGATTCCCATGCAACTCTGCATTCACCATGTTGCAATATGCCTTCTTCTCTTCCCACTCCTTTAGCAAGTCGAGACAATCCTCTGTAACGTGCTCTAGGTAGTAGCAGTACCCATAGAGAGTGCACGATTTGGTACAAAATCTCAACACATGGCCTATCTCACCACAGTTTAAAAAAAGTGGGGGGTCTACCTCCACCCCCTCCATATCTGCATCTGCAACCACATCCATATCCACCTCTAGGACCTCCTTGCTATCCACCTCTCTCAACACCACCATGGTCAGCACCCTTTTGTTCCTCTTGAACATGGAATACATCATGGGTATGGTCTTGCATTAGTTGGAGTGACCAACAATTGTTCACATCATGTCCCATGGACTTGCAGAATCCAAAAAATGGAGTATGATGCATCTTTTGATATTTCCCCAAGGTTGGGAAATTGGGTGGTATATGTCCCCACTTCCTACAAAATTTTCACCACTTTATCTGGCGTCTAGTTGGAAATGGATTCGACACACCCGTTTCCATATAATTTCCCAGTGTAGGAAACTCATCTCTATGGTGCCCCTCTGACCAGAACGTTGCACACCATACGTGATCATGCATGACTTTTTCCTTTTCCATATCTTACAATTGTATCATCGGGTTGGATAGATGAGACTGTACTTGTGTCAAGCCTGCCAATGTCTCTCGTCCTCATGGTGTAGCCTCTAGGCGCATCGTAATCTCCACTTCTTTTGCCTAAGTATTCACCTCCTTCTATGTAAGTGAGACTCGGATATGGAGAAGAAACCCCACAATGAACCATTCTCTATGATGCACATCATGGATCTAGAACGTCATCCTATCCAACAAAATCTTGAATTGTTGGTCATAATCCCACACAATTTCTCCTAGTTTATTCTTAATCTCGGTAATGCATTGAGATTTTTACTTGGGTTTCTAAAATTCCTTAAGTATATCTCTCTTGATATTTGTCAAGGTACCTTGTTTGTCTCACCGGTGTAGTGGCCTTATACTTCATGTTCCACGTCAGGGATTTTTCCCTGAATGTGGTCTCCAACTATGCAATCTTTGATGCCTCTTTTGTGATCCTCTTCATAGACCATATCGCCTTATAGGTGAACCAGTGTTGCTCTTCATCATCTCTACCCATCCCATGGAACACGGGTAATCTCAGGGTACTATCCTGATTCGCGATACTCAATCTCAAACTATTTCCTTCAAACTGACTATTAGGTGTTGGGGGTCTTGGCATTGATACTCTCCATGGCAAAGTAGCACTAAATTTGTCTTCTTCTTCACTCGTCTCTTCTCTTATTTATTCTCCTACTCTTTCTTCTACTCCAATCACCTAGTCATTTGTCATTCTTTCTTCCTGGCTACAAATGCACAAGGGGGGTGGTTCAAAGGGGGGGTAACTCCATCTTCTTCTAAAATTTCTTGTGAGGGAACCTAAAGAGTTTCCTACATGTAGCCATGCAATTCCATCCATTATTTCTAACTCTTCTCACACACCACTAGGGGGTCCTTCATCTTCCTCTCCTACCTCTACGCATCTACTATGTGCCTCATCTTCCTCCGAAGTTGCAACACTTTGCAAAAACCAAGGGTTTCGAACTTTGTCTTCTAGACCCCTACTACCACTACTACAGGTATTTCCACTGGATACCCTACTCTCAATGTCGCACCTCTTCATGGAACTATCTGCATCTATCCTCCTCTCTTGCACAACACACTCTCTCACACTTCCTCTTGGTGTGGTCTCCTTCCTCTTCATCCTAGTCCTGACCCCTTGTTATCTTCCTTACACTTATTTGTTCTACTATCCTCCTTGACTCGACTCTTCTTGAATATATTTCATATCTCTCTCTTCTCTATTCTTTTGGGTCCATCCTACTCCTCACCTCATTTTAACAACTTTCAGATCCTTCTCGGTGGATGCATCTCCTCTTTCACTTTCCCCAATCTTTTCATTCCCCCCCAACGCTAGGGTGGGTTTACTCATTCATCATGTCGATCTCCATGCACATCATCCCCTTATCCATGAACATCATCTTTATCCAGAGTGGGATTTCTTCTAGTAGCCTTTTCCTAGTACCTTCTATCAACATTCTCTCAGCCTCGCTGAAAGAATCAATCAACTTGACAACAAACTCAATTATATACCCTTCCTTCACCTGAGCAAACTAGAAATCAATGGATCGAGTCCACTTGTTATCCAATTCATTTTATTAATCATGAATTGATCCCAAACCAATGGTTCTTGCAGCCTCTTCAACCATTCATACAATAGACAAGGAAATTCAGCAAAAAAATGTCCATTTATATCAGAGTAGAGACACACGTCCTTCCATCGCTTCACATTGGTATTCATACCTGGAGTTTCCCATCGAGCAAACTCATATTCCTTCACAGTCAACCAATCTTGAATTTTTTCATGAGATGGATACCACCTCATTCTTTGCCTTCGCCATTCAATACAAAATCTTCAGGTCTAGGAAACAAAACCATTTGTTGGTTCATTCTATGCTTGTGTGTGTCCTTCTTAACGTTGGGGGGTTGAATACCTAGTGTTCATCCAGAGTTGACCAACAAATACCCCAAGTCATCGATATGTCAATCCTCGGCCAAATATTGAAGAAGGTTTCATCCGATATGCTATGAGAATCACATAGACATATGTTCTTGTGTCAGTGATGAAGGGTTAATTACACGGGAATCTATCCAGGTTGGAATTCATACATTTCACTACAAAATATTCAACAACTAATAATATTTATCAACAACACAAACATTTAATTAACACATGATCAACACATTATAAGGCTAGAATCACTGCATATTTATTATCTGCATTCAACGATTCATAGACATACATTAAGAAACTCATCAATTGATAGCAACAGATCCATGATCTCTTATACATTTTCCAAGTGTTACATTACATAACGCGATGTGATTTCTTTCATACTCTGAAAATATGAGAGACCCACAATCACAACCAGTGACATTACAAAACATAGGCTCAGAGCGAGCTAAAGAGATTAACTAACAACAACAACGACATTCATAACATAAACAATACAACAACCTCAACATTCATAACATAACCAATACAACAACCCTCTTTATGTCATTGTTAGTCTCTTTTATTTGCTTTTTAGTTGTGGTGCTCTATCGCTTTAAATTCTACCCCACTCACTCCACTAACATCCAGTCTCCCATGCTTTTGTCACCTGTGTGCCTTCCACATAGCCTCTTTGGAATCGTGGAAATCTTAACTATCTTGCTAGATCATCTTCTTGTTGCGCCATGATCCCTTGTGCTGCCTGAAGCAATCATTTGGGGGTATTTCTCAAAGATTATTTTCTTGATTCCAGCGTGCATGCGGTGTATTCTTGGTTTCTGGCACACATCACAAAACTCGGACCGATGTGCATTGGCAGAACTTGAACTGGAACGCATTAGAAAAACTTGATTTGGTGTGCACACCTCCTATCACCCAATACGTAGTTGCTTGAGTGCATGCAAAAATGGGATAGGTGTGCACAACTTCTTTATGTGCATGTGAGATATTTACCCAAAACTTTGGGTGCTAACAACAACTCTTCTTCGGGAGGTGTTTCTATCTAACTTNAAATTCCATGCATGAAAGGGAAAATCAAAAATTGAAGGCATGCGCAGATCGGGCAAGCAAAATGCCCAAACGAGTTGATAGTGTGATTATCAAGAATGCAACAAATTTCAATTCCATCATTAACTTAGGGTTATCTGACTCCTCATTGTCTAATCTCTAGAATGGTAAAAATGGTTTTGTTTTTCAATGATTTTATTCTGTTGTAAAAGTCAAATAGGAAGATTTATTTTGATTTTATTTGTTAATATAAGACTAGCTATAGAATCTCACAATTTTGTAGCTAGTCTATTTCTAAAAATTAGTTTGAATTGTTTTTCTAAAAATCAATTCTGTTTTGTTATTTTCAGAAGAATAATAGTTATGGTTCTATTCACAAGGAGAAGCCATCATGGATTATGCGTTGTATAGTTTACTAGTTTCTCTTTTGTTTGATAAAACTATGTCATTATGCAATTAATTTTGATAAACAAACTCCTACAGGAGTGTTTCTTTGTTGTACTATTTTTGTAAAACAATCTATATTTGGGGATTACCCTCTATCTTTCATGATAAGAGGTTGTTAATCCAAGACCAGTTTAAATAGTGGTTGTTGTTAGTAGTAAAGACAACTTTTGTTGGACTACAGTATGGAAATGTAATTTTGGGAATTAATGGGAAAAGAAATCCATTGTTGGTTTTAGACCTGTGTGATGTTTATTCCATTGTGTTTTCCTACTACCTCTACATTATGAGATATTGCTATGGTTGATTTAGCTTTAGCCTTGTCATCATATGGTGTTTCATATTGTTAAATATTTAGATGTTGTCCATAATTTGTCGTTCCATTTTGTATGTGTGATCAATAGATCATTAATCATTATTTGAGTTTATTTATTGAGTTATTTATTATCATAAGATCACATAATTTTTAATCAGTTATCATTATGATGTTATAACTTTACTCCATGCATCAAAATCTTTCTTGAATTTTTTCAGGAATATTTATATATGTCCCTGTCATAGGTTTCCTCTTTAAACAGGGCAAATCAGGAGCTCATACAACATAGGAAAATAAACTTAGTTTTGTTGATCAACTACAGGTTGGTATATATGTTATTTTGTTAAATTATTTATTAATGAAATGGTGATCGCATTAATTATCTTTGGTTGTTTATGTGTCACTGTTTCAATTGTATTTGCTTAGTATTTTTTTGTTTAAAATCTTTAAGCATTCAAAAGACAAAAAGATTTATGTTCTTTATTTATCTTAGTTAGAAACATTATTATGAACATTCATTTCGCAAGATTTCAAGTAAACCTTGCAAGTTGTATATAGATTGCTTGTAATCATTTGTATATATTCATGTTTCTATTTGAAACACTTGTAATTAGTATACAAATTGTTAGAATCATAGCTTTAGATTAGTTTATTTATTTTATTATTTTTAGGACCTTAGTTGGCTAACAGAGCCATTAAACCCGTCAGGTCAATTCATACCAAATGGATTGGGTTAATTAGACAACCCCGATCCAGATCTGACCTTCCAGTTGATAGTGTGTCACTTACACCCGTCAACATGTACCTGGTTAGCTTGGGAGTTGGACTGAAGAAGTGGGTTTCCAGGTTCATGGGATATTGAAGAGGTGGGTTGTAAGGCCCATGAGAAATCTATCAAGGTGAGATAATTGTTGGGAATTGATTTCTTGAAGGTGCTAAATTATAGCTACAGGGCTCTGAGACTTCCTGTCTGGCCTATTGTTGAAGCCCTGGAAGGGGAGTGGGGCAGCCGAAGGACTATTGAGCAGAGAAGGGGCACACTTCCTGGGGTGCGACAGGCATGTGGGGAATGAGAGACTATAGGTTGTTAGTTTGATTTGGCACCTATGACAGAGTCTTTCTTATTGTCTATGATACATCATCTTGGTTAGGGATCCCTTTACCCGGGTGGAGTTTAGTCCCGGCTGGGGGGTGACCCACTGCTGAGAGTGATGAGAAGTGTGGTCTAAAGCTGGGAGGTTCATGGAAGGTCTGCACATAGTTGGTGATATTATTACCAATATAAGTGTCAATTGTGTGTTAATTTATATGCTGCATTATTATTTATGTGTTATATTTATGGGCATTTCATGTCTATGCTGCATGTATATGCTTACTATCATTTATGTATGAATCTGTGCATTTACAGTATGTATTTATATGTTTAAGTTTTATATATAAAGTTTTGCAAGATTCTATGTGTGTATAATTTTTTAATTGCATTACAACTAGAAAATTTTATGTGGCATATCCCAGTTGGATGATGGGGATGTTACAATGTGGTGTCAGAGCATAAAAGTGCTTTCTGGAGAAGCATGGCCCGACCAGGGTGGTCAGGGATGTTACATCACCTTTAAAGTGATGGGAACACCTACCTAAGGTTACAATGAGTAGGTTCTCTCTTAGTTGTCGTCAATTGGTGGTTGGGTCATGTTTTTCACAACCTACAACTTGTGTGATAACAGGTCATCAGTCTTTGTTGCTCGACCCAAGTCACACAGTGCTTCTTCTCACAGCATGCACTTCAACTCTTCATGTACATGTTCCTATATTTCCCTTTGTTCGACACGTCACAAATCCTCCTATATTCGCTCTTCTTCCAATGACCTTTGCCTCACACATTGTATTTCCTTGTGCACGTGAGCTTCCTCCAAATACTTTTCTGTGGAATTTTGTATTTCCTTTTGCACACGAGCTTCCTCCAAAAATCTCTACATGGGGCACTGCAATTCCTAGCAGGTGCGAGCCTTTTCCAACGACCTTTGTGTCACTCGTTGTACTTACTCATGGATTTAGGCCTCTTCAAGCAACCTTTGTGTCATTTGTTGCAACTCTTCTCGCACTCTTTCTTCCTCTATGGCCCTCTACATGTCACGTAGAAATTTCTTTTGCTAAGCGACGTCAAACTTAGGAGGGGGATACACTTCCTTTCCTGTCTTCTTGTTTGGCCTTTGACCCAAGATTTCACCATGCTCAAAGTGCATTCTTATCTTTTCTCTGCCTCAGGTTATCACTCATACATCAACTTCATCATCCTTTTTTCGATTCCCATGCAACTCTGCATTCACCATGTTGCAATATGCCTTCTTCTCTTCCCACTCCTTTAGCAAGTCGAGACAATCCTCTGTAACGTGCTCTAGGTAGTAGCAGTACCCATAGAGAGTGCACGATTTGGTACAAAATCTCAACACATGGCCTATCTCACCACAGTTTAAAAAAAGTGGGGGGTCTACCTCCACCCCCTCCATATCTGCATCTGCAACCACATCCATATCCACCTCTAGGACCTCCTTGCTATCCACCTCTCTCAACACCACCATGGTCAGCACCCTTTTGTTCCTCTTGAACATGGAATACATCATGGGTATGGTCTTGCATTAGTTGGAGTGACCAACAATTGTTCACATCATGTCCCATGGACTTGCAGAATCCAAAAAATGGAGTATGATGCATCTTTTGATATTTCCCCAAGGTTGGGAAATTGGGTGGTATATGTCCCCACTTCCTACAAAATTTTCACCACTTTATCTGGCGTCTAGTTGGAAATGGATTCGACACACCCGTTTCCATATAATTTCCCAGTGTAGGAAACTCATCTCTATGGTGCCCCTCTGACCAGAACGTTGCACACCATACGTGATCATGCATGACTTTTTCCTTTTCCATATCTTACAATTGTATCATCGGGTTGGATAGATGAGACTGTACTTGTGTCAAGCCTGCCAATGTCTCTCGTCCTCATGGTGTAGCCTCTAGGCGCATCGTAATCTCCACTTCTTTTGCCTAAGTATTCACCTCCTTCTATGTAAGTGAGACTCGGATATGGAGAAGAAACCCCACAATGAACCATTCTCTATGATGCACATCATGGATCTAGAACGTCATCCTATCCAACAAAATCTTGAATTGTTGGTCATAATCCCACACAATTTCTCCTAGTTTATTCTTAATCTCGGTAATGCATTGAGATTTTTACTTGGGTTTCTAAAATTCCTTAAGTATATCTCTCTTGATATTTGTCAAGGTACCTTGTTTGTCTCACCGGTGTAGTGGCCTTATACTTCATGTTCCACGTCAGGGATTTTTCCCTGAATGTGGTCTCCAACTATGCAATCTTTGATGCCTCTTTTGTGATCCTCTTCATAGACCATATCGCCTTATAGGTGAACCAGTGTTGCTCTTCATCATCTCTACCCATCCCATGGAACACGGGTAATCTCAGGGTACTATCCTGATTCGCGATACTCAATCTCAAACTATTTCCTTCAAACTGACTATTAGGTGTTGGGGGTCTTGGCATTGATACTCTCCATGGCAAAGTAGCACTAAATTTGTCTTCTTCTTCACTCGTCTCTTCTCTTATTTATTCTCCTACTCTTTCTTCTACTCCAATCACCTAGTCATTTGTCATTCTTTCTTCCTGGCTACAAATGCACAAGGGGGGTGGTTCAAAGGGGGGGTAACTCCATCTTCTTCTAAAATTTCTTGTGAGGGAACCTAAAGAGTTTCCTACATGTAGCCATGCAATTCCATCCATTATTTCTAACTCTTCTCACACACCACTAGGGGGTCCTTCATCTTCCTCTCCTACCTCTACGCATCTACTATGTGCCTCATCTTCCTCCGAAGTTGCAACACTTTGCAAAAACCAAGGGTTTCGAACTTTGTCTTCTAGACCCCTACTACCACTACTACAGGTATTTCCACTGGATACCCTACTCTCAATGTCGCACCTCTTCATGGAACTATCTGCATCTATCCTCCTCTCTTGCACAACACACTCTCTCACACTTCCTCTTGGTGTGGTCTCCTTCCTCTTCATCCTAGTCCTGACCCCTTGTTATCTTCCTTACACTTATTTGTTCTACTATCCTCCTTGACTCGACTCTTCTTGAATATATTTCATATCTCTCTCTTCTCTATTCTTTTGGGTCCATCCTACTCCTCACCTCATTTTAACAACTTTCAGATCCTTCTCGGTGGATGCATCTCCTCTTTCACTTTCCCCAATCTTTTCATTCCCCCCCAACGCTAGGGTGGGTTTACTCATTCATCATGTCGATCTCCATGCACATCATCCCCTTATCCATGAACATCATCTTTATCCAGAGTGGGATTTCTTCTAGTAGCCTTTTCCTAGTACCTTCTATCAACATTCTCTCAGCCTCGCTGAAAGAATCAATCAACTTGACAACAAACTCAATTATATACCCTTCCTTCACCTGAGCAAACTAGAAATCAATGGATCGAGTCCACTTGTTATCCAATTCATTTTATTAATCATGAATTGATCCCAAACCAATGGTTCTTGCAGCCTCTTCAACCATTCATACAATAGACAAGGAAATTCAGCAAAAAAATGTCCATTTATATCAGAGTAGAGACACACGTCCTTCCATCGCTTCACATTGGTATTCATACCTGGAGTTTCCCATCGAGCAAACTCATATTCCTTCACAGTCAACCAATCTTGAATTTTTTCATGAGATGGATACCACCTCATTCTTTGCCTTCGCCATTCAATACAAAATCTTCAGGTCTAGGAAACAAAACCATTTGTTGGTTCATTCTATGCTTGTGTGTGTCCTTCTTAACGTTGGGGGGTTGAATACCTAGTGTTCATCCAGAGTTGACCAACAAATACCCCAAGTCATCGATATGTCAATCCTCGGCCAAATATTGAAGAAGGTTTCATCCGATATGCTATGAGAATCACATAGACATATGTTCTTGTGTCAGTGATGAAGGGTTAATTACACGGGAATCTATCCAGGTTGGAATTCATACATTTCACTACAAAATATTCAACAACTAATAATATTTATCAACAACACAAACATTTAATTAACACATGATCAACACATTATAAGGCTAGAATCACTGCATATTTATTATCTGCATTCAACGATTCATAGACATACATTAAGAAACTCATCAATTGATAGCAACAGATCCATGATCTCTTATACATTTTCCAAGTGTTACATTACATAACGCGATGTGATTTCTTTCATACTCTGAAAATATGAGAGACCCACAATCACAACCAGTGACATTACAAAACATAGGCTCAGAGCGAGCTAAAGAGATTAACTAACAACAACAACGACATTCATAACATAAACAATACAACAACCTCAACATTCATAACATAACCAATACAACAACCCTCTTTATGTCATTGTTAGTCTCTTTTATTTGCTTTTTAGTTGTGGTGCTCTATCGCTTTAAATTCTACCCCACTCACTCCACTAACATCCAGTCTCCCATGCTTTTGTCACCTGTGTGCCTTCCACATAGCCTCTTTGGAATCGTGGAAATCTTAACTATCTTGCTAGATCATCTTCTTGTTGCGCCATGATCCCTTGTGCTGCCTGAAGCAATCATTTGGGGGTATTTCTCAAAGATTATTTTCTTGATTCCAGCGTGCATGCGGTGTATTCTTGGTTTCTGGCACACATCACAAAACTCGGACCGATGTGCATTGGCAGAACTTGAACTGGAACGCATTAGAAAAACTTGATTTGGTGTGCACACCTCCTATCACCCAATACGTAGTTGCTTGAGTGCATGCAAAAATGGGATAGGTGTGCACAACTTCTTTATGTGCATGTGAGATATTTACCCAAAACTTTGGGTGCTAACAACAACTCTTCTTCGGGAGGTGTTTCTATCTAACTT
>JZKD02S2203001.1:16541-28933 GCA_000966675.3 Picea glauca
CCCCTACAAGTCTGCAACCCTAAAAGTCTCAACATTTAGTTACTTTTACTAAGTCTTTTTACTATACCCTACCTCCTCATTGCCCTATTTATACGTAATTTTATTTTCTCATTTTGTTATTTCATTTTATTATTCATTATATTCCTAATTTTTGTCCCTTTCCCCTCCTTTGGCATATTGGGACACGTGGAAGTGATGTGGATCTACCATAGTGGGACACATGGAACTGATGTGGACCTACCCTATTGGGACACGTGGCAATGAGGTAGATCTATCACATTGTAACACATGGCAGTGATGTTGACCTACCATATTGGGACACATGGAAGTGATGTGGACCTACCATATTGGGACATGTGACAGTGATATGGATATACCATATTAGGACATGTGGCAGTGAGGTATACCTATCACATTGTGACATGTGTTGGTGAGGTAGACCTATCACATTGTGACATGTGGCGGTGAGGTGGTCCTACCCCAGGCTGGCACTTGGATGATATTTATTGGACACACATATGATTGGGGAAGTGATTTGGCATGATGAATAGGTGATGACATGGAAACCAAAAGTTATATTGTGCCCAATCTATGAAGGGCTCCATTGTTCTCTCTGTTTCACACACGAATAATATGGGGATGCATTTTTCTTATAAACATGTATGAGAACTAGTGCCCGATACACGTGGGAAAAATTGGGTGGATTTTTAATCAAGGGATAAATGGAAATACATTTTGATCCTAATTTCCGATTTGAGAAAATGATAGCTCATTAGAAATCTAGAGATGAGAAGAAGACTTTGGAATTGGTATCGATGGTTGAAATCACGAATATAATTCTATAAAAATTAAATTACAGCCAAGACAATTTTTGGGCTTGGAAACAAATTATTTTTTGGAAAATGATTTATTAAAAGAAATTCATAAACTTCTAAAGTGTGTCCCATATGGTGGAAAAAATATCACAGTTCAAATTTACAAAGGGACATATAAAACTCTAACTAAAAAGAAGTTTCAAGAAGATGAAGAGAAGAATAGAAGATTAAAGGTAAAAGGCATTCAACGGGTTGGGAATTTCCATCATAGTAAGTCGAGTAGTCACCTTGTTCTTTCCTTCACCATTTTTTTTCCTCATTCAATTGAGATTTTTCCTTTTATGTTCCCAGAATCTGTGAAACCAAGGGATGAACCCTAATTGTTTTGTTTTGACTTCTAGGTATCTCTTCATTTTATGGTTCACTAGAGCTCCATCCTAGTCCTGTTTGAAGGAAAAATGTGATTTACTTTTATTGTAACCCTAGATATTATTGTTTATTTTATAAAGAATCTATTATTTTTTAGGTTCCCAGAGAACTATTCAGGACATAACATTATTGATCTCTCAAACTTTAATTTTAAGAATGAGATTTCAAATGTGTGTCGATCAAAATCTTTATTGCATCTAATGAAATGATTATTTAGAGTTCTCTGACATATGCAATCCATATTTTCCTTTCCTATGTTGAATATCGTGTCTTACTTTGATGAATGTTGTGATGGAAGTGTCGTCCTATGATATTGTATACTCGTTTTATTTACAAATCCTGTAACATAGTGTAAATATTTTCTTTACATAAGGTACCTAATCCTTTCTCATGTATTATTTGCAAGTGAATATTTATTTCAAGAATAAGCCTAGTCCACTCTCAGACACTTTTATTGTTCTTGCATGTTATTTAAAATAGAGGAGTACCACCTCTTTAAAAACATAGGGGGATTTATCCTTGTGATGTTGTCTTAAAAATCGTAAGACAATATTTTAGATCAACAACAATATACATAAATATTGACTCTAAAAACTAGACTAACTTAGAGCCACACTTCTTTCTTCTTTATTTATTAACTTCATTTTTCAAAATACACTATTAATTATTTTGCATCATACAAAACCCTAATCTATTAACACAAATTAAATTATAATCCCAATTCCTTAACCAGAATTAGATTACAATCCTAATTCCTTAATCAGAATTAGATTACCATGAATTGCAAAAACATTGATTAAAAAGACACAAAACTTATCAAAAATTTTGTTTTAAAAAATCTACCCCAAACCTTGATAAGAGACTCGCTAATTGATGCAGGAACATCGCCCATGACAAGCGAGCCAGCATGGAAGACAATGAACAGCTGGACAAGTCCAACCGAATTTTTTTGAAATTTCATTCAAGATGATGCGCCAATGTATAAATGATGCATTTATGGAAAGTGCCTTTTGTATATTGTATTGGACTCTAAGCGATACACTCTCGTCCTTAATAGATAGGAGGCATTTAATAGATTTAATGCTGGTAGATAGATGTTTAAGTCTAGATTTGATAGTTTAGAGTCTGAGAGGGAAAACAGATATAGACACCCTCATTGTATCATTGTAACATTATCAAGCATTCAGGAGATGAGAAGAGCAAGCAGAGAATAGTGTATGAAGAACACCCATGTATAGGCATTTGAATTAATAGAAGAAAGTTCTGATTCAAATTCATGGTTGGTGTTGTTTCTCTGTGTATATTGTTGAGGTGCTCATGAATGTTTGCTTTCTTGTTATGCATTTGCTTTGTATATGTTGTGCATGTGAATTCATGTTTCAAATTGAAGGCTGAAAGGGAGAGAGAATGAGTTTCAATTGTTTCTCTATCTGAGCCAGGAGATTCCTGCAAGGTGTGCAGTTGAATTCATCCGCAAGGAGTGCGTTAATGAAGGCTCGATAGTTTAACTTTTGTTCCCATTCGCCCAAAAGTGGAAGTGGGTTGTTGGATCCTTGCAAGGAGTGTGCAGGCTGAAGAGGAAGTCTCAGCCGTAAATCTGAGCAAAGGAGATCAAAGATTGCGGTTGTAGAAAGTGCGCAGAGTCGGAAGGATTCGACACTTGGGAAGTTGTTGAATATTGAGCGCGAGGCGTGCACACAATTTCCTCTGAAAGAATCAGAGTGAAAAAGCTCAAGAGGTATAGCACCTTCGGGGTATCGTTGAAAAAGAGCCCAGGAAGTTTGGGTCGAGGAAGGTTTCGAGTAGAGGTTGCAAGCGCAGACATTGGAGAGCAATTTTCGAGAAAGAACATTTAGTCTTTCAGGAAATCCTCAAGGAGGAGGAATCGACGGTCAGGATTCGCAGAAGAAAGCAACGAAATCCCGTCAACCGTTAGATCTCGGGAAAGTTGCGCAGGGTTTAAGCCTGAAGGAGCAGAGGAGGAACCCAGAGGAATCATCGGGACATTGGCTTCATCAGGGTTTCATTGAACAAGAGAAGCGAGACCTCATAGGTCCCGAAATTCTGAGAAGGAATCATAGCCGTAGATCCCAGATGAGATACGTGTCAAAAATCTAGAGCAAGTCGGGGTTTGGCATTTCGGGATTCTTGGTGAAGAGAAACTCACGACAGGAGAAGTCGCGAAATCCTGAAACACGACGGTCCCACATTCATAGCATTCAGTGGAGGATAGGTGTCATCGTATATCGGAGTTCGGGACTTGGAAGGGTCTGTGAATTTGTGCATTTGAAATAACGAATTTTCGATACGCGATTTCTCGATCACCACTGGAGCGTGGGACCCAGGTGCTAGAACAAAGGACAAGTGGCATCAGAAATCAGAGGATCAGAGATCTTGAGGACATAAGTTTTACGCTCAGTTTCACGAAGTCTAAAACTCCGATAGGAGGAAAGATTGTGGTCCTGTGGACTGGCAGGTCACATGTGAAAAGAGTTAGCCGGAGGCTAAGGGGAGCAGAGAGTATCATCGCCGATCGTAAATCGGGGATTCGCGAGGTAAGTGATACACGACCTCACAAGTACGATTTCCTGATTGGGAAAATTCCCGATAAGAGCAAAGGAAAACATTGAGGGACTTTCATCGGGTTTCGGGGATTGGGAGACCCGAATCTGGGAGTCAAGGATCACAAATACGCAAAGTTCGATTTTCTCGATAGGGCAAAGGGAGACCATCAGGGGATCCCTGTGGGTGTAGAAGGGTCCCGATAAGGGATTTGAAGAAGAAATTTAGCTCTTTGGGCTTGGGGAAAAAAAGTTCCTGGTGGGAGCGGACGTGCCTTGGGTGGTGCGTTTGCGTCAGTGTGGTATCAGAGCGGATTTATTGTCTGTATATTTCAGGCAAGAGGAGTGAAGAAGAAGAAAGCACTCTGATACACATCAAGGTGGTATCAGAGCAAGAAAAACTCTTTGCTTTCTGTAGCAGAGAAGAAAAGAAGATTTCACCATGCCGCCGAGGAGAGAAAGACAATCACCCGATCCAGAGGATAGGGGAAATCAGAGAGGCAGAGGAAGAAAAGAACAAAATCCAGATATGGAAAGGCAGATACGTGATCTCCGAGCGAGATTAGAAGACATGTAAGCAGCGTAGAGACGCACAGCCAGTGCTGGAGATCTGAGTGACTCCGAAGGCGAAGTTGAAGCTGAACAACAAGGAGAAGTTGCAGCCGAAGATGCAACCAATGATCTATTAATTAAGGCTATCGCTCAGATGAGTTCGAAAACAAAGATGGGAATTCCAGCTTATGAAGGGAGTCTGGATGCAGAAGAGCTTCTAGATTGGATTAGAACTCTTGACACTTACTTCGATTATGAGGATATCGAAGAGGATAAGAAGGTCAGGCATGCTGTCACGAAATTGAAGGGACACACAACATTATGGTGGGACGAGCTTCAAGAAGATAGATGTTCCAAAGGCAAGAAAAAAATCAAAAGCTGGGATCGAATGATTGCGAAGATGAAGGCAAAGTTCATCCCAAGGGTTTATCAAATCACACTGTTCAGGAGGATGCATAACCTAAGGCAGACGCTGATGATAGTAAAGGAGTATACTGAGGAATTCTAAAAGCTAAATATCAGATCAGGACATCGCGAGAGCGATGATGAAAAAGTTGCCAGGTATATGAATGGCTTAAGATACGATATCCAGGATGAGATGAGTATGACAACCATCAGAACAATGGAGGACGCGTATCAAATGGTGTTGAAAGATGAGGAAAATCTGAGCCGTAAGCCAGCACAGTGAGGTCGAGGTAGGATCCAATCAAAAGGTAAGTCAATTGCTCAAGATAGGTTCCAGAAATCTAAGGACGACTGGAAAAAGCCTCAGACTAGAACAGAAAGAGGTGGAAGTTCACAGCGAGGTCAGCACATTGAACAACGAAGGCAGCAGACCGAACAGAGCGGAGGGTACGCTGATAATAACACATTTCCTCATACTAGAGGTAGAGGAAGAGGCAGAGGTGGAGTCATCACATGATTCACATGTGGAAAGAATGGACACAAATCAGTTGACTGTCCATATAGGAAGAAGGATGGAGGAGAAGCTCACATCACTGAGGCACAGAGGCGAGCTGCTGAAGCAGAAGACACAGAAGACAGAAGGTCACTGATGATGCGTAAGGTTCTCTTAACACCCGAGAAGGAGGTGGAGGACACAGCTCAAAGAAATAGATTGTTCAGAACCACATGTAAGACCAAAAACAGGAAGTGCAAGGTTATTATGGACAGTGGAAGCACAGACAATCTCGTTTCAACCGAGATGGTGGAGAAACTAGAGTAGGAGACAACTGATCACCCGAGTCCATACAAAGTTTCATGGCTACAGAAGGGACATCAGGTAAATGTCACTAAACCGTGCTTAGTTGACATCAAGATAGGAGGATACAATGATAAAATACTCTGTGATGTTATTCCTATGGATGTATGTCATTTATTGCTAGGAAGACCATGGCAATATGACAGGAATGTAATTCATGATGGGAAGATGAATACGTATACTTTGGAGAAGAATGGGAGAACACATATGTTACTTCCAATTAAAGAAAAAGAGGTAAAACCAGAGCCGAGAAATACTGTACTTCTCATGAATGGGAAGAAGCTTCTGGCGGAAGTAAAGAAGAAGGAAGATCCACAATTCTTTGTGGTTAGGAAACCAAAATTTGTTTTGACCAGCACAAGAGTGGATGATTTTCCAGAAGAAATTCAGGAACTGCTAGAAGAGTTCGCTGATATTGTGGTAGACGAATTACCTCATTCGTTTCCACCAGTGAGGAGTGTGAGTCATCATATAGATCTCTCACCAGGAGCCAGTTTGCCGAACAAAGCTACGTATAGGTTGACGCCGAAGGAGAACGAAGAAGTCAAAAGGCAGGTGCAGGAACTGTTGGATAAAGGACTAATCAGGGAAAGTTTAAGCCCGTGTGCCATTCCAATGGTACTGAGTCCAAAGAAAGATGGAGATTGGAGAATGTGTACAGATTCCAGAGCCATTAAAAAGATAACCATTAGGTATAGGTTTCCATTGCCACGAATGGATGACTTGATGGATTGTTTAAGTGGAGCCAAATTTTTTTCAAAGGTTAATTTGAAAAGCGGATACCATCAGATTCGCATGAGAGAAGGCGATGAGTGGAAGACAACCTTCAAAACCAACGAAGGGTTGTATGAATGGCTAGTCATGCCGTTTGGCTTGACGAATGCACCAAGTACCTTCATGAGGTTGATGAATGAAGTGCTGAAGGAATTCATTGGTAAGTTTGTCATTGTTTACCTGGATGACATATTGATTTTCAGAAAAACAAAAGAAGAACATCTGAAGCATTTAGTTGCAGTAATGAAGAAGCTACAACAGGAGAAGCTGTTGATCAACACGAGGAAATATTCATTTATGAAGACATAACTCATTTACTTGGGATTTGTCATATCAGCGAATGAATTGAAGATGGATCCAAGTAAAGTGGAGGTAATTAAAAATTGGCCATCACTGAGAAATATTTTCAAGGTGAGAAGTTTTCATGGACTGGCTAGTTTCTACCGAAAATTCATCAGGAATTTCAATGGAATTAGCGTAGCGATGATGGACACAGTCAATAAAAGACATAAATCTTTTCATTGGACTGAAGAGGCAGAGAAGAGATTCAATCTGTTGAAGCGGAAGATCACGGAACAACCAGTGTTGATGTTACCAGATTTCATGAAGACATTTCAGGTGAAATGTGATGCAAGTGGCTTTGCCATAGGAGCGGTCTTGAGTTAGGAGGACAGACCAATTGCATATTTCAGCAAAAANTGCTAGGCAGACCATGGCAATATGACAGGAACGTAATTCATGATGGGAAGATGAATACGTATACTTTGGAGAAGAATGGGAGAACACATATGTTACTTCCAATTAAAGAAAAAGAGGTAAAACCAGAGCGGAGAAATACTGTACTTCTCATGAGTGGGAAGAAGCTTCTGGCAGAAGTAAAGAAGAAGGAAGATCCACAATTCTTTGTGGTTAGGAAACCAAAAGTTGTTTTGACCAGCACAAGAGTGGATGATTTTCCAGAAGAAATTCAGGAACTGCTAGAAGAGTTAGCTGATATTGTGGTAGACGAATTACCTCATTCGTTGCCACCAATGAGGAGTGTGAGTCATCATATAGATCTCTCACCAGGAGCCAGTTTTCCAAACAAAGCTACGTACAGGTTGATGCTGAAGGAGAACGAAGAAGTCAAAAGGCAGGTGTAGGAACTGTTGGATAAAGGACTAATCAGGGAAAGTTTAAGCCTGTGTGTCGTTCCAATGGTACCGAGTCCAAAGAAAGATGGATATTGGAGAATGTGTACATATTCTAGAGCCATTAACAAGATAACCATTGGGTATAGGTTTCCATTTCCACGGATGGATGACTTGATGGATTGTTTCAGTGGAGCCAAATTTTTTTCAAAGGTTAATTTGAAAAGCGGATACCATCATATTCGCATGAGAGAAGGCGATGAGTGGAAGACAACCTTCAAAACCAACGAAGGGTTGTATGAATGGCTAGTCATGCCGTTTGGATTGATGAATGCACCAAGTACCTTCATGAGGTTGATGAATGAAGTGCTGAAGGAATTCATTGGTAAGTTTGTCATTGTTTACCTGGATGACATATTGATTTTCAGAAAAACAAAAGAAGAACATCTGAAGCATTTAGTTGCAGTAATGAAGAAGCTACAACAGGAGAAGCTGTTGATCAACACGAGGAAATATTCATTTATGAAGACATAACTCATTTACTTGGGATTTGTCATATCAGCGAATGAATTGAAGATGGATCCAAGTAAAGTGGAGGTAATTAAAAATTGGCCATCACTGAGAAATATTTTCAAGGTGAGAAGTTTTCATGGACTGGCTAGTTTCTACCGAAAATTCATCAGGAATTTCAATGGAATTAGCGTAGCGATGATGGACACAGTCAATAAAAGACATAAATCTTTTCATTGGACTGAAGAGGCAGAGAAGAGATTCAATCTGTTGAAGCGGAAGATCACGGAACAACCAGTGTTGATGTTACCAGATTTCATGAAGACATTTCAGGTGAAATGTGATGCAAGTGGCTTTGCCATAGGAGCGGTCTTGAGTTAGGAGGACAGACCAATTGCATATTTCAGCAAAAAACTGGATGAGGCAAAAGTGAAATACTCCATGTATGACAAAGAATTTTATGCTATCATACAGGCGTTGAAGAAGTGGAGGCATTATTTGATCCCGAAAGAATTTATTTTGTATAGTGATAATCATGCATTACAGTTTGTGACTCAACAGGAGAAGTTGAATCATAAACATGCTAAATGGGTAGAGTATATGCAGAACTTTACATTTGTGATTAAACAAATTTCAGGTACTGCTAACAAAGTGGCTGATGCTTTGAGCAGGAAGTGTTTTTTGCTGCAGGAGTTCCGAGTCAAAACATTGGGTTTTGAAAATGTTAGGGACATGTACACAGGAGATAAAGATTTTGCAGAGGCATATGAGGCAACTGAGAATCCAGTTCTCAGAGACAGAATCCCATGGATAGATTACATAATCCAAAATGGACTGTTGTTCAGAGGCAACCAACTGTGTATTCCGAATTGCTCCATGAGGGAGAATCTGTTAAAGGAGAAGCACAGTGGTGGATTGGCAGGGCATTTTGGCCACAGCAAGACATTTGCAAAGCTGAGCGAAGCATACTTTTGGACAAGAATGTGGTCAGATGTCAAGAGGTTTGTTGACATATGTAGAATATGCCAACATTCAAAGGGGAGAAAGCAGAATGCATGTTTTTATCAACCATTACCCATACCCGAAAGGCCGTGGGATGAAATCAACATGGATTTTGTATTGGGATTACCAAGGACGCAAAGAGGACATGATTTGATCTTTGTAGTGGTTGATAGGTTTTCCAAAATGGCACATTTTATTCCATGCCAGAAGACCAGCGATGCAACTCATATCGCAAATTTGTTTTTCAAGGAGATCGTTAGACTTCATGGTTTACCCAGAAGCATAGTATCAGACAGGGATAGGAAATTCATTGGAGATTTCTGGAGGACACTCTGGAAGAAGATGGGGACTAACTTGATGTTTAGTTCTTCCTATCATCCTCAGATAGATGGGCAAACAAAAGTGGTAAATAGAAGTCTGGGATATTTATTAATAAGCTTGGTGACAGAGCACCATAGCAGTTGGGACAATGTGTTTCCACAGGCAGAGTTTGCTTACAATGATTCAGTGAACAGAAGCACAGGAAAAAGTCCATTTGAGATTGTATATAGCAGGCAGCCAAGAGGAGTATCTGAACTGAGGGACTTAGAGCAGATAATGACTAAGAGCGCAAGCGTTGAAGAATTCGCAGAGGCGATGGAAGAACTTCACAGCAGGGTGAAGGAGCAATTGCTAGAGTCAAACCAAGAATATAAACGCAGAGCAGATCAACACCGGAGACAACTTCAGTTCAAAGTTGGTGATCTAGTTCTGGCACATATGAGGAAGGAAAGGTTCCCAAGGGGAACATACAATAAGCTAAAAATGAAGAAAATTGGGCCATGCAGAGTCCTAAAGAAATTGGGAGAAAACGCTTATGAAATTGAGTTGTCGGATGAGATCGTAATATCTACGACATTCAATGTCTCAGACCTATATGCATATAAGGCTAAGGAAGAAGAAGCTGGAAGTGATGAGAAGCCATAAATCCAGTGGCAGAAATAGATGCCGATTTCAGAGAAGCCACAGATAGAGCGTATACTTGACAAAAGAGTGAGTAAAAGGACCGGACGAAAGAAATACTTTGAGTATCTGGTCAGGTGGAAGGGCCATCCAGTGGAAGATGCCAGCTGGGAGACTGAAGTAGAGATTCAAAAGCATGGACAGACCATGCAGGAGCTCATGGTCAGGATCCCATGAAATTTTTCAAGCTGAGGAGTAACCACTGACGCAAACGCACCACCTGGGGCACATCCGATCCCACCATGACCTTCTTTTCCCCAGGCCCAAATAGCTAAATTGCTTCTTCAAATCCATTATCAGGACCCTTATACACCCACAGGGCTCCCCTGACAGTCTCCCTTTGCCCTATCGGGAAAATCGAACTTCGCGTATTCGCGAGCCTTGAATCCCAGATTCGGGTCTCCCAATCCTCGAAACCCGATGAAATTCCCTCAACATTTTCCTTTGCTCTTATCGGGAATTTTCCCGATCGGGAAATTGCACTTGTGAGGTCGTGTATCACTTACCTCATGGATCCCCAATTTCTGATTGGTGATGATACTCTCTTCTCCCCTTAGCCTCCGACTAACTCTTTTCACATGTGACCTGCCAGTCCACAGGACCACAGTCTTTCCTCCTATTGGAGTTTCGGACTTCGCGAAACTAAGCGTAAAACTTACGTCCTTAGGATCTTTGATCCTTCGATTTCTGATGCCACTTGTCCTTTGTTCTAGCACCTGGGTCCCATGCTCCGGTGGTGATCGAGAAATCGCGTATCAGAAATTCACGATTTCAAATGCACAAATTCACAGACCCTTCCAAGTCCCGAACTTCGATATACGATGACACCTGTCCTCCACTGAATGCTATGAATGTGGGACCATTGTGTTTCAGGATTTTGCGACTTCTCTTGTCGTGAGTTTCTCATCACCGAGAATTCTGAAATGCCAAACCCCGACTCGCTTTGGATTTCTGACATGTATCTCATCCGGGATCTACGGCTATGATTCCTTCTCGGAATTTTGGGACCTATGAGGTCTCACTTCTCTTGTTCAACGAAACCCCGATGAAGCTAATGTCCCGATGATTCCTCCGGGTTCCTCCTGTGCTCCTTAGGGCTTAAACCCTGTGCAACTTTTCCGAGATCTAACGACTGACAGGATTTCACTGCTTTCTTCTGCAAATCCTGACCGTCGATTCCTCCTCCTTGAGGATTTCCTGAAAGACTAAATGTTATTTCTCGGAAATTCCTCTCCAACGCCTGCGCTTGCAACCTCTACTCGAAACCTTCCTCAACCCAAACTTCCTGGGCTCTTTTTCAATGATACCCCAAAGGTGCTATACCTCTTGAGCTTTTTCACTCTGATTCTTTCAGAGGAAATTGCGTGCATGCCTCACGCTCAATATTCAACAACTTTCCAAGTGTTGAATCCTTCCGACTCTACACACTTTCTACAACAACAGTCTTTGATCTCCTTTGCTCAGATTTACGAATGAGACTTCCTCTTCAGCCTGCACACTCCTTGCACAGCTCCAACAACCCACTTCCACTTTTGGGCGAATGGGAACAAAAGTTAAACTACTAAGCCTTCATCAACACACTCCTTGCGGATGAATTCAACTGCACACCTTGCAGGAATCTCCTGGCTCAGATAGAGAAACAATTGAAACTCATTCTCTCTCCCTTTCAGCTTTCAGTTTGAAACATGAAGTCACATGCACAACATATACAAAGAAAATGCATAAAAAGAAAGAAAACATTCCTGAGCACCTCAACAATATACACAGAGAAACAACACCAACCATGAATTTGAATAAGAACTTTCTTCTATTAATTCAAATTCCTGTACATGGGTGTTCTTCATACACTATTCTCTGCTTGCTCTTCTCTTCTCCTTAATGCTTGATAATGTTACAATGATACAATGAGGGTGTCTATGTCTGTTTTCCCTCTCGGACTCTAAACTATCAAATCTAGACTTAAACATCTATCTACCAACATTAAATCTATTAAATGCCTCCTATCTATTAAGGATGAGAGCGTATCGCTTAGAGTCCAATACAATATACAAAAGGCGCTTTTCATAAATACATCATTTATACATTGGCGCATCATCTTGAATGAAATTTCAAAAAGTTTTGGCTGGAGTTGTCCAGTTGTTCATTGTCTTCCATGCTAGCTCGCTTGTCATGGGCGATGCTCCTGCATCACTAACCCATGCTCCAAATCGAATGGGTAATCACCCTAAACCTCTTTTACATTAAAAAAAACTGCATCTATTTAAAAAATACAATGCATGTCCAATAATAATATATAATTTTTTTAATAAATAAAAAATATATGTTATTTTTATAAGATATATACACCCTACTCAAT
>JZKD02S2203012.1:0-15293 GCA_000966675.3 Picea glauca
CCTCGGCTCTATCCTCGGGTGCCAAGGATTGAATCCAGGCCAGAATTTCTTCATATGACCTCGCTCCTCGGAAAATGTCATTCGAGGGTGAATTCTCATCCTCAAATCTTTTGAACCCGCAATTAGCCAAATGATTGCTCACGACCCTATGTGGATCTTGCTTCTTGTATTCGATGGAGACCAAATTTAGGTCTTCCATGGATGCAGCCTCGGTTTTGGCATGCCAAAAATCTAATAAAGAATAAGAATTCAAACGAATGGGAAAAGATGGCCATACCTTCTTTGAGTACCCTTTGAGGTCTTTACTTACACCGTTAATTACCATCTTCCAGGTGACCTCGCGACAAGATATCTTGTCAAGAATGAACAATGGCAGCGCATGTGGGGGAACAGAAGCCCCGAAAAATGAGGTATGAAAACTCTGCCTCCACGTACCAGTCCGCTATGCTACTCAGATTTGTCGCAATGTTGTCCGAGATACAGGATGGTGGGTGACCAAAAATGGCGATATGCAGGGGAACCATCACCCAGTTAAAAATTTCATACGCGAAATTTTCTGCTTTGTTTTCCCATAGTTTTTCATGATATACATGTATGGGTTTGTCTTCAGCCGAAGTCCAACCCCGGCTCATCAATGGAAATGGTGTCATAGAACATATTGCGTCCATAATATATGTGGACATGAAGAATGAGAACGACCTCCCATTTTCCTTCTACTCCTGATACTCTGTGACCCGATTAGCCAAGCTATCTGAAAGCATCTTTGCCCAATTAAAAGAACAACCTTCTGTGACCCGAAACATTAGAGGCACCCACGCAAGGAAAAAATGCGATGTTTCCTCTCTCCCATATAACTGAAATGTCATCATGGCCACATATTTATGTTATGGTTCCAATGAAGTGATTAAATAAACGTCGTGGTTATCAACTCTGAACTTTGCGGTGCGTGAAACCCAATCCTTTATCAAACTAGGCATGGTTTTATCATACTGTGTGCACTCCTTCTCCTTGAATTCCTCCAAGAACTCAGCGCCATATGTGTAGTCGAATGTCATGGGTAGCTTATACATGGTTTGCATATGCTCAGGCCTAAAAGTCCCTATGGTAACTCTCTGCTCATCCATGATAGTCCTGGTCGGTATGTCCACATGATCCAACGCCCATCGGACCATGTCATAATATGGAAGCAACCGTGGCCTGGCTGCTACTCTGTGCTTTTCGGATTGGACGACTATTTTGTACATGGTGTTTAGATCATCTCTTTGGTTGTCGTCGGAGTCGTCAGAATAATCCACCAATTCTGATTGCAGAATGTCTGAAACAAATGACCAGTTAGGGACCGAGTCGATACTTCGGGGCGAAGTATCAGAGACATTGTCTGAGCCTTGTCCTGCAACCTCAACATTCGCCTTTGCTGCTTTCCACGAAGCCATGGCTGAAGCTTGTGTTTTATCTCTTCTGCAATAGAACTGTGTATACATACAGAAGTTAGTTTACTTAGAAGTGATGAGCTCTGCATGCTATGAAAATGCATTTGTTATAATGAAACGCAGCTCTTACCTATATTTGAAAAATCAGTACCTTTCAAAACAAGCCTGTCCAATCATATTTAGAAATAAATTGTTGCCGTAAAAAGTGATCTTATATTCATATATTTACCCTATTTCTTCATTAATGTCATAAATTTTTGGCGGTTTCAAGTTAGTTGGCGTATGAAGTGAAAATGTTTCCTCGTGAATTGTGCATGCATCGAAACTCGGGATCTGTCTTGTTTTAGTTTAATTAATCCAATCTCGCCAACGTTAATCAATATCTTTCCACTCACTATATCAGGGATTTTTCTTTAACATCTTGAGTCTTTAACAGCCAAGACTGCGAAGAACAATTTTGGTTAATAAAAAGGTAATCGCGATCTGAGGCTCGATTAATTTTATAATTATCACGTTCGCCATATCGTGACTCGGAGCTTCGAAGATAAGTTTCTAGGGGATTTATATGTCGAGTTGCGAAACTGCGAGACTGTGATAACAAGACTTAAGTAAGGGGAAGATAATCTTGGATTAAGTGATTAATTAATCATGTTATAATTACATCGTGACTTCGTGAGTCGGGGTTTAGAAGCTGTAACTTTTGAAAAAGATAGTGCCGAGTGGCGAAATGTCGAGAACAACTTTTACCACGGTTATCTTTTTTCCTTTAATCCTTGACATGGGTTATATCGAAAGGACCTCATGTTCTCGGCTCTCGGGGCTGTAAAAATAAAAATTTGGGTTTGGCGAACACCGAGGCACGAAACCCTGACGACGTCTAATCATGAGTTAAAAAAAACTTACCATGGTTACTACCTTGAGTGAAATTTTAAAACGACTTCGTCGTTTCATGACTCAGAACGTGTGAATTCCTGAGTTATAGTATCTGACCTGCGAGATCCCGAAGTAGAAAACAAAGAGGGAACATTCTTACGAAAGGTAGGACTTGCTTCAAGAGTAGAAAAATCGTTGCTTCTCATGTGAAAAAGTTTCAAAGGTCTCAATATCTCAGAGGGAAAAAGAAAACCATCTTTAGATTTCAATCATCAAAATGAAAATTATGACACGCTAAAAAACAAGGGCGGCTCCAACACCCCCAACACTGGCTTTTTGACTAAGTACTTTAGTGCAAAATGATTAGTGAACATCTTAAAATTTCCTCCCAGCAAATAGTGTCTAAAATTCTGGAACGCATAGACCATAGCCAAGACTTCTCTTTTAGTCGTAGTATAGTTCCTTTCAGTTGTAGAAATATTCCTGCTAGAAAAGGCTATGGGGTGGTCAATGTCTCCTAAACCCTATTTTGCTAAAACTGCTCCTAATGTAATGGACAAAGCATCGACATGAACATTGAACTCCTTACTCCAATCTGGGAAAACCAATATTGGTGCAACAACCATTTTCTTCTTTAGTGTGTCGAAGCTCTATTAGCATTCTTCTATCCATTGGAACTTACTATCTTTCTTTAATAGCTTCTCCATGGGTGTTTTTATCTATGCATAACCCTTAATGAAATTCCTATAGTATCATGTGTGCCCCAATGAAGTTCGTGTCTGTCTAATTGAAGTACGAGGAGGTATATCAACAATGATGGAAATATTGGAAGGATCCACCAACAACCCCTTCTTACACACAATGTGCCCAAGCAGCACTCCAAAGGGTGAAAAGAAAATGCATTTTTTCAAATTCAGGGCAATCTAACATTGCCTGCACTTATCTAACATCAATCTTAAACATTCAATATGGTCTTTCAGTCGGTCGGCTAAAGACAGTCCAATCATCAAATTATTCTTCCAATAACTTGTGTAAAAAGTACTTAAATGCTTCGACCACCACACTGGGAAAGATGCCTCGTGCATTGTTCAAGCCAAAAGGCATCATAGTGTACTGACAAGAACCCCATTCTTCTGCAAATGTGGTCTTATTTCGATCTTCCTTAGTGTTGCATCCCTTTCGTCACCTAAATGAGAAAAATAAGGATGCCTACAAGTCCAATTGGGTTAGCTGGACAAGAAAACAATGAATGCAAGAGTTAGAAACATCAAGAATAAGAAATAAACAAGGAACTAAGTTAATAACAATAAAAGAAACTAAACTAGAGTGCATAAGGGAAATAGAACAAAAATAAAAAACATTCATGCCACCAATGAATAAGTTGTATTAGTGGGAAAACACCAAAGATAAAGGGAGACTTATGGGTCCCCTCTTCCTCCAAGGGAGGGCTCTTGAACCCCCAATGTTTGAGCTCTTCTTACAAACAACAAATTAGAAGGAAATGGTGAAGATATCCAAAGCTCATTCACTCAGGAGGTGATGTGAATAGCTCAATGAAATGGTGCTTGTATGCTCTTGATGAGGAAAAAGGATCCTCCAAGAGAATATAGGCAGCATAACAATACAAATGAATTCCTTGGAAATATAGTGCACCCATGGCCTCTTTTTATAGAAAATCTTTGAGGCATTATTCAACCAGTATTTAGTGTGAACAAGGGGCTCTTTAGGGAACCCTTAGGTCTTTGACCAGCCCCCCACTCAGATTCATCTCAGATTTGCGTGTCAAATCGACTTGGGAGATGAACCAGAAGTGGGTGGAAGGCCAACCAAAATCATAAATGGGCCATTTTGAGGTGTCTGCAGCTTTTTGCATCCATAGTCGCGCATTGGGCGCATGTGCACTTTTTCAACATTTTTCAATTGTTGCATGTGTGCGCTTCCTTTGTATCCTTAGCGCATGCTGATTTTATAACCAGTTGTATAGTTTTGTGCCCTTTGGAAATGCATTTTTTGGGCCATGGATGAAATAATGGGTGTTTGGAGATGTTGGATTCCTATAACCATTTGTGGATGAAATTCCAGTGATAAAAGATGCCCCCTTATGTGTGAGGTTAGGATCATACGTATAGCTGAAATACATCAATGTTTCTTCTACTAAGAGTACATGTGTAAGAAAGAGTGTTGAGGGGAGTTTCAAGAGAAACCCATTGGAGGGAGAGGGGAACCTGTAGGACCCGAACCTTTCACAGGGTGTGGAACAAATAAAACTGTGTACAAATGAGGTGGGCATGCCCCATGCTCATGTCATGTAATTCAAAAAATGTGTTGTACAGTAAGTGAAATTGTGTGTTAGTGTAGATGACTGCAGCGCCCTCGGGGGCATGTTGATAATGGCAGAGGACAATGTTGATGGTGAACAAACTCTAAAAAAAGGTGATGAAACCTATAATAAGTGTCGAAAATTCGCAGACATTGATGGCCTAACAATTTTCAGAGGTCTTCGGTAAAGATAAAAAAACTGAAAATAGTCGCAAAGTAAGACCCACCATAGCATGATATGGTGTTGAAGTCTAATTATATGGGGGTCAATGACAATAGATAGCAATGATGGTTGTCCCTGTGTCATCTAGGACTCCTCATTGTAAAGGTAATGAGAGTCAAGATATTGTCACCCGTATAGAAACTGTGTTGATGTCGACAGAAAGGGAGACGTGACTCCAAGAAGAAAAGGGATTCATGAAATCCACTGGATGAGATCAAGAATTGATGAGGTACATGGGTGAATTCAAGATGTGGTGAGACACAAGATGACCCTTGGTTGGGGATATATGTGAAGTATGAGTGGCAGCAACCATGAAGTTGGATCCAGTGTCAGGGGGACAACTAGACGTGGGTTAATTTGTGCCAGAGGCGGGACAAAGTGGACAAAATTAGAGATCAAGGGTACATGGAATGTGGGATACTTGGGGTTTTTGGACAATGTAAACAGGAGTAGAAGATAATGAATGCCCCAACCAAGGGCGACATGGGTTGATTTTCTAGGAAAAGAAGGTTGCTAAAGGTGACGACAAAAATATAGGTAAAGGCTTGAAACAGAGGCTTTGTACAATTACCAAATGAATAAATAATAAGTTGGGACAAGTGTACAGATATAGAAATGGGTACCCCAGTGTAAGATGGCTTGGCCAGTGAGGGCTCAAGTAGCTGTGGAAAACAAGTGGAGGGTGGGGGGACCCATAGGTGGGTTTTTGTACTAGGTAAATGAGTGGAGAACAATCTGCAAATGGGAAAACTAGTGGTGGATGAGATGGAGAGATAAAGATACTGCAGAGGTGCGGTCAAATGTGAGACATAATGATATTATTCAGGAGTCCGTTTATTGGGAAGCTAGAAAAAAGAGGAGAATGAGCATGCGGCTGATTCTCAGGAATGCAAAGACTATTAGGACTCCCAACCCTAGGGGGTGAAAACAACATGAGTGTCAAAGTGCCAAAGGGGACTATGATGGAGACAACTCATGTGGGAGAGAGTGATACCAGTTAACAGTATTGAAATGTAGCAGAGGTGTAAGTACTGCAGAGCTAGATGGGGGGACCCTAGAGGAAAATATCGGAGGGTGTGATTGGGAGATGCAATTGATACAATATCTGAAGATAAAGAACATATAATAGTTATGTGATAATTTTGAACATGAGCATGTGTACTTGGGCGTGATGTGAGAAAAATTCTCCCTGGGGGCCAAGGATGGATGGCAACCCAGGGAGTATGACTATGTAGGTGGTGGGATCACGATCCTGTGGCTGAAGATAGAATGGAAAAAGGACACTTGGAGCTACCAGAAATGATCTTGGAAATTTGGCGAAGGGGCTATATATAGTTGTAGGGCCCACAATGCCACCTCATTTGTACCTATTGTCGTAGTGGTTTGGATGAGAGGTTTCAGAGGAGATTTGGAGATTCTAGGAAATCGAGCCAGCCAATTTAGTATCAGTGAGTGTCAAGTTAGTGGTCGTATCTTCCTGCATAGTAATTAGGATTTCATTTTTGGGCAGGGTGTGTACGGATGGCCGTACAGGGGGAGTTTGTGAGGGTGGGACCCCCAATGCGCAGTTATAATTTGGGTAGCCATGCATGGGGGCGCCCAAATGGGAAAAATAGGTTTGCATTCGATGAACACCTGTTAAAATCATAGTAGCGCATGCATGTGCGACTGTGTTCCTAACAGTTGCGCATATATGCACAAGTGTGTCGCGAACAGGCACGCTAAAATGCGCGTCTGTGTGTGTGACAGGGGCGCATGTGTGTGCCCCTGTATTATCGAAATTTGCACATGAGTGCAAACCTGTGGGATGAATAGGTGTGCATATGTGTGCACTTGTGGGGAAAAAATCCACACCCTTGAGGCAAAGATGAAGGGTGCAAAAACTGATCTTTTTGGAGATTTTGGTATTTTTATGGGTTGTGATGGTTGATCAAATATTGTATTTTGTGGATGCAGGTGACCAGTTGATGATGCCAGTCCACTAGAGGGAGAGGGATTGGGTGTAACTGAGAGAGGTGGTGAGAGATGAGGAGTTGTCTATATGGGACCCTTTGGCAGCCTATGGGCTACTGAAGTTTTTTGAGTGCTCACTAGTGTGGGCACAGGAGTACCTTCTATAGCTCCTGATTTCTATGTGGAGTCTAGATCTGCAGTGTTTCATTGTACGAGGTGAGAATCTCGTATTCTCTGTAATGGATTTTGTGTACTTTTTGACTGGGCTCCCATTTCAGGGAACCCTGCTACTGGCAGAGCCCGTGTTACCTGGGGATGGATAGTTGGTTGTCTTAGTGCGAACCTATTGTAGTGGAGAGGACTTTATGTCAAGCTCTGTGTGAGGATAGGGGGGATGGACGCCCTTGTGCATTGGTGCATTACATCGATGATTATGAGAGTGTATGGATATCTCGCTACTCAGTGGATCAATGGGGGTTAGTTGAGGATCATGCAAAGGGAACTGGGGGGTGAGCATTTTTCCTGGGGCTTGATGCTACATGCCAAGACGGTGGGGCATATCAATAGGTGTCAAGCTACTGACTCAAGGGATTTAGCCTTTGGGTCCATCTTGGTAGTGTGTTTTTTGGAGAGGGTTCCCATGTTGTGCCCGAGATTTTTATTGGACGCACCTGGTGTGCGAGAGCCGCGACTGAGGCGGTGGGCGACGATTTTGGTTCTTCATGGGGGTGGGGAGGGTGGCCATTAATTTACGGCTGTGGCAGCATGTGTGTGGCATCAAATGCCATAGATCATACTTCGATACCCGTATAGTGGGGTGGACTTCCAGGAGGACCAAGATATGGTGCTACCCCCTGGAGAGGTATTCGATCGTAGAGGTATGTTGATTTATTTGATGGTTTTTTATTTTGGATAATATAGCATATGTTTTTATATATGGATGGATTTTGATGCTATCATTTTTGTGTTGTGTGTGTAGATGTAGTACCTCACAGTCGAGAGTTTGATTTGATTAGAGTGTTGGCTCGCCAGGGGTTTATGAGACCACCACGGGGATAGCCACATGCAGGGGAGAGATGACGACAGGATGAGGCTAGTGTGGGGGTAATAGATGATGAGAGAGAAGGAAGGAGACGTTGTGATGATCTGGGTGTAGATCCATCACATGCTCCTCCGATGGGGGACAAGGGAGAGTTCAAGGATTTTCGTCGTCGATTGGAGGCTGTACTATAGGGAGTGCTTGAGGGCATGTGGATGTGTATCCAAGATGAGGGAGTCTTGGAGTAGTGCATTGGTCTTCCGGTAGAGTCACGAACCTTGATCCATAGAGAAGTTGTAGTGGGGGTGGTGATGATTGGGCGGTTTCCCCCAGGGCCTGAGGGACCCATAGCTGGTGGGGTACCTCCTCCAGAGAGAGGACCAAGTGGTGGAGCTCTAGAGGCACCATGAGTGCCTNAGCGCATGCTGATTTTATAACCAGTTGTATAGTTTTGTGCCCTTTGGAAATGCATTTTTTGGGCCATGGATGAAATAATGGGTGTTTGGAGATGTTGGATTCCTATAACCATTTGTGGATGAAATTCCAGTGATAAAAGATGCCCCCTTATGTGTGAGGTTAGGATCATACGTATAGCTGAAATACATCAATGTTTCTTCTACTAAGAGTACATGTGTAAGAAAGAGTGTTGAGGGGAGTTTCAAGAGAAACCCATTGGAGGGAGAGGGGAACCTGTAGGACCCGAACCTTTCACAGGGTGTGGAACAAATAAAACTGTGTACAAATGAGGTGGGCATGCCCCATGCTCATGTCATGTAATTCAAAAAATGTGTTGTACAGTAAGTGAAATTGTGTGTTAGTGTAGATGACTGCAGCGCCCTCGGGGGCATGTTGATAATGGCAGAGGACAATGTTGATGGTGAACAAACTCTAAAAAAAGGTGATGAAACCTATAATAAGTGTCGAAAATTCGCAGACATTGATGGCCTAACAATTTTCAGAGGTCTTCGGTAAAGATAAAAAAACTGAAAATAGTCGCAAAGTAAGACCCACCATAGCATGATATGGTGTTGAAGTCTAATTATATGGGGGTCAATGACAATAGATAGCAATGATGGTTGTCCCTGTGTCATCTAGGACTCCTCATTGTAAAGGTAATGAGAGTCAAGATATTGTCACCCGTATAGAAACTGTGTTGATGTCGACAGAAAGGGAGACGTGACTCCAAGAAGAAAAGGGATTCATGAAATCCACTGGATGAGATCAAGAATTGATGAGGTACATGGGTGAATTCAAGATGTGGTGAGACACAAGATGACCCTTGGTTGGGGATATATGTGAAGTATGAGTGGCAGCAACCATGAAGTTGGATCCAGTGTCAGGGGGACAACTAGACGTGGGTTAATTTGTGCCAGAGGCGGGACAAAGTGGACAAAATTAGAGATCAAGGGTACATGGAATGTGGGATACTTGGGGTTTTTGGACAATGTAAACAGGAGTAGAAGATAATGAATGCCCCAACCAAGGGCGACATGGGTTGATTTTCTAGGAAAAGAAGGTTGCTAAAGGTGACGACAAAAATATAGGTAAAGGCTTGAAACAGAGGCTTTGTACAATTACCAAATGAATAAATAATAAGTTGGGACAAGTGTACAGATATAGAAATGGGTACCCCAGTGTAAGATGGCTTGGCCAGTGAGGGCTCAAGTAGCTGTGGAAAACAAGTGGAGGGTGGGGGGACCCATAGGTGGGTTTTTGTACTAGGTAAATGAGTGGAGAACAATCTGCAAATGGGAAAACTAGTGGTGGATGAGATGGAGAGATAAAGATACTGCAGAGGTGCGGTCAAATGTGAGACATAATGATATTATTCAGGAGTCCGTTTATTGGGAAGCTAGAAAAAAGAGGAGAATGAGCATGCGGCTGATTCTCAGGAATGCAAAGACTATTAGGACTCCCAACCCTAGGGGGTGAAAACAACATGAGTGTCAAAGTGCCAAAGGGGACTATGATGGAGACAACTCATGTGGGAGAGAGTGATACCAGTTAACAGTATTGAAATGTAGCAGAGGTGTAAGTACTGCAGAGCTAGATGGGGGGACCCTAGAGGAAAATATCGGAGGGTGTGATTGGGAGATGCAATTGATACAATATCTGAAGATAAAGAACATATAATAGTTATGTGATAATTTTGAACATGAGCATGTGTACTTGGGCGTGATGTGAGAAAAATTCTCCCTGGGGGCCAAGGATGGATGGCAACCCAGGGAGTATGACTATGTAGGTGGTGGGATCACGATCCTGTGGCTGAAGATAGAATGGAAAAAGGACACTTGGAGCTACCAGAAATGATCTTGGAAATTTGGCGAAGGGGCTATATATAGTTGTAGGGCCCACAATGCCACCTCATTTGTACCTATTGTCGTAGTGGTTTGGATGAGAGGTTTCAGAGGAGATTTGGAGATTCTAGGAAATCGAGCCAGCCAATTTAGTATCAGTGAGTGTCAAGTTAGTGGTCGTATCTTCCTGCATAGTAATTAGGATTTCATTTTTGGGCAGGGTGTGTACGGATGGCCGTACAGGGGGAGTTTGTGAGGGTGGGACCCCCAATGCGCAGTTATAATTTGGGTAGCCATGCATGGGGGCGCCCAAATGGGAAAAATAGGTTTGCATTCGATGAACACCTGTTAAAATCATAGTAGCGCATGCATGTGCGACTGTGTTCCTAACAGTTGCGCATATATGCACAAGTGTGTCGCGAACAGGCACGCTAAAATGCGCGTCTGTGTGTGTGACAGGGGCGCATGTGTGTGCCCCTGTATTATCGAAATTTGCACATGAGTGCAAACCTGTGGGATGAATAGGTGTGCATATGTGTGCACTTGTGGGGAAAAAATCCACACCCTTGAGGCAAAGATGAAGGGTGCAAAAACTGATCTTTTTGGAGATTTTGGTATTTTTATGGGTTGTGATGGTTGATCAAATATTGTATTTTTTGGATGCAGGTGACCAGTTGATGATGCCAGTCCACTAGAGGGAGAGGGACTGGGTGTAACTGAGAGAGGTGGTGAGAGATGAGGAGTCGGCTATATGGGACCCTTTGGCAACCTATGGGCTACTGAAGTTTTTTGAGTGCTCACTAGTGTGGGCACAGGAGTACCTTCTATAACTCCTGATTTCGATGTGGAGTCTAGATCTGCAGTGTTTCATTGTACGAGGTGAGAATATCGTATTCTCTGCAATGGATTTTGTGTACTTTTTGACTGGGCTCCCATTTCGGGGAACCCTGCTACTGGTAGAGCCCGTGTTACCTGGGGATGGATAGTTGGTTGTCTTAGTGCGAACCTATTGTAGTGGAGAGGACTTTATGTCAAGCTTTGTGGTGAGGATAGGGGGGATGGACGCCCTTGTGCATTGGTGCATTACATCGATGATTATGAGAGTGTATGGATCTCTCACTACTCAGCGGATCAATGGGGGTTAGTTGAGGATCATGCAGAGGGAACTGGGGGGTGAGCATTTTTCCTGGGGCTTGATGCTACATGCCAAGACGGTGGGGCATATCAATAGGTGTCAAGCTACTGACTCAAGGGAGTTAGCCTTTGGTTCCATCTTGGTAGTGTGTTTTTTGGAGAGGGTTCCCATGTTGTGCCTGATATTTTTATTGGACGCACCTGGTGTGCGAGAGCCGCGACTGAGGCGGTGGGCGACGATTTTAGTTCTTCATGGGGGTGGGGAGGGTGGCCATTAATTTACGGCCATGGCAGCATGTGTGTGGCATCAAATGCCATAGATCATACTTCGATACCCGTATAGTGGGGTGGACTTCCAGGAGGACCAAGATATGGTGCTACCCCCTGGAGAGGTATTCGACCGTAGAGGTATGTTGATTTATTTGATGGTTTTTTATTTTGGATAGTATAGCATATGTTTTTATATATGGATGGATTTTGATGCTATCATTTTTGTGTTGTGTGTGTAGATGTAGGACCTCACAGTCGAGAGTTTGATTTGAGTAGAGCGCTGGCGCGCCAGGGGTTTATGAGACCACCACGGGGATAGCCACATGCAGGGGAGAGATGACGACAAGATGAGGCTAGTGTGGGGGTAATAGATTATGAGAGAGAAGGAAGGAGACGTTGTTGTGATGATCTGGGTGTAGGTCCATCACATGCTCCTCCAATGGGGGACAAGGGAGAGTTCAAGGATTTTCGTCGTCGATTGGAGGCTATACTATAGGGAGTGCTTGAGGGCATGTGGATGTTTATCCAAGATGAGGGAGTCTTGGAGTAGTGCATTGGTCTTCCGGCAGAGTCACGAACCTTGATCCATAGAGAAGTTGTAGTGGGGGTGGTGATGATTGGGCAGTTGCCCCCAGGGCCTGAGGGACCCATAGCTGGTGGGGTACCTCCTCCAGAGAGAGGACCAAGTGGTGGAGCTCTAGAGGCACCATGAGTGCATTTTTATATGTATTTTTTTATTTATATAGGCTTGCGAGCCCATTTTGTATATGGTGTTGTGACATTGATTTTGTACTTATAGGGGTGAGGTGGTTCACCTGCCTACAGATATTGTACATGTTGTACTATTTTTTGTAAACATTGATGGCACATCTGTTTGATATATATATATATATATATATATATATATATATATAGGGATATTCATTTTGGGATCCTTGTGATGTTCACATGTGTTGATTTTTTGTGTTTATGATGTCTAATCTATATGTTGTGATAGACTTGTGATGGTTTATGTATGTGTAATGGTATCTTAATGTAATAAATGCCAATCTAACACTAGGTTAGCCATATTATCTGTTATTTGATTACATTGTCTTGGGATATGTGTAAATGTGATTGAATCAAAATGTCGAGATAAAATTCTAACTTGTAGGTATTTGCAGAAGAGACAAGGGTCATGGACACAGTACACATTGTTGAGTTGAAGGAAAATGAGCTGGGAATCTAGTAAGATGCTAAGGTGGCGGATATGGTAGTGACTAGCCTCAGCGAGGAGGCTAATGATGGTTGTGTATTATGATTGGTTATTGGTTGTTGAGCCCAAACATATGCCGCTGGAGTGGAGCAGTTCATGTGAGAGGGAATAGAGGGCCCAAGCAGCCGAAGTGAGATTTTGTGTCCATCAGATAGCTCTGTTGGCATAACCGATGTGGTAGGCTAATGGAGGAGGTATCTTTCAAGAACACAAATAGTAGATTAGATGCAAGGTGTGGAGGAAAATGAAGATTAAAAACTCTACAAAATGTGTAAAAAAGAAAAATCCTAATGTCGAATGGCTACACTCATGTGTAAAATTTATTTAAGTACAACCCGTTGATGGGTTCTTTGAGAGGGTACCCTTCGAGAGAGGTTAGGATGTATGCGCCTTTAGTGAGGAAATGTTGGATTATGTAAGGTCCATGCCATAATGACTCAAATTTTCCATGTCCAAGGGTATCGTGAGAGATATCGTAAGCAAGGATGAGGTCACCTTCATTGAATGATCAAAGGTTGACATGGCGATCAAAGGTGGCCTTAGACCTTTTTTTGGTTGCTTCAATGTTCTGTAATGAAGACCTATGGTCTTCATCCAGTGACTCTAATTTTAGCAAATGTTTCCCCATTGGAGTAGTGTCGGGTAAGAGATCAATAGCAGTGTGTAAGGTGGGGATTTTTCACTCGATGGGGAGAGTGGCCTCGACCCCATGGACGATATGAAATGGTGTAAAACCAGTGGTAGTTTTGATGGTCGTGTGATAAAATCATAGTGAGGAAAAAAACATATGGTACCAATTGGTCTTATGTTTGTTAACTATGCACTACAACATGGTTTTGAGGACCTTGTTGACTACCTCTAGCTATCCTTTGGATTGAGGGTAGTATGGAGAGTCAAATTTGTGGGAGAAGCCTAACCTGGAGGAGATTTCGATGAAAATATCATTATCGAAGTGTTTCCTGTGTTCGAAGACTAATTGTAGTGGGACTCTGAATCAAGAGATGGCGTGGTTGAAGAAAAAATACATTGTAGTGTCAGCAGTGTTGTTGAAGGTAGGCATGGCTTAGCCCACTTGGTGAAGTAATCGACTGCAATGTCAATGTATTTGTGTCCATTGCTATATGGATGGTTGCAATTCATGAAGTCTATGCCCCATTTTCAAAAGGGGTCAGCCATAATAACTGGGTGGAGAATAGAGGGTGGTGCTCTTTCTTTGTTGGCATATAGCTGACATTTTTCACAGAGCTTTATAGTGTGGATGCAATTGTGAAACAATGTGGGCCAAAAGTAGCCTTCTTGAATGATTTTCTGGGTAGTGGACATCCTTGAGAGGTGGGTGCCGCTATGGCAGTGGTTCAAGACTCTATCGGCTTCATCGATAGTCAAACATCAATGAAGTATGGTTTCGACCCCTCGTCGATATAAGATATCACCGATAAGGAGGTAGCAAGGGGCCTTGTGTCAAATATGTCGACGATCATCTTGGGAAAGGTGATTAAAAAACTTCTGTGTTTGGAGGTAGACAAGGAGATCATCATACCAGGGATCATCTGAGGGGATGTAAAAGAGATGTTCATCAGGAAATTCTATATTAACGGGAGAACTAGTAGTATTGGAAGGAAATGTTGTAATGAGTTTGGAAAGGACAAGGGATTTCTTACTCTTGGGTGTTGAAAATTCAAGGTCATACTCCTGAAGGATGACGATCCATCAGGAAAATTTTCCATTAATTTGCTGGCAACTGAACAAGTATTCCATTGGGTTGGAATCTTCTACGACTTTGGTAGTTCATATAAGAATGTAATGGCGCAGCTTCTAGACTGTGATGACAACTGCAAGGGCAGTTTTCTCTTTGTGATTGTATTTCAAGGGTGGTCCTGAATGATTCTTACTAATATAGTAAATGACATGCTCACGATCATCATCCCCTAATTGGATGAGAACTCCTATTACTGAGATGGTGGAGGCCGATAAGTAGAGGATATAGTCACGGTCATATTCAGGTGGACTAATCAAGGGGGCATTGGAGAGTTTTGTTTTAAGATCATTGAAAGCAGATTGGGGATTTTTATCCCATTGGAATGGGATGTTGTGGTGTAGCAAGCGAAGGAAGCCATGTGCACGAGTGGTGTAACCAGGGACAAAGCATCGTAGAAAGTTAGCTTTGCCTTGTAGGCTCTGCAGTTGGTGTAAATTTCATGGTGGGGGGATTTCTGTGATGGCTTGGACCTTGAGGGGGTCCACGGTGATGTTGCGTTAGGAAATTATGAATCCAAGGAGGTGTCCAGCAGTGATGCAGAATATGCACTTTAGGGGGTTCAAGCAGATATTGTATTGAAGACACCTTTGGAAGATAATCCATAGATCATCGAGATGTTGAGTGAGTTTCTTGGATCGAGTGGTGAGATCATCCAAGTATGCGAGGATGATATGAGCTAGATCATGAAAAATGTATGGCATGGCCCATTGAAATGTGGCACCAACATTCTTGAGGCCAAAA
>JZKD02S2203012.1:21984-35035 GCA_000966675.3 Picea glauca
AAACCGAAGAAAGGAGATAATAGCAGTGATCGTAGAACTTGCGGAAAGTGAGGCAAAGTAAGTCTATATTTCAGCGATTGATAATCATGATACGGTAGCAGAAAAAGAAAGGAAAGGCCATCACAGTGAAAGCATATATCAAGGATGAATTTTTACTACAACTTTAGAGGAAAACAAATGAAGGCTGATAACTAGATGTAGAGCTCTTATCTCGAATGAATTCTGATCAGTCACCATAGAAACGCAACACATATATATCAACTGTGGGTAAGGAGCATATAAAATGAATTCCAAACAAATTTAACACAACTAAAAGAGGAAGAGATAAACAATATGATAATGACAACAGGGAAAACATACTGAAAGAATTGACCATGATGAATCTCACAGTCTCAAGTAAATATGTCTTATGTATTACTCCATTCTTGGCTTACAAATAACTCGGCTTACAAAAAGAGCCCATCTTCGAAAGAGGTTTTACCCAGCTCACCTCCTTGTTCCCCTTTTCTGTTACATCAATCAGTCTTTTAAAAGAAAAATCTAAAATAAATCTCTTTGTGTTCCGGGAAATATAAAACAGTTCACCTTCTCCGGACTCTGCGACTGTCGGATACACTATCTTTACTAATCTTTGACAAGTGGGGTATTTTCAGCTGGGATAAATCTTTGTGCGAAATTCATTTTATATGCTCCTTACCCACAGTTGATATATATGTGTTGCTTTTCTATGGTGACTAATCATAATTTGTTCGAGATAAGTTCTCTGCATCTAGTTATCAGCCTTCGTTTATTTTCCTCTAAAGTTGTAGTGAAAATTCATCCTTGATAGATGCTTTCACTGTGATGGCATTTCCTTTCTTTTTCTGCTACCGCATCATGATTATCAATCACTGAAAGATAGACTTACTTTACCTCACTTTCCGCAAGTTCTACGATCATTTCTATTATCTCCTTTCTTCAGTTTTCACTTGACTCCATGCCCAATGGACTGTTTCCCTAGTCCAACCCTCAAACTTTAAAAATCCAAAACCATCATTTACCCATAAATCTACCCACCATTTCATGCTTACTGAAGATCATATTGTGACATTGTTCGAGAGATCCCTCTCGGGTTGGGGGGGGAAGCTTCCAATCCAAATTTGTTCGAGGTTGCCTCGGGATTGATTTGCATGCAACCCAAATTCAGTTCTGAGTGTCAACACCTCAGATCCTACCTAGACTAAAAAATTTATTTTGGCACCTCCTGTGGAGGAAAACTTGGTGATTTTTTAGAAACATTTTAGATGTGGTTGTTTTGAGAGATTGGGGATGTGAACCAATCTCATTGAAATTAAATGGGAGTGGATAGTTTCATCAAGAAAAGGGTGGGGCATTTCAGAATCCCTTTGGAGGAAACTTACTTCAACCTCCATGTTTAGAGATGAAAACTATGTGAGTGAGTAGTGACTTCATGTGTGAACAAGTGAAAGTGTGTGAAAAAAATTTAATAAGTTAGGTGTCACCTTGCTGCATGTGGATTTCGTGTGGTCCTTACAAGTCTTGATTACCTAATTTACTAAATGCCATTGGTACAACCTTATGGAATTTTAAAGTCCCTAGAGAAATAACATGTGGACATATGGGTCCTTACCAATCCTTTAACTCCCTAATGTGATTAATCTAAGAAATATTTCAACAACTATCCTAGATTGTGGACATGTCAGCATGTATGGGCCCATTACAAAACCTTTAAACTTCCCTAGTGATGTAACCTAAGAAAGTAGCTTCAAAAATATCCTATATTTGTAGCATGTGGGCATGTATGGGCCCTTACAAATTTAAGATTTGTTTGAAAAGGAAAATAAGAGGAGTCTCGAGGGGGCTCTTGTCCTCTGCTAAAGATTTTGTCTTTAACGGAGATGAAATTTTCCCTCAATCATTTTTCTGATTCTCAAGATCGCTCTATGGCACAAGAGAAGAACATACTCAATGATTGATGCTCAATTTTTGGTCCCAATGAAAGTGTTATTATATGTGATATAGAATGATTCCACCTTAACTTTAATCAAAGCAAGCCATCCATGTGGAAAAATGAAAGAAAAAAGAGGATAAATATGGATTTTAGCCCCCTAAGTGCCTATGTTTTGACTAACCCTTCATATGGAGAGGGAATCTCAGTGTGGTGCATATTACAATTTTCATAGGCTCAAACTTAAGAATGCTATGGGACTTAAATATATCTCAAAAACCCTTACAATGTGTGAACTTCTAGATAGATGTGCAGGTCATAGAGTAGACAGAGGTGCATTTGACGCCAATGCGCAAATAAAAAATGAATTTTTGACGCAAGTGCATAGAATGCGTTGAGAAACACAGTGATTTTGGTGCACGTGCTCAGAAGACGTGCCTGTGGGTCAAAAAACCCACGCACTTTCGGTTACACGACCGATAAGAAAATTTCAGATGAAATTCTCTCAGCTCGGCTCTGAATTTAGCTTTTTGCAAGCATGCATGGGTCGGTTATGGTTCCTGCAAGTTAAATAAACTGAAAATAAATGCTCAAACAACCCAAATGGGGAGGAAATTGATACCTATCCCCAGTGGAGTCGCCAATATGTTGCGTCCCTTTCGTCACCTAAATGAGCAAAATAAGGATGCTTACAAGTCCAGTTGGGTTAGCTGGACAAGACAACATTGAATGCAAGAGTTATAAACATCAAACATAAGAAATAAACAAAGAACTAAGCTAATAACAATAAAAGAAACTAAACTAGAGTGCATAAGGGAAATAGAACAAAAATAAACAACATTCATGCCACCAATGGATAAGTTGTATTATTGGGAAAACACCAAAGAGAAAGGGAGACTTATGGGTCCCCTCTTCCTCCAAGGGAGGGCTCTTGAACCCAAAATGATTGAGCTCTTCTTACAAACAACAAATTAGAAGAAAATGGTGATAAAATCAAAATCTCATTCACTCAAGAGGTGATGTGAATAGCTCAATGAAATGGTGCTTGTATTCTCTTGATAAGGAAAGAGGATCCTCCAAGAGAATATAGGCAGCACAACAATACAAGGAATTCCTTGGAAATATAGTGCAACCATGGCCTCTTTTTATAGCAAATCTTTGAGGCATTATTCAACCAGTCTTTAGTGTGAACAAAGAACTCTTGAGGGTGCACTTAGGTCTTTGACCATCCCCCCACTCAGATTCATCTCAGATTTGGGTGTCAAATCAACTTGAGAGATGAACTAGAAGTGGGTGGAAGGCTGACCAAAATCATAATTGTGTCGTTCTGAGGTGTGTGTGACTTTTTGCATCCACAGTCACGCATCAGGTGCATATACAATTTTCCGACATTTTTCAACTGTCACACGTGCATGCACTTCCTTTGTATCCTTAGCGCACACTGATTTTATAACCATTTGTGTAGTTTTGTGCCCTTTGGAAATGCATTTTTTGGGCCATGGATGAACTAATGGGTGTTTGGAGATGCTGGATTCCTATAACCATTTGCGAACGAAATTTCAGTGATAACACTTAGCAATTCAGATTTGGTGATAGCCTGAAAATCCATCTATGAATGAACATACCTCCTATCCTCCTACATTATATAGAAATTCATCAATAAAGGGTGTAAGAAAGGGGTCATGTAGGCATGCATCATTCAGTTTCCTTAAATCTACACAAATTCTGATTTCTCCTGTCTTCTTATCTTGGACCACTATAGGGTTGATCCATTCATATTCTTCAATAGGTTCTATGATTCATGCTTCCAACATTCTATCCAATTCAATCTTAACTTTCCACTTGTAGTTGGGATGCCCTCTGTAAGGTCTCTGCTTGATAGGTCTTGCATATTCTCTCAAGGGGATTTTCATTTCTCCCATGGGCCCTATAATGCCCTTCATGTATGTGAACTTGGTTGGAAACAAGTCCTCATATTCATGCAGTAGCTTTGTGATCTTGCTAATAGTAGCATCATCCCAATAGTCTCCAGCATTTGCTAATTTAGGTGTTTTCTTTGTCCCAATATTAACCTTCTTAATTTTAATGGGTTGTCCAATAAAAGGTAGTTTTATCCCTAGTCCTTTTATGTCTCTGTGACCTTTAGTTTCTGCTATGTTTACATCTCTAGGTTCATCATCCTCATCAACATTAATATTGTAGCAATCCAATAATTGTTGAAGAGGCATAGTCCATTCATATTATTCTTTCTCAAAAGGGAGGTTAGGTGCCTCCTCAAAGACCTTTTATCTTACAATTTGTAAAGCCTGATCTATTGTAGGGTATTGACTCTCAAATAAAAGTGTAGCTATAAAGTTTTGAGTCATTCCATACCAGTTGGTAGTGATGAGGCGTAGTTCTTCTTGAATATACCAATTGATAGGCATAGTATCCAAGGTTTTAATGAAATTATGCACCCATTGTTCTTTAGGAATGTTTCTACAGGCCTCCTCACAACTTCGCATGTGGTTCTTAGGACAACTTTGGCCTATGTATCAAAATTTTCATCCTTCTTCTTGGTCTAAAAATCATATTGTCAATAAGGTGTGACATTGTACCCACTCTGCGATGTTCCTCTTATGTTCTCCCCACCATCTAGCTGGTATGGATTTCAAGGCTTCATCCAATGCCAACATCCTCTGTTGTACTGGTACAATTTTCTAAAATTCAGATAGAAATGTCGCTAAATGATTCAAGGCATCAAATGTTGGGAGATTACTTACTATTGTACCAATCCAGTGAACTGCTTTGGTCAATCTGGCACACCTCTATGTGGAGACTTTATACATTATTTTCTGCCAATTTTCCAATGCCTCTTCTAAATCTGATGAGCATGCACTTTCACTTCTCCAACTGAGATTTCCATATTTTACAGGATTAATGTAATCTTGTTGTATTTTTGTCAATTTGTATATAGTTTCGAGCTCATATGTGTGGTATTATTCCCTGATAGGTTCTGTGTATCTTCAACCTTCATATGGGTCTAGAGGTGAAATGAATTTAAGGCCATTACCCTTAAATTTCATCCTCCTCTTCTTTAGGTCAACGACGATCAAATTGTTGAAATCCCAATCAATCCCTAACAATGCAGGGTAAGGGAAGCTTTCATCAACAATATCAATTACTTCGAAGTCTTCAAACATCCTTACCCCATCGATGTCTATAGAGACATGCTCTATTCTTCCAAAGGGGTTCACTACCTATTGATTAGCCATCCTGAGCCCGATAGGAGAGTAAATCAATCTAGCTTTTCCCATCAGTTCCCAAGTCTGCTTTGTCATAACATTTACTTATGATCCCAAGTCGAGGACCACATAGTCCACATCGTAGTATCTAATCTAAGAACTAAGGTGTAATTCCTTTTTTTTCCTCCTTTTCCTTGATACTTGATTCACATATCTACTCAGCATAGGGTCTATTCTCCCAATTTCATATTGTCTTACTAGGTGTTGTAGCTCTTGCACATATTTTTCATATTTAATCAAATTAATACAAGTATATAAGAAGTCCATGAGCTTTCTTACCTCTTTTCCTTGTCTAGCTAGGGAAGAATGATCAAATGTTGGTGGCATTTCACATTCCCTTACTTCTGGTTGTGCCTTAGATGAAGAATCTTGTTCTCCTACAAATTCTTTCCTTGCTTCTTCAAAAGTATGCCTCTCTCTCCGTGTATCAAACAATTATGCCTTCTCTGTAGCTCCTTTGATACCTGATCCCTCTAAAATGTTTCCTGGAGTTACCCTATCTTCTTCTATAATAGTGCCTCCTCTAGTAATCACAGTGACTCTGGGGTCCTCATCATGAGGTTCTGCTGATATTAATTGTACTTGTTGGTTTCCTCCTCGTCTCTCCTGGATTTTGGCTAACAATACTAGACAATGTTCAATGACATGATCAAACAAGTTACAGTAGTTGCAAGTGGTACAAGGATTATGACAATCCCTTGCCAAATGTCTTGGTTGTGCATAGTTATAACAAATAATTTAACCTCTACCTCGACCCATACCTCCTCCTCATCCTCTTCCTCTGAATCCACCATGAGGGTTGAATTATCCTCTTCCTGGGGTTTTGAACTATGCATTATTTCCTTCTTGTTGTGTTTCTCCTTGAATCCTATATGTATCCCTTGATCTTGCATGCATGAGATCATAAGCCCTACAATTCTTCTCATCATGCCCCACAGATTTACAAAATGTGCAGTAAAGATTGGTGGGTGTCTAGACATAATTTTTCATATAAAAACATTCACCAGGGCGATGCCTGGTTCTACATACCTCGCACTAGGGTACATTAGCCTTCTTCAAAGAACTAGGTGCTCCAGAAGCTAAGTATTCATGAAATAGGGGGAAATTCTCTTTGTCATGGCCCTCTGCTTTACATCTAATGCACTAGATATATTCTCTTTTCTCTTTTCCTTTATATTTATTCATATCTTCGACTTGTAAGGATAAACTAGTTAATTGATTTAATATCTGACTCATACCTGGACTGGATTCTCCTATAGGGGTTTCTTCTAGTTTCATGGAAATATCCAATGCTTCATCCTTTGAAGCAACCTTCTGTTGCATTAGGGGAACTCTGATGTGTTGAAGGAGAGAAGAGATGAGCCATTATTTATTATGCTCATATGGGATCTGAAAACGCAAACGACCTATCAGAGTCTTAACCCTCTGATCAAAATCCCAAACAAGTTTAGTCACCTTCTACTTGATCTCCTTCAACTCTGTAATACATTGTGACTCCAACTTAGGTTTCTTGAATTTTCCACTCAATCCAGTCTTAATGTCATTCAGTGGTTTAAGTTGTCTAGATCCTGAAGGAAACTTCATATACCAGTTCATAGCACGATCCCTCAAGGTAGTACTAAACTGATTTCTCTTAACATATTCATCAGTGAATTGCTTAATTCTCTATACATCTTCACATAAGAACCAGTGTTGGTCAGGATCTTCAGATCCATCTCCTCTAAATATAGGTAACCTCATCTCATCTTCCATAGATATTCCCTAGTTTCTTGACTAAGTATGTACCAAACTGCTTGTAATAGTACTCTGACTACTTTGACTACTCTAGTTACTTTGGTTACCTAATGCTACTAAAACAACAGGAGGAGTAATAGTACTTAATTTGGTAGTAGGTATAGTGCCTAACGTTTCTGAATATCCTCGACGAGGTTCTTCAATCTCTACTTCCTCTGCCCTTGTGGACTTTGAATTCTCTTCATTCGATAGCTCTACTTCTTCTCCACTATAGAATCCCTCATCTCTGTAATTCTTCTTAAATAGGTTTGCAAGAGGAACTTCTCTAAATGATCTCCCATTGCACATGTGTCCAGCCTTTGTGTCACTGTCGTTGTGTGAATTCTTGAACATTAGCTTCACTATATCTTCAGGATACTCTTCTCATGCAATATCATCTTAATCCTTAGCTTCAAAAAGTGTAGAAACTTTCCTCTAGGTCCCTTAAATAAATACCTCTCTTATTGACTATACAATTCGACTTTGTCAATGGAAAACTCAGTAATGTACCCTCCAATAGTGCTATCAAACTAGAGATCCACTACTCTAGACAGAGCATTATCATCTCTCTTGACCTTCTTGATCAACGAAACTGTCCAAACCACAGGTGGCCTAGATCTGATCTCAAAATAAGTATCTGCTAATCTGGCTAACCACTCGTATAAATATGTATGAACTCCTCCAAAGAAAATTTTGTGTATTTCGGTAAAGATGTACCTTCCCAACCAGTCTTCTATACCAATTCTAGGTTTCTTGTTCTGAGCTTCAACGAAGTCCTTTTCTTGTTCCTCTATCCACTTTTGAATCTCTGTATTCGATGGAAACCACCTTGACATTCCCTCAAAATGATTGTGGTCCCAACAACGGAACCATTTGTTGGTACAAAGGAAAAACCATGTTTCAACGCTTCAACAACGCACCAACAAAACTCTAACTATCAGCCCTTTCAGCAACACCTGCGAAGCAAGTGAAGTCTCACCCGAGGTAGAGGCAGAGGGGGTTACAGGACTCAAGTTTTTGTAACCAATTTGGGACATAGATCTGTGATTTTAACACTTCATAGAATACGTATGGACAACACACATTAATTCGTTATTTTTATTCACATCGCAGATCAAACCCTAAGTACATATCGACGCAGTAACAATAGAAAAATATACATTGCACTTAGCATCAGAAGTTAAATTCAACATATTCAACATAGACAAAGAACTAAACATTCATAGATCTATCTATCATTCATAACATTCAATGCACTAAGAAAATTCACAGCATAAACATTATAGCACAAAGAAAACTAGCAACACATGATATACGTGGTTCACCCCCGTGTGGGGCTACATCCACCAACTGATTTTTCTTCTATTATTCTGCTTCAATATCTTACATTCATTTTCTCCTGTGCACTAAGCACCAGATCCACCTTCCCAAAATCAAGTCAAGGCACAAAGCCAACTCCTCTAGTAAGCACAGAGCCTTACATACATGGTTTGTTGCAAAAAGAAACTTAGAACTACTTGCCTCTTGCACTTAGCTAGATACTATTTTTCTTGCACTAAGCACACTTCGCTACTTATAAATTACATTCCTTCCTATATATACTTGTACATCCCTTCCAAAAAGGCCTAATCATGGGTAAACCCATGGGCCAACATCCCAAAACCATAGATCCAAAAACCTAGGTCCACTTGACCCATATTTTAAGGTTTCGCCACCCTGGTCTTCCTTCTTTTTTGCGAGGTGCTCCAAAGCACCCGTTGATGTCTTTTTCCTCTTTTTGAGTTGTCCACGTTCCATATTCCTTATTGCTTTATCTTCCTTGATCTTCTCTTCCAACGGCTAGATTTTCCTTTACTTTTCTCCTTATTTTATGCTTCTTTACTATTGGCACAGGGGTAGACCCAGGGTTCATCTCCAAGAGCACACCAACAAGCCCTAGTTACTGTCCATTTCAGCAACACCTGCGAAGCAGATGCAGTCTCACCCAAAGCATCTATGAGGGGATTGCAGGACAGATATGTCTACAACCAGGGGAGTATCAAGTGGATATATTACAACAACAATACATCATGCATCTATCATTCAACAAGCTAGATTTATCCTTCACAGCTATAGATTTGATCTAATATAGTAAGGTAGGGAACAATACAACAACGACATAGATCAAAGAATCAATCACACACACAACAATAGATTTACGTGGTTCACCCTCTCTCTAGGGCTACATCCACAAAACTGTGCTTATGATTCATTAAGGTCAAGCATACAGTTCTTATCTATGCTCTCATCTAGAAAATTCTCTTTCGTCTCTCTCTTTCTCTCATCTTCTTGTGCACCTAGATGCAAGACTTGACCTTCACACACAGTAGAATATCTTACAATACCAGAAGGCTTCCTCTCTCTCATCACTTCTCTCTCTCTCAATACAATGCTCCCTCACTCAATAATATATCTAGATCAACAACAATATTGTACTGCAGAATTACCAACCAAACCTAGGCCCTTTAGACCTCTATTTATACATTAAAACACCTCACCTACAACCTTAGGCCGAAACCTAGGTTCCAAGACCCTAAAATACCAAAACCCTAGGTGTCTAAAACCCTAGGTCAACTTGACCCGCCTTTTCTGGGCTTCGCCAACCTGTCTTTCCTTCCTTCTTGTGTGGTGCTCCAAAGCATCCAACGATGGCTTTTTCCGCTTGCTAAGTTTTCCACGATCCATATTCCTTGATGATCTATCATCCTTGATCTCCTCATCCAATGGCCTGCATTTCCTTACTTTGCTCCATCTTTTCTTCTCTTTTTCTTACTTCGACCCAGTGACAGACACTGTGTCTCCCATGAAATTCCCTTTTCACCTTTTCTTCCTTGTTCTTTTCTTCCTTAAATAACCAAGGGAGAACAGGACCCCAACACTCACCTATGACTCATCCCGAGGCACTTTCGATCTGATCCTTATGTTTTTCTTTGACTTTGGACTGCACAGGGCAGTCTTGGTTTTTTCTTTATGCCTCCTCTCCCTCCTTGTGTAGACTTTCTTTTCCGTGTCTAGTACCCAGTTTCAACTCCACCTGGTACTTAGACCCTTTTTCTCATGCTTTTACTGAGAGCTGTGAGGTAGTTGGTTATCATAGTACAACTTCAACTGACTCCCATTCACAAATCCTTCCTTCCATTCTCCCTTCAATGTTTTAAGTTTCACAGATCCTCTTTCTGTAACATAGGTGATCTCATATGGTACAAACCAATGCATTCTGAACTTCCCTAGGTGTATTATAAACATATTGTCATACACCAGTACTAAATCACCTTGCTTGAGTGCCTTCTTCTTGATGTTCCTGTCATGATATGCCTTCTCTCGTTCCTTCTTAACCTGTTGGTGGAATCCTGTAATGAATATGTCTTCTTCTAGTTCAACTAATTGTGTGAGCCTTTCCTGAACAACACCATTTTCATCCATACCTATAAAAGAAGCAATTATTAAGCTTGGTACCAAGTATTCCATCGGGACAACAACTCCAAGACCATAAACCAACTTGAAAGGAGTCTGCATTGTTAATTTCTTGCAAGTGGTTCGATAGGCCCATAGTACTGCAGGTACTCTTAAGTCCCAGTCATCCCTATTCACAATGAAAATATTCATTAATGATGTCTCCAAGATCTTATTAAATTCTTCAACTATTCCATTTGCTTGTGGATGGTAATGTGTACTCTTCTAATGGTGGACTACAAATTCTTCAGTCAGGGCCTCAACTATCTTATTAATGAAGTGTGTGCCTTGATCACTCATAAGGATATTGGGGCATCCAAACCTGGTTATTATGTCATCAAATATAAAAAGAACAACTGTAGTTGCACTATAGTCTTTAACTACTTTGGCTTTGGCCCATCTGGTTAAGTATTATGTTGCAGTAATGATATACCTTTCTCCTATGTGCTTTCCTAGTGGGTTTATAGGTCCCACGAAGTCAATGGCCCACTTTTCAAATTCTTGTAGGGTCATCTGCGGTACTAATGGAATTTCATATCTTCTAGATGGTTTACTAATTCTCTGGCATACATCACAGGCTCTGGCATAATCTTTAGCATCTTTGTGTAAGGTGGGCCACCAAAGGCCAGCTCTCAGGACCTTCTATGTAGTTTCACTCCCTGCATAGTGTCCTCCTATGATGCCTTCATGAGCTTCTACAAGGATCAATGGTCGCTCTGTCTCCATAACACATCTTCTTAGTATCTCATCAGGTCCCAGTTTGATAGCTGACCAACTATAAGTGAAAAGTCTGCAGTGCGCACCACTAGCTATTTCTTCTGGGGAATTGTATACTCACTAGGTGCCATTCCTGTTGACAGATGGTATCCTGAAAATCCATCTGTAAAAATAATATACCTCCTAGCCTCCCACATTGTCTAATACTTCATCAGTGAATGGTGTAGGGAAAAGGTCATGCAGACAAGCATCATTCAACTTTCTAAGGTCCACACATATCCTTATTTCTCATGTCTTCTTGTATTGCATGACCATAGGGATAATCCACTCTGACTCTTCGACAGGTTCAATAATCACTACTTCCAGCATTTTGTTGAGCTCAATCTTCACTTTTTCCTTATATTTTGGGTTTAATTTGTAGGGTCTTTTCTTGACTGGCTTCGCACCCGGTTTCAAAGGGATCCTCATTTCTCCCGTAGGAAATTTTATACCCTTCATATCAGTGAACTTGGTCGGAAACAAGTCCTAATATTCATGCAGTAACTCTATAATCTTGTCAATGGTAGCAGCATCCCAATAATCTTTGACATTGGCAAGCTTCAGTGTCTCCTCTATCCCAATGTTGAATTTTTTAATCTTGATTGGTTGACCAATAAATGGTAGCTCAACTCCTGGTCCTTCCACATTTCTTTGTCCTTCTATTTTAGTAATTTTTACCTTCCTGGGATCATCATCATCATCGGAATTGATGTTGTAGCAACTCTGCAATTTCTGGAAAGGAACAGTCCATTCGTCCTCTTCTTGTTCCATAGGGAGGCTAGATGCTTCCTTGAATGCCTTCTTTCTCACAATCTGTAATGATTGGTCTACTGAAGGATATTCACTTTCAAATAAAAAGGTGGTTACAAAATTCTGAATCATACCTTCTCAATCTGTAGTGACGAGGCGTAGCTCCACTTAAAGGTACCAGTTGATAGGGGTCGTATCTAGTGTGTTAATGAATATGTGCACCCATTGTTCTCAAGGAATGTCACTCTAGGCCTCTTCACAGCTTCGCACATGGTCCTTTGGGCAGCTTCGACCGGTATATCTTACTTCGCAACTTACTCCTTGTGCTGAGAACTGCATTGTCATCAAGGTTTGGCATTAGGTCCAGTCTATGATGTTTCTTTTATGTGTCCCCCACCATCTTGTTGGTGTTTCTTTCAGGGCCTCATCCATTGCCAACAATCTATGTTGTATTGGTACACTTGTTTCAAAATCTGATAGGAAGTCTTCTAAAGGGTTCAGACCATCAAATGTGGGTAAGTTACTCACTGTTGTGTCGATCCAGCGAACTTCTCTATTTAATCTAGCACATCTTCTGGTAGATACTTCATACATTTGGTTCTGCCAATTATCTGGTGCTCCTTCTGAATCTAATGAGCACGTGTTGTCACTTCATCATCTTAGATTCCCATAGGTTGTAGGGTTGATGTAATCTTGAGGTCTGGTTGTTAGTTTGTAGATGTTTTCCAATTCGTATGCATGATCTTATTATATGATGGGCTCTGTGTATCACAGACCTTCATCTAGATCTAAGGGTGCAATGACCCTAAGGCCATCTTTTTAAAATGTCATATGTCTTTTGTCACATATCCACTACCATAATCAAATTTTCGTAGGTTTCTGCAGAATCAGAGCCCCAAATTACCTATGGAGGCCTAGCGCAAGCTATCTCTTTCTCTCTCTATGTCCCCATGTGATCGTGGGCCATGATCACAAGTCAATTAACCGTGGTGCCTCTTTGTATTTCATGCCTCGGCGCTACAGTGATGTCGAATCGTTCGACTCTGCA
>JZKD02S2203034.1:0-12054 GCA_000966675.3 Picea glauca
AAGCATGTGCATTGTACATGGTTCACCATGTGATTTTTGTATTTAACAAGATGATATTCAAACTTCCACACACCTCACATTCCCTCTTTGAAAATTCTTTCCATTCTTTTGATTAGAAATTAAGGCACATCATCTATGAGATAATGACGCCAACTAAAATAATTTAATGATCCTATGAAATCACTACAATGGAATTGTATTTTACATACAAGGAAAAACACATACTCATTTTTTTATGTGCCGGAACAATCCTTTAAAAAAATCATTAGCATTCAAACTGCCCACATTATGAAATTTAGAAGAATGAACTTCATAAATGATACTCTTTTTACCCTTGATATGCTTGGTAGCATAATGTGCTTACTCCTCATTCCACTTAGTTTACTCCTTTTTAACATGGATGAAGGCCATATGTCTTCCAAATTCATGTGACTTTGGCAAATCCTCTTCCTTGTGGATCATTGATTTCCTTGATCCAACATTGATCAAAGTCTTTAACTATGCATCATGATTTTGTCAGGTACAGATATACATGATGGCATGATAACCCTTATTGAATCTATGTCTATTATTGTTCATACTTAATTATAGCATCCTAATTAAGACTATCTCTTTTTCTAAGGCCTAATCTATGCCCAAAATTTACTACAAAGTTATGTGTCCCTTAGCTTTTTTATAAGCCAACAAAAATATGAGGGATAAAAGTGATCTTTCTTCCTTGGAAGGGGTCCTTTTTGGGCACAAATGGATGATTAGAGAGGAAGTCATGCATGGAATGTGACCTATTAATATTCTTCTATTTTTTGAGTTATTGATGGAAATAATTATGTGCACTCCTATTTAGGAACATCTTATGATGAACTTGTTTGAAGGGTCCTTCCATAACCGATGAAACTGTAATAAAGAATCCATAATAGAAGTGGTAGAGAAAAGATTAATATCTTTTGAGCTTGATAGAACTGGTGGTCAATATCAACACATGAACTTTGTGGCGAAATATCAGCAAAACTGATAAAGGGATATGTAAGGGTGTACAATGAGAACCTTGATAAACACAATCCCTAATGCTTGCAGTGTTGTCTAGAGGATGGACTAATTATGTTTCTTTTTTTAAATATGTAAAATGATTATATTACAATTCAATGAACAAATTTTCCTAATATTGTATATGGTTTTATACTTTATCAAAAAATTTGCCAAGACTTTACAAGGTTTTATAATTCGGTGAAAGATTCGCCAAGATTTTACAAGATTTTATAATTCAGTGAAAGGTTTGCCAAGATTTTACAAGATGTTATAATTCAATGAAAGATTTGACAAGATTTTACATGATTGTATAAAATAGTAAAATATTAGCCAAAAAATTATATATACATATTATATTATTGATAAAGTAGACTTTGAATTTTCTTATGTATCATGGGGATTAGCCCATTTATTATACATATAAATTTGGGGGGGTTCTTAAAATTACCCATGGCACATGGTGAAAAGATGAAGGTCCGGAGACCTAGGAAACTTATGATTATTCATGAACCCCTTAGACCCCCTTTCCTCTTCCCCTCTATTGGACTCATAGCCCCTGTCATGCTCCTTCATAGTTAGCTTTGGACCTTAATGTTAATTTTTGAAATAATATTTAATTTTTTTTATAATAACATGAAAAATCTACTTCATGGTACATAGAAAGCATATTTATCAGAAATACATGCTTAGACATTCACTAGTTAAGCCTTGGTCTTGATCTCCACACTAGGAATTCATACAAATATTTACATATTTTACATATCAAGTCATTATATCTTGTCATTACAACACTTATTTACACTTGGCACATAATTCTATCCAATATAATCCAAGGGTCAAAACTAGGGACATTACATTCACTAACCCTTGACCATTAGTAACCATATCAACTATCAGTGAGCATGGTTGGTTGGTGTTGATGGAATTGACTATAGACACTCAACCAATGGGAGAGGAAGGAAAAATCTATATGCCATATTTACCATGCTTCACCATATTTACGTTGACCCTCTAACCCCTAGCCTATTTGACTACTAACATTGTTCCCTCTTGCCCACTAATCCATTAACTACATATCCTATTAACCTGATAACCTACAAACCTCCTAATATAATAACCCCAATATCCCATTATCCCTCTACCATCATTAACCATATTAACTCCCTTGTCTAAGGTTGACTATGGTTGACCATTATTATCAACATTAACTATGTTGACCATGATGGACTATATTTGATCATGGTTGACGATTATTAATTTAGTAACCCATTGAACCATAACTCTCTAACCCACATTATACTATGTTGACTAATGCAAACTATTATTTGATGTTATGATCATTAACCTTTAAAATTGAATCACAAACTATATATCATAAATTCTTATACTTTATTCAATATCAAAACCCTTAAGGTGGGGTGACACCATAAAATGATCTTTTACAGAAGGATTAGATCCTATCCACTTGCCTCTCCGAGAGGAGAACATCCTAATGATCTAATATCCAATACAATATACTCCAATAGATTATTCATAAGGAGGAATCCATCCTTATGCATAGATAGCAAGAAAACCCTAATCATAACCAAATGCTAACTACCTATTGGGCTTCCTTAATGAAGCAACATTACTTCATTCAAGGGTAACTACTTAGTGGGCCTTACTTAATAATAACAAACATATTGGACCTATTCCACCTTATATTAACTAAACAATATACCTACATACTATTATTAACTCTAGTGGGCCCTTAAACCCCTGATTACACCCCTAGAGAGGATCCTACCAGTTATCATTAACCACCTAGCCCTTATCCCATAAACTAACCAATTAACAACCTATCCTCTAACTTAGATCCACTAATGAAAGTAACTTGCCAACCCTTTACCATCATCAACCATATCAACCTTTTTTTACCATGGCTGATCATCATTAACAATGGTAGACCTCTGTTGACCATAATTATATTCACCATGCTTCACCATATTAACCATATTGATCCATTAACCCCTAGATTTCTCACCCACTAATTTTATTTCGTTTTATCCACTAATCCATTAACCATGTAGCTTGATAATTCCATAACCATAATCCTCCTAACCTATTAATCCTAATGACCCACTAACCCTTCATCCTCGTTACCATATTCACGACCATTGACCATGGTTTTCCACTATTAACCATGGTGGACCATCGTTTTCCATGGTTGATGTCATAACCCAATGAACCATTATCACCTAACTGAAATTAAACTATGTTAACTAAAGAGGACTATTAGTCAACATCTATCACCTACCACAATTGCCTACCTACCACCGACCCACTAACTTTAACCCGTTAACCACCTAATCCTCTAATCCTTGAACCCACTAATCTCAATAACTCACTAAATCTTAACCAATAGTAACCATATCAATTATCATTGACCATGGTTGACTCATGTTGACAATATTAACTATATAGACCATATTCACCATGTTTCACTATATTAATCACAATGACCCACTAACACCTATCCCAATTGCCTATTAACATCATTCCCTCTTCTTCACTAATACATTAAATATGTATCCCAATAACCCACAAACCACCTAACCAAACAATCGTAATAACTCATCAACCCTCCACCATCGTTGACTATATCAATCCCCTTTAAACAAGGTTAACCATAGTTGACCACAATTGACCATGGTTGACCATTGTTCATCAATGTTGAATTTTTTGACCTTGGTAGACCATAATTGATCATCGTTGAACAACATCGATCATTAACCCATTGAAGCATAACTCCCTAACCTATATTGCTATATGTTGAGTCATGTGAATTATTAGTCAACATCGATCATTTATGATTTCTATCCACCAACACCATATCACATTAACTAGGTAATTAATGACTTAATCCTCTAACCCATGCACCCATTAATTAGAGTATATCACTAACCCTTGACCATCATTAACCATATCAACTATTGTTGACCATGGTTGAGCATCATTGACAATGATCAATCTCTGGTTGACCATATTTAGCATGCTTAATGTTGGAGAAGGAAATTTTGGGGTTCAACGCAACAAATGAGGCAAATAGTTAAGGAATGTAGCACACGCCAGGAAAGAAGGGAAAGCAGCATGACAGAGGGAAAAGGAATAAGCGTGCGCCAGGAATTAAGGAATATCAACACAGAGTCAAGCAAGGAATGGTTGGATTGAAGACCAACCACGCAGAAGGAGGTTGGAATGTGGACAAGTTGAGTCCACTTAGAATTAGGGTTTTGAGTCATAATGTAAGCGTTTTTACCCCCCTTTTGTATAAATAGAGGATGTATGAGGAAAATATGATATCTTTTGATGGGAGAGTATCACTTTGTATGAGAAAAGTACTTTGAGCACCTTTTTGAGTTCTGAGTCGAAGTACTTGTTTTGTTGAGAGCTATGAAGCTCAGATGGAGTCAGTTTGGAGATGTAATTGAGGGTTAGGTCACAAGTTGTGGAGCTTGGTGCAACATTGGTCCACCTCACCACTAAACTTATGTGTTCATTCTAAATGCACCCTTTGATGTAACATGTGTAACACTATTCAATGAAGAATAATAATAATAAGCAAAAGATCTTTGTGGACATATCCCAGGGGGGGTGAACCATGGTAAAAATGGTGTCTATATGTGTGTTGTGTTTATTTTATATGATTAATGATGAATGAATGGATAGATGAATGAATTTGTTAGATTGTTTTGATAGAGTGCATTAGAATAATCACACATAATGAATGTTATTGAATGGATTAAATAGTAGATCTGATGAATATTATGGTAGAATTCATATAGAAGTAGAGTAAAAGAAACATCCCTAATCCCTTCCATGACTGTATAAATATGCGTCATGCAGTCACCCATAAGCCATCTCGGGTGAGACTGCATTATGCACTCTGTGTGCAGTGTAGCTTTCTGGTTTACCAAAAGGGTCGGCGGTGAATAGGTTTTTGTTGGAGAACTAAGGTAGAACCTGAGTCAGACCATGCATCCAACACTTAACCATATTAACCATATTAATCCACTAACCCCTAGAATGTTTCTCCATTAACATTGTGCCCTCTTATCCATTAACCCATTAATCGCATAGCCTGAGAATCCCTTAACCCATAAACCTCCTAACCTAGTAATTCAAGTGAACCACCAACCATTCATCCTCACTGACCATATTGACCATTGTTAACCATGGGCCAACATTAACAACCCTATCAACCATAGTCAATCAAGGTTGACCATTGTTAACTATAGTTTATCTAGTAACCCACTCACCCATAATCCCTTGACACTTATTGAACTATGTTGACTAACATGGTCTTCTAGTCCAAATCAATCTCTTGTCATAATTAACCACCTACCCTTGGCCCATTAACTAACCTATTAACCACTTATTCCTCTATTATCCCCCTAGATTCATTAATCTCAATAACTCACTAACCCTTGAACATCATTAACCATATTAACGGTCATTAACCATGGTTTATCATTGGTGACCTCTCTTCACTATATTAACTAATATTAATTTATATTTACCAATGCAAACTCTTAGTAAACATCAATTAACTTTCACAATCGACCACTTATCCCTCACCCACTAACTAACCCATTAACCACCTAATTCTCTAACCCCCAGACTTATTAATTTCATTAACTCACTAGCTCATGAGCATCATCAACCATATTGACCATCATTGACTATGGTTGGAATTTATTAAACATATTGATATATATACCATATTTTATATGCTTCACCATATTAACCACCTTGGCCCACTAAGGTCGCTCACCCACTAATATGTAACTTGTTATCCAATAATCCATTATTCACATAGCTTGATAATCTAATAAACTATAAACCTCCTATCCTATTAACCCTAATAGCCCATCACCCCTTCACCTTCATTGACCATATTGACCATTGTTGTGTCATACCTTGATATTTGAAACATAAAACTTAGAGAAATATTAACAAAAATGTAATTGTGGAAAGCAAATAAAATTAAATTAAAGTATCAAAGCATCAACAATAGGAAAATATTTATTGATATTTTAAATAGGAATCAATGTTCACTTCTCTCTTCAACCGAGAAACATCCAATTGAGTGCAGCTATGTTACAATATTAATCACTCGGCAACCAATTACATATCTTCTACTATTGTAAATAGTTTCTATCTATTCAAAACCCTAACCACCTAGTGGGCCTTCATTAATGAGGCTATATTAACTACCTAATGGACCTTCTTTAATTTAGACACCTTACATTCATTGATTACATCTCTAACTATCTAGTGGACTGTATTTAACAAATTTGTCCACTATACATTAAGTAACAACCTATTCCCTCAACTAGGGGAATTAGGGTGGGACCCTAACATGCCCTTCCCCTTCAAAAGAAACGTTTTCCTCAAGGTTGGAGATGTGGAAATTGTTGTAGGATAGTGGTTGGTTTGCATGTGACATCTTCAATTTGTGTATCCTTCCACTATCTTCAATTTGTGTATCCTTCCACTATATTCAATTTGTGTATCCTTCCAATAGATCAAGACTTCCTAGATACTAATATGGTGCAAAAAGTGTTATATTTTGTCTAAAATTATCTATGGGTGCAACCAAATGGAATCCTCTTCATCAAGTTATAGGAGGATGGTTTGAAATCAACAATTCGACCCTACCACTTTCTTCAATCATGACACATTAAACATTGTGTGGATATTAGAGTGAGTTGGGGGAGCCTACTTGAAGAAACATGTCCAATATGTTTTAGTATTGGATAGGGTCCATAAAACGTAGGTGCAAAATTTGTGTGGTTCTTCTCCTTGTGTGATGTCTGCTTATAAGACTAGAGATGAAGGAACATCTAATCTCTTTTTCAAAGTTGCATTTGAATTGATGTTGATTGATCTATTGGTTGATTTTGTTATGATCCAACACCAAAATACATGTAAGTGTATGGTGAATGTAAGTGAGGGCATTCAAGGTTTTGTCTAGTGCTTGAACCTTGGATGTGCTTGGTAAGTACAAGACCATTGATGGGGGATTTTGTCCATAGAATGCCTTATAGGGTGACATTTTGGTAGCACCATGATATGTGGCATTGTACCACAATTATACAAAGGGTATCCATTAAACCCATTGTGCCTTCCTTTTTTGGGCAAAAAATTGCAAATATGTTTCTAGACATGTATTGACCACTTATGTCTGACCATTTCTTTGGGGATGATATGCCATGCTCATTTTCAATTAAGTGTCTTGTATTTTAAACAAATTATGTCATCCAAATTTTGATGAATGTAGGATCCAACCCAATTGAATAAGGCATTCCATGGAGTTTAAAAGCTTTGTCCATGAAAACTTATGCTACTATGAAGTCCTTGAAGAGGTGTTGTAAGCGACAAAACTTAGTGTATTTATAAAGGAGGTCAATAACTACAATGATGATCAATTTATTTATTGCTTTAGTTAACCCCACAATAAAATTTATGGAGATGTTAGTCCAAATTTTTGTATAAATTTGTAAAAGTTGTAATTCTCTGGAAGACTTCACCATTTCACCCTTGTTCATTTGGAATGTTTTACACTCTTCCACAAATGTGTGGATGTCTTTCTTCATGCCTTTCCAAAAGAATGCAATTTAGTTAACACTCTTCATTTGAATGTTGAATTGTGGACCAAAAATATATTCCCTTTACACCACAATGCATCATCCTACCAAGAGTATCCCTAATGTATATGTGGATCTTATTGGAGCTATTGGAGAAGTTGAATGATAATTACATCCACAAACTACCATAATGTACCTCCTTTATCCAAACAAGAACTAGTAAAGATAAATAAAACAAGATCCTTCCTCCTCATACTTCTTTGATAAACCATTGACCACCACGTTCTCCTTTCATTTCTTGTAGATGATCTCATAATCTTATCCTAACATTTTGGTGGCCCGGTTTTTCTACTTGGGTAAGAAAAACCTATGTTCCAATAATCATTTCTAACTGAGATAGTCCTTAATTTGGAAATGACGGTTAATCAAATAAGGATGACATATATCAATTGCATGAAGAATAACCATTGTTTCTTTTTTATGGGTTGATTTTCCCAGTTTTTATCATACAATTATTCATTGGTGAAGGACAACTAGGAGCATCCCTCTTGCATTAAAATTTCCCCAATACCTTTTCCTTATACATTACATTCCAATATGAAATTCTTATTGATGTTTAGCATGGCTAGGACATGAGTAGTACACATAGTTTCTTTGAAATCTTGAAATCCCTAATCTATAGAATCGATTTATCCAAAGGAATTTTCTTGAGTAGGGTGGTGAGGGGAAATAAAATTTTACTATAGTTGTATAATTTTTTTTTGTAGTAACTAGTACAGATAAGGAATCCACACAAACTTTTGAGAGCCTTTAGGTGAGGTCATTTCTTTATTACCTTGATTTTCTTAGGATCAACACATACTCCATCTCGAATACCAATGTGCCCTAAATATTCCATTTCTAAGGTACCAAAAGAACATTTAGAACATTTGATGAACAATTGGTGATTGCGAAGAATTTGTAAGGCTCTATTCACATGTGCCAAATGTGTCTCCCAAGTTTTGATGTAGATTAATATATCATAAAATAAGACAAGGACAAAATGGCATAGAAGAGTTCAAAACATTTTTTCATGAATCTTTAAAAAGTGAAAGGTACATTGCTAATACCAAAAGGAATCACCAAGAACTTATAATGGCCTTTATGTGTGTGGAAAGTAGTTTTAGGAATATTTGCTTCCTTCATTATAATTTTTTGATAACCTAAACGGAGATCAATTTTAGTGAAGAATTGTGTTCCATATATATCATCCAAGTGGTCATCAATGATCGGGATCTGATAATTTATCTTTAATTGTCAATTTGTTAAGAGAACAAAAGTTGGGAAACATGTTCCAAGAACCTTAGTTTTTTAGAACCATGATGACCAGAGAGTATGGGTTGGTACTAGGATTGATCATATTTGCTTCCAACAATCCCGAGATGATATTTTCTATCTCATTTTTATATGCAAAAGGGTAGTGATATAGGTGCACATTGAACTATTAGCTACCTATAGTTAGTGGGACACTATGATCATGCTCACCACATGAGGGTGGTAGTCCATGGGAAAGTTTGAAGATATATTGATGTTTTTCCAAAGCTAACTACATGCCAGGATGAACTAACAAGAAAGCATCCTCTAGGATGTGGATTTCATGGAATTGTGTGATAATTAATGAATGACCCAAGTTCTTTAGGAGATTTTCCATATGGTGGGAAATGATTGTTTTTGGAGAGCCTATTTTTCATACCTTTGAGAGTGTAGTAGTGCTTGTCCTTCTTGAACTCATGTATAATTATGAGAAATCCATATTTATGGGGCCTAATGTTCTCAAAAATTCTACACCCAAAACAATATCACAACCTTTCATTTCAATGGAAAAGATGTGAGTTTTAGGAAATAATAATCTATTTTGAGTTTCACATTGTCACACTTTCCACCATTTTTCATAGATCCCATTTGCAATAATAATTTTAAAGTTGTTAACAACATGGATATAGTAGTGTGTTTCTTTTTTGATGTGACAATGAATGATAATGTGGGTGATTTCATAGTCTGTTGAGACAATCGCCTTCTTGTGCTTGATATAGCTATCCAACTTTAATGTTTAAGGAGGTGAAATGCTAGTTAAGGCATGAAGGGAGATTTGGGGTTCTTCACAATGTTGGCTCAAAGTAGGAATATCCTCCATGGTAGATGTGCTTTCCTCTGAAGTCAAATCATCAACTTTTTCATTAAAAATTTCCTTACATATATCATAGGTCAATTCTATTCCTTAGACCTTATACTTAGGAAATACTTGTCATTAAAATTATAATGGAGACCTTTGAGTTGGTGTTCCACCACATTTGCTCGCATCAATTTTTCAACCTTGAGGAGTGGAGTAGGATGTTGAGGAGGCACACATTTTTGGTGTGGTCACGGAAAAAGGTTTAAGCGTTTGGACAAGGAATATGTCACAACCTATGTATGACAAGATATCTAAGAGGTCTCCAAATAGGTAGTGGGGCGATTCATCTCTACATGAGCTTTTATTTCCTCCTTGAGTCTACCACTAATAAAACATTGCTTGAAAATATCATAAGGAAAAATTTATGTTTTGATTTCCAATCACTCAAAAGAATCAATGTATTCTTCCACCATGCATGTGTTGACATAATTTGGCTAGAAATTACACAAATTAGTACCATTTTCAAAGGAAACAAAAAGGGTTTTCACGAACTGCTTCCATGCAATGTATCTCAAAGATGCTTTGTTATGTGATTTACACCACTACCAATGTTCTTGGTTTCATCAATCGTATATGTGAGGGACTTGATTTCTAGCATTGTGTCATTCATTATATATTCCATGTATAACATGTTTCTAGTGTGAATCACGGGATCATGAAGACCACCTGAAGGGTTACTAGGGAAGTAGACCAACACGATTGGCATCATAAGAAGATGTTTTTGAGATAGGTTTTCCATAAAGGTCAGGTATGGTCTAGGCCCATGGGTTCCACCTGAAGGGTTACCCAAGAGCTATATTAACACAATCAACATTGTGAGAGGATTCTTTTGAGATAGGTCTCAAATAATTCTATTGTCTAGCAGAGTACTTTTTTTTTTGCGGAGTATTTACTCCCACTTTTGTATTACCATACCATGGAATTCTTAATTCCTGACAGTCTAATTTATATAAGAGTTTCATTATTATTCTATATAGGTTATGGTCTTACATGGTCCTAAAAACAAAGGAGTGTTAGGCACTATATATATCTAATAGTACTCGACCAATCTTTTATGATGTTAACTAAGGATGATAAATTATACCCTTGTCCATACTACATTATTCTTTAGCATGCAAGAGTGATATCCTTAGTTGTTTTTCTTGGTGTACTCTAAAAACAACATGGTTGACAGGTTTATGTAAATATGGTTTTAGGTACATTTAGGGGGATTCCAATATACCCAAGGGTATGTGCAAGATCAAATTCATATAAAAATTATGTCTAATGTGGTACTACTCATTAGGTACCAACAAAGGTGTACAAAGACATCCAACTAGTTGAACCCCTTTGTATGTCATGCATGTATGCTTCCTATATGTACTTCTCCCTATTGAATGATCACTACTACATATTGAAAAATTTGCGACGAAAGTACACTTTCGTCGCAAAATTTAAGAGAAAGAGTTCAAATTTTCAATTTATTTATAAATCTAGCCTAAATTCGTCTCTCTTGCGATGAACCCGGATGCTCGTCGCAAGAGGGATGAACGTGAAGATACTGGACTATCATCTCTCTTGTGACGACCTTTGGCTATCGTTGCAAGAGCGATGATAACCATTGATCGTTACACTATTTGAAAAAGTCAACATTGACCATTATATTGTTTGAAAAAGTCAACATTGATTTGGTCAACTTTCATCGCTCTTGTGATGAAAAAAATATCTATAAATATTTTGCGAATTAGAGATGTTGTGACAATCTTTCTATAATAATGATGATTCAGAAAGGGTATTTTTGTGCGGAAAAATGTCGCAAAATATTAGAGGTGGGAAAAAAAGTAAAGTGGGTGAAAAGGGTGATGGTAGATGTTATTGCCCTTGCAAAAAATGTTGCCTTACACGTCCCGTAATAATTTTAATAGCAACAACTACAAAACATTGTAGGAAATATGGGCACATTGATGGGGGATTGAATGAATATCGTCCCATGGTAATTAGTTGTATATTCATTATCTGTTTTTATATTGTCAATTTTATATAAAAATATATATATGTATATATATTGTTTGAATAGTTGTTATAGTACATAGTAATTTTGCATGATTGTTTGTAATTATAAAGTTAGAGTTGCCCTCTAACTTTCTGCAGAATATTGCACCAAGTAGTACTAGTAGAAATGATGTTGTACAAGCTGAGGAACATGAT
>JZKD02S2203034.1:29404-39884 GCA_000966675.3 Picea glauca
TCGAAGAATCCTTTGTTTGGATCTTCCATTTAGGCCTCTTATATTCCAGGTGAGGATCTTCATAGTTAACAATTTGGTGGGTGGGAAAAGGATCTCTCTGAGAGCCTGTGAATCTGTCCTAAGTTGATCATGTAGTTTCCTGCCTCCTTTATTAGTTGATGAGCCGGTTTTCTGCCTCTTCATTTGTTTTCTTTTGGGTGTTTTCTCGGATATTGGTTTGGGTCTATGTTGATCTCTAGCCTGGAAGTAGCCCCTGCTGATGAGTCCATAAATACTTTGTGGACTTTCCTGAGTTGGTCTTCTGGTAGGGTTTGGAGATCCTTCTTGTTGAGTTCTTTCTCTAACCTATCTAGGTCGATTTCTGCTAGGTCATGATCATCCATTTCCATGATTATATCTTCCTCTCTTTTTGGTTCTTTCCCTATGAATGGGTGAGTCTGTGGATATTCTTGGTTTGCTAGGGTTTGATTCTTTTTTGTTGATTGATCTTCCTTGTGCTTGTTGGGATCTTTCCCCGGGGTCTTGTGGGAGTTTTCCACCTCTTCTAATTCTGGGAGGCGGTTGAGGGATTCAAAAGAGTTATTAGTTGGTTTATTTTTTCCTTTGATGGTTGTGGGATTATTATGCACTTTCCTCCTTCGATTTTGAACCTGAGTAAATCCTTCCTTTGGTTTTTCTTCAACTTCCTTCCTGGGGGGGCATTGAGAGGTTAGTCTTTGAAAAGGTTTCCATGTTCATGGAATTTTCGACATCTGAAGGGGATGTGTTCATAGTCTATGGTTTGGGCCCATTCCTCATCTTGGTATTCTAAAGTAATTGTGCATGGAAGAGCTTTGGATATGTTCATATAGACACATATCCTAGCATAAGAGGTGTATTTTCTTTGTTTGGTTGCTTCAGAAGATTTGACATATTTACCCAGGGTGTTGCATATGCCCAGTAAAATTTCCTTTAACCAGAACTCTTGGGGTAGGTAATAGAGGCAGAGCCATACCAGAGCATATGTGAAGTTTTCCTTTTCTAGGAAGAAGCGGTATGTCCAGAAATGTAGGTAGAGGCCAGCCGAGTTGTAGAAATATGGTCCCCCTTCAAAGATCTTGTCCTTGTCCTCTAGGTTGTAGAATATTATTGTAAAGAAACCTTTGGAGCTCAGTTGAAGCTCATAGTCTCCCTTAGGGTTCCACCACACCTTGATCCAGTGAGCTAGGTCTTTTTCTATGGGCCAAAGACCTAGGAATTTTCCTATGAGGGCATGGTCTCGCATGAACTGTGTGTTCTACCCTATCCTAGTGGTTTTGATGACATACTTGGGCACAACCGGGGCTTGAGGGATGCATTTTCTAGGTATCCAGACCCGAGCTTCTTTTGTATGCGAGGAATCAGCATTTGTGTTCAATTATTTTCTTATTTCCATCTCTTCCTGCATGTATTTTTCTCGTAAGTGTGATGGCAGCTCAAAGGATGGTCGTCAGGCTCACAAGTTTTCTGGATCATTGGAAGCTACGTTTCGGTAGGAGGGGGATTTCGCCCCCCCTTCTTCCCCGATTCTTCTAAGGCGGTCAGTGCTGCAGGGCTGAGTCAATCAACGCATACCAAGGGAGTCAGAGAAGGTTCAGAACTAATGTTGCAGAGCCGAGCATGAAGATACCCTAAATTTGCAGAGCTTCCAACCCAATTACCAGCTCGTTCAACCTTCCATGGTTATTAACAAAGCAACAAAGTAATTATGTAAAAGAGGTCATTCAAAGTATTAAATTTCCCATGGGTTTTTCTTCAAACATAAATAATATCTTAACGAAGAAAGGTGAATTTGGTGGGGTTAAAACACATTATTGGCATACCTTCATTAAGGTAATAATTTTGGTATACATATTTATATATATTGGCCTTATATATCTTTTATTTTTTTTTATTTTTTTGTGTCTACTTTGCTCAAAACAAATAACGATTCATTTTTTTGTTACAGTATGTTCTACTTCTATCTCTCCCAGACAACTTTAACAACAACGCCAAACAAGTTATATATGATCTTGGAAAATACATGAGGTAAGTAGTTGTTATTTATATGAAAAATGTTCTTTCTGTTTTTTGTTGTACTTAATGACATGTATTTTACTTTTAATGTAATATATTATATTATGTTATGTTGAAACATATTATTTTCTTGTGTCGTTATCTCATGTAGATGGTTGTCTTTGAAAGAAATCCATGAAGATGATATAAAGTATTGGAAGAGAGAAATTCCTCGGCTAATGTGTGAAATGAAAAACTATATACCTCCAACATTTTTCAATGCACAAGAACACTACCTCATACACCAAGTTGAGGAGATTGAAATTTTTGGACCTGTACACACAAGGTCAATGTGGATGGTGGAGAGGCACTTGAAATCATTGAAGGATTTGGTTAGACAAAGAGCATGCCTTGAGGGTTCTATGGTGGAGGGATAAATGGTATATCAATCCATGTTGTATATTAGTCAGTATCTTCCTAAATTAGTAGCACCAACTATGCATGCAGTGGATCACATTTGGGATGTGAAATCCATCAAAAAATTTGAAGATCAGGAGCACTTGTTGGGGAAAGGTAGAATGAAAAAAATGAGAAGTAATATATTAACAACTATGGAGATTTATTTAATTAATACTTATAATTTTTTGTTTTTTGTGTATATGATCATACTCATTAATATATTAATATGTGTTATTTCATAAATTATTAATATTTACCATGGACGTTATAACTAATATTTAATATTGGTGAATTGTAATGATTTTTTTTATTTAGTTGCTCAAGATTTGGATGCACTGCATTTATACATTGCAAACAATCTTGACTAGATGAATGTGTGGATTGAAAGATTTAAACAACATCATGATGGTAGTTTATCATGGCAACAACTATCTGAATTGGTTATAGAATCTCGTCGTAATGGAGATGCCAATGTTATGCAAAGGGAAATTGATTTAGCATATGGTTTAAAATATGGATAGGCAAGCAAATTTGCCCATTTTATTCAGTTATTTTATATTATATTAATGTGACTACATGTGTACTGTCTTTTTCAGATACTTTCAAATTTATATAAATTATATGTTAATTTATTAATTGATAATGCATATTTTACATATCTGGCATATTGCAATTGAAACACCACAAGGTTATGTGACGCAATGGTCGTAAATTTCGCATCAAACAGTTGGATGAAACTAGGAAAACTTATGATAGTGAGATAACTGCAGTATTCCAGGTCACTAATGTTTCCTCTAGGAGTGACAGACATCCCCAAGAATCTGAAAATAGATACTATGGGTATTTGAATGATATACTTGAGTGTGACTTTAATTCCTTCAAATTAGTTTTTTTCGACGTCAAATGGTATAGGTTACGAATGCATGAATGCGATGAGGAAAGAACTGTTATTCAGCATGCCAATGGATTTTCAATGATTAAAACACCGATGTTTGAAAGAGGACATGATTGATATGTTTTTCCAAGCCAATGTGAATAGGTCTTTTACTCAAATGTTCCAGGTGAGAGGGATTGGTCATTTATTGTTAGATATGATCCAAGAGGAAGGCCAGTTAAGTATACTCATGTACAAGAAGAAGATGATTCGCCAAATTAGATAGAGCCGGAATATCATACATGGTCAAAAAACAAAGAAGACGAAGAAGATCATGATCCAAGCATAGGAGACAATATTGCAGTTCTTAATGATGATGTTGATGAAAATATGCTCGAAAATGACATTGATGACGATGATGATATCGTCAATCCTTTCAACATCGTTTCCGAACTGGATGATGATACATATGTCTAGTTCGATGAAGAAGAAGATACATAATAAGAATGATACAGATGTTGAGTTGGATCAGGTACATGACTATATATTTTAATTTGTATGAATTATTCTCTTAAAATAATTTACTTATGTCATGGGTTAATTACATGTTTTTAAGTTTTATGTGACGTTTTTATATCCTATGTTAAATGTTGTTTAATTATTATGTGAAACCTGAAAATAGTCACCAAAATACTAGAGTACGTGGTAAACTAGAAACATCATTTGCAAACACATAATATCATTTACCTTCATTAATTTTTGTTTTTGTAGTTTCTATATTGCATGAATCTTACATCTAGGTTTCTTTCGATTATTTTCTATTTTATAGATTGGGTATTGGGGAATTGAGAGCGATGTGAGGGGGAGGGTAGGGGCCGTATGAGATTCCACCTTCACGTGGTTGGCCTTTTTCATTAGAGGATAAATTATTCTTGAAACCAAGAGAAGCTCATTCATTTTTATACCATCATGATCGTAGATGTCATCATTGTTGTCATAGTATTGCATCAACGAAGTTTCGATGAACCTGTTTGTCATTTCTATAGAATCTTCATTGAAATTTTTTGAAACCACGGGACTTTTTCCCATGAATTATGAAGAATTTATGTGTTTCATAGTTGTGATGAAAAGTTGGACTTTGTCATTCACATGGGCAACAGTGACCCGTGAATGGGGCCAACGTTGAAATTTTTTCAAATTGTTTCTATATGCACTGAAATTTGACATGGATAGACTATTCACATGCCTTAAATATATGGGAGGGTTTCTGGACTCAAATTTGAATCACACACTGATTGATGCTGACCCCCAAACCCTCGGGTAAAGGTCCACGTAGGATCGTTCAAAAACCTCCTAGAGCCAAAGCAACTCATTTGATTCCCTACTGAAACCTCAAATCTTCGATCCACAAGTCCTGTTGAAACCCAACCTATGCGAACATACACTAGGCATGAGCTTTCATCTCCTCACGGCCTCTGAATATGGCCACCTCTCTTTTCCTGAAATGGAATTTCGGGTTTCAAGACTCCCTGAGTCTGGATGTCGAGAGTCTATGCCTTCTCGATTCCCCGATCTCTGAAATGTTGAAATGTTGAAAAGCCAAGATGGCTTCAATGACACTTAGCCTTGGTCCACATGTCTTCCATGTGACCACTCTTCCCGTGACTGCAGTCTATTTTTGGGTTTCCAACATCGAGAGCCCCTATTCCTTTCCTTCAGGATTCATGAAATCCTGAATCTTGAATCTCCTAAATGCCACTCTCCAACATTCTCCTCTTGTGATTTCGGGTCTTCTAATGTCGAAATGCTCCGAACTTATGTCTACGAGTTCCCTAGAATGTCGAATCCCAAAATCTCGATATCAAGTGTGGTCACAGCCTCACTCTCCTCTATGTTGCATTTCGTGATTTCAGAGTCCTAATTACTGAAATGCTCGATCCTTTATCTTCGGGACTTCCAAAATCCTGATACCCGGTATGCCAAAATTTGACCCAGCACTACCCTTCTCGCAAACGCTTTCGAGAATTCACGTTTCAAGATTTTGTGACCCCTGTGACACTTATCCTCTGTTCTCTCGAATCCCCGGTATTCAAAATCCTGGTGGACTCCCCGATCTCCTCCATGTGTCCTCCATAGATGGATGGTCCAGATCATTTCGGGACTTCACCAGTAGCGAAGCCGAAAGACTCCCTTCTCTGCTTCCCAATGTCTGAATCCCCAAAATGTGAGGATATCATGACACATGTCCTTTGAATAGATGCTCCCGATCCCTTCGGGACTTTGCAACCTATGACCTCTAGTCTCCCGATCTGATTTCTTCAAAACCTCTGAATTCTCGAAGTCCAAAATTTCGACACCTCTACCCTGTCGGGACTTTTCGGATTCTTTGATCTGCGCATGACGATTTAAACCTCATGCAACTTTCCATAGATCTAACAACTATCAATCCATGTACCCAGATCTGATGGCTCGGACCTGTTCTTCTGCTGCACCCTTCCTACGATTCCTAGACACGAATCCATGGTCCAGATCTTCTTGGTTGATCTGACAGCAGCTGTGCTCCTCCTGTTGACAATGCGCTTTCTTCCAAAACTTTGGAAGACTTCCCAAATTCCAAAGGCTTTGACCTTTTCTTTCCCTCTGCGAGCCCTACACCATTGGGTCTCGCCTGCATTCCCAAAGACATTGTCCCTCCTAAGCTTCTGGGATTCTAAACTCTCCAAAGAGTTCCTTGGCCTCTGCGACTTCTGTAGATATGGCTCTGTGCATGAAAGCACTACTCCTCCTGAGCTTCTCTCTTTAAATCCTTAAAGGATTCTTTGACTTCTGCGCATCTGACAGAGTCTCTGCATGCAAAATGGTGCTACCTATCCTAATATTTTCCTGTAGCTTCGACCTCTAAGGAATTAATCCTTTTTCCTCCTCTTTCAAATGGGGAATCTGATGCCCTCCTGGCACTCTCTTGCTCAAGCAATTTCTTGCTGAGTCTACAGGGTGTTCAACAACCCTGTGAAGATCCTTCCTTGGAATCTTCTCTATCTCTCAACTCAAAGAGTTCTATCTGTGCACTCTGGCACCTACTCAATGGCCTCTTGGCAGAGTGTCTAGAATCCTCAGTGATTCTGTTTCTCTATGAACTCACAACAGATTTCCTCCTCAACACTCTATGCCTGTGCTCAATGCCCTCCTAGTAGAGCTCTATAGAACTCCTCAGAGATTCCATCTTCTACTGTGTCCTCCTCTACACAGTCTCACTTCCAAGGTATTCAACAACCTTGAGGTCTTCCTCTGATTCAATGATTTCAGTTGGTGTGCTCTTCTAGCACGTCCTTGTCCAAATTCCGCAGAATTGGAAGTGCTCTCTAAGCACTGACTATCAAAACCCATAATGTTATGTCATGCCCTCTTGGCATGAATCCTCAAAGAACTCCAACCTAAAATCAAAGAAATCTATAGATAGCGGAACCTATCTGTCCCTGTAAACGCACATCTACAACATACATTCACAGCATAAATAGAACACACATAGACATTCACACAACACAGACAATATACAGGAAAAACTGCTCTAGTTTGTATTAATATCAAATGTCTCCTTTACAAGGTGTTCCTGAGATCAGACTTTCACAGAGTCTCGGCTCTTTCTCTCCTCTCTCTTCTCTAACTCTTTCTACCTTTCACTCTAACTCTAAACAAGATCAAAAGATCTTTTACATGAGGGGGCTCTTCAAGCTCTTCCCTCCAAGCTACCTACTCTATTCAATTACATTAAATTTACAATGAATGGGCTATCTAGTTCAGATCGGATCTAGATCTCAGCCTTACAACCATTAAAGGCTATCTACATCTAAAGCCTTCGTATAGGCACAAACTTTTGGCTCTAGCAACCTTACAATATTGAATGTCTTCACATTCAAATTCAAAAACGTGAAAGGGTTGTGCCTTTCCTCATTGAACGTGTGCGCTGAGTTGGTTGGCTGGCTTCGAGAGATACTCCTGCATCATACTCCTCTACTGAAAAATTCATGAGCTCTCCACCCTGGTTGTTGAAATCCTCATGGGCCCCAAAAAACTCTTCGAATTTGTCTCTCTTCTCCATCTCTTTGTTGTTATTGTTGTTGTTGCTGCTGCTTTGTTGCTGCTCTAGCAGTCTCCCTTCTGCTCAACCTCCCCCTGCTGGCATTTTCTTGTGCTGACTTCAACATCATCTTCCTGATATCATCGATCACCTCATCCAACTGCTTCCTTGGCTGGCTTTGTTCATGTAGTCTCCTCTGCTGCAAATTATTTCAACAAATGGGTAGATCACCATGATTTCCCATGCCATCTCTTGTGGCCTTAACTTGCCACCCTGTTGCAGATTTCTCTTCTGCAATCTCATTACTGATCTGTTTCTCAGCCTCTTCATTTGACAGTTTGACTGTCATCTCTCCCTGTGTGGCACTAAGTGTCCACTCTGTTGCAGTCCCCTCTTGATTGACCTGTTGTTCAACCATCATCTTTGAAAATGTTGTTGATGCCATTCCTCTGGTTGGTATGTCTCCATCTCCTTCCAGATGCTCCTCAACCTCAAAATCTCCTCCATCAGTTTCCAACCTCATCTGTTGGATGTGCATGCTCTGCACCATCACCCTTCTCTCTAGGGATTCAAATTCTTGGTACAGATCAGCAAAACTCATGCTATCTACTTTTTCTTCTTCTACTACTGCAAGCTCCAATGCTGCAGTCCTTTCAGCTTCCTGGCTGAAAAATTTGAGCTATTCCTCATAATGCTCTTATGCTTCTTCTTCTTTCTCTCGGACAGGCTCTGCTAGTTGTCAGTCTTCTATTGTTGCCTTAGCAACACACACGCTGGCCTCATCTGGGCTATATGGCAGGAATACCTTTAACCCTCCAATCATCATAATGCTCTTCTAATATTCTCTCTCTGTCAGCTCCTCTGGCTTATATGAACTCACTTCTGAGGTCATTTGTTCTCCCTTTCCCTCCTGGAAATATGGGATTTCTCTACTGCCCACCTGGTAGTCTATGAGATCCTCGGATCCCATATCATTACCCTCTTGGAAATGTGAAATTACCTCGATGTCCTCCTGACAGTCTATGAGATCCCGCAATGACCTCATTTCATTGCCCTCCCGGCAATTGGGAATTTTTGTCCTACCCTCATGGCAGTTTTTGAGATCTTTAGCTGATCCCATGTCATCCTCACTATCACTGAGATTTCTCCCAGCCTCTGGTTCACATACCTGAACCATTTCCTCTTCATCATCCCTGAGGCTTTCAGCATGCCTCAGCCATTTCTTTAACAACTTTCACTGTCTTTTGGCCACCAATTCCTGAATCGGCCATTTTAACTTCATCTTCATGGGACATTCGTATATCCATATCGACTTAGAATTATTTTTCATTCATAGTGCAAGCTCATCCATCCTTTCCTTGATCTCGACAAGTTCATTATCCCTTGCAACGTTCTCCTGCTGCTGGTGGTTCTTCTTTCCACCACGTGCATGACCTTCAGTAGTCATTCTGCCTGTTGTCTATCTGCCCTCCTGAAATATCTGTTGTTGTCACTCTGCAACTCTGAGTGCTTCCATCTTTCTCATACACCCCTCCGACTGTCTTCCTGGCTATTGCATACCTGCAAACAATCACCACAGATTCTCAGTACTCTGCCTTCCCCTGCCTGTCTCTACAAGCTGCCTCTGATACCAAACTGATGTGTACCAGATTTTTTCCTTCCTACTGTCTCTTCCTGAAATATACAAACAGAGTCAAGCTCTGATACCACTTGATTGACACAGACCCCCAAACCCTCGATTCAAGGTCCATGCAATATCGTTCTAAAACCTCCTCGAGCCAAAGAGGCTCCTTTGATTCCCTACTAGAACCTCAAATCTTCGATCCACAGGTCCTGTTGAAACCCCACCTATGCGAACATACACTAGGCATGAGCTTTCATCTCCTCATGGCCTCTGAATATGACCACCTCTCTTTTCCCAAAATGGAATTTCAGGTTTCGAGACTCCCTGAGTCCTGATGTCGAGAGTCTCTGCCTTCTCGATTCCTCGATCTCCGAAATGATGAAATGCCAAAAAGCCAAGATGGCTTCAATGACACTTAGCCCTAGTCCACATCTCTTCCATGTGACCACTCTTTTCATGAAAATAGTCTATTTCGGGGTTTCCAACATCGAGAGCCCCTGTTCCTTGCCTTCAAGATTACCAAAATCTCAAATCTCCAAAATGCCACTACCTGGATTTCTCCTCCTTTCATGATTTCGGGTCTTCTGATGTCGAAATGCTCCGACCTTATGTCTATGAGATCCCCGGAATGTCGAATCCTGAAATCCTGATATCAAGTGTGGCCACAGCCTCACTCTCCTCTATGACACATTTCACGATTTCAGATTCCTAATTACCGAAATGCTCAATCCTTTATCTTCGGGACTTCTGAAATCCCAATACTCGGTATGCCGAAATCTGACCCAGCACTACCCTTCTCGCAAATGCTTTCAGGAATTCCTGTTTCAGGATTTCACGACCCCTGCGACACTTATCCTCTGTTCTCTCGAATCCCTGGTATCTGAAATCCCGGTGGACTCCCCAATATCCTCCATGTGTCCTCCACAGATCGATGGTCTAAATCGTTTCGGGACTTCACCAGTAGCGAAGTCGAAAGACTCCCTTCTCTTCTTCCCAATGTCCAAATCCCAGAAATGTGAGGATCTAGCGAAAAGTGTCCTTTGAATGAATGCTCTCGATCCCTTTGGTACTTCACAACCCATGACCTCTAATCTCCTAGTATGCTATCTTCAGAACCTCTGAATTCCTGAAGTCCAAAATTCCGATACCTCTACCCTGTCGAGACTTTTTGGTTTCTCTGCTCTACGCGTGAGGATTTAAACCTCGTGCAACTTTCCACAGATCTGACGACTATCGGTCCATGTACCCAGATCTAACAGCTTAGACCTATTCTTCCACTGTGCCCTTCCTAGGCTACCTGGACACGAATCCACGGTCCAGATTGTTGGTCACTATAATTGCTTAATTAATTTCAAACAACCAAGTGAAACATAAATTATCAACCCAGGGAAGTCTTTTGTTTCAAAGATAGCTGCGCACTATATATGCTCAA
>JZKD02S2203045.1:40266-76393 GCA_000966675.3 Picea glauca
GACTTCCAAGGCTCTTTGATCTGTCCCTTTGAAAGTGGAATTCGAATTTGATGATGTGTGCCAAAAATCCCTATCATTTTGCCCTTAAAAATCACTAAATCTAGTCAAAAAATGCCTTTTTGACTTTCATCTCCAAGAATGGCCTTCAGATTTTGATTTGATAATTGATAACCGGCTTATTGAAGAAGGATTCAAATCATTCAAACCCAAAAATTCTTGATCAGGGAAAAAATTTGGCTATTCTGGCCATGACAGCTTTCAACAGCGCACTTGCCTAAAAAATCTGCTCCTGCGCTGTTGAAAGTAGCCACTTTCCACAACTAACTAGTCAAAATTCTGCCTTCTGCGCTGTTGAAAGCGGGCAGATTTTCAAAATCGAATTTCTCGGTCATAAAAAGTCCGTTTTGCATGTTTAAATAGTCGATCGACATCTAAAAATCCTGAAATTTCCAATGGTGCCTTCAGATATTCATTTGGAGCTCAGGAATCTATCTAAAATTTCCCTACAAGATTAGGCATCTTTCCTTCAAAAATGCCAGTGCGTTTTTGAGTGCTAACAGTCACCAACATTGTAGAAATATAGGTTTTGGATAAAAAATACTCTTTTTGAGACCCAAAATCATCAATAATCCATTCATTTGATATAGTTTCCAACTTGTGGATGGTAGTACGGATGGGAGTGTATAGGTCTTATTGGATCAAGTGTCTCATCATAGACAACTCCCACTATTTGTGAGAGTCCTCTAGTTTTGTAGTTCTTGACACTTCCATTCTACTTGGAAGTTACCACAGAATTCCCTTCTAGTTTTGAATAATATCTTATACACAATTCTTTAAGATACATTGGTATTCTTCTGTTATGGCATATTTCCATACTTATTTCTCTTTTTGTTTCTTCAATGAAGTGACTCATGACTAAAGGATAGTTTTGAAAACTCTTTTTCTTTCTCGGGATGTGCCTTGAGAGGCTTGTATGTTTCTCTTCCTCCTGTAAAGTGAGACTAGGTAGGAATTGTATTCCCTAATGAAATATCTCTAAACATATCAACTAGAGAAACCTGATCAGTTGGAATAATGTCAGTCTCCCTCTAAACTGATGAAGGGGGAGAAAGTATTGTCGCACTGTCAATCTCCATCTGAGATTATTTGTATCTTTGAAAGGCTATCTCTTTTTGAAGGATAATATATTTGCTTGTCTCAATCTGTCTCTGACCAGGGATGTTGATATGGAATGTCTTTGAAGATTTATTGTTATCCCATAAACGTATCCTTTCGTCCTGAAGGGTCTATCTTTGATCCGTAGGATCTTTTAATGACTATGGTTGAGTTTTAAATTGCATGTGTTAATTAACCCTTTTAAGAAGATTAATGAAAGAATGAGGAAAAGAGAGGAATGATGACAGCCATATACACATATGTAGATCTAAAATGAAATAATAAATAGCAAACCATAGCAATAGAATTGATAACGGAGTTCGGCACAACGTTGCCTACGTCTCCGGGACTTTGTCTCTTTGCGAGAGGCTTCTTTATTTCTGTTCAAAAGCTCAAAAGTACATCGCAGCAATGCCAATTGGCTACAATACTAATCTGGTCATGTTCTTCCAGATATCTAGAACCTATTAAAGAAAATGGCACGCAAAACAGATATTCGGAGCTCCCAGAAATGGCCCGCAAGCGTCTTCTCCTCAATAGCTTCCCTGCATAAAAATGGCTTTGGCTTGGCTTCCCTTCAGCATAACTCTGCTCTGACTATCCTCCATGGCCTCAAACAGCCCTGGTTTTTAAAGATCTGAAGTTGGTTATCCATCCCCAACTTCCTCCCAAAATTTGGGCTCCAAAAATGCCCAATATCTCCCAAAAATGGAGAAAATCCATTAATACAGGCATAATATCAAATAAAAATCAGAAACTATATAACAACAAACCCACTTTTGTTTAAAATTAGGGCCTATCCATTTAGACTATGCACGTGCCCCTAAAATTGGTCATATGAATGGACATGTGGCCAAGCGCCAGCCCAAAGGGCTATGCGCTGGCCCCCCCTTTTCCAAACTCTATGGTCACATTGCCCATTCCATAGAACCATATCCTATACATGTGCCCGACTGTTGGCTATAGCCCTAGTCTTATGGCAGAGGGTGTGCCCCTGTCCAAAATTCCCGCATAGGTTTTAACCCCCCATGCTCCCGGTTATATGGGGTGGTCACGTCGTGTATTAGTGCTAAGGGTTGGGGATAAGCCCCATCCCTTTCCACCTTCGTTCATTTCTTTGTTTTAATTCAAATAGTTTAATTGCTATATACATAATAAGAAACACTCGTGGGGTGGGCGGTTAGCCCAGTCCTACCAATCCATAGCTCGGAGGAGAGGTCGGGGGTTCGACCCTGGTGGTGAACCCATAATTTTACACAAATCACGAGCCAACCACAGGGTGCCACGTGGAAGCCCATGACTGAGCCACATGGCACCTCAACAACCAATCAAAAAATGCCACCTGTCGAGTGTTGATTTGTCCATGTGTCTGCCATGTACCCTACCACCTACCATCCTGTGCCACGTGTCTGCCACGTCACTGCCCTGTCGGCCTTGCCACATGTATGCCATGTCAGCCCGTGCCACGTGTCACCCTTATAGTGGTGACACGTGTCACCCTCTAGCTGGTCCAACTGTACCTATCATACTCCCTGTCACCTGCCATGTGTCATCTCCAAGAGCTTCCATGTCAGTTGTATGGTTGTATGGCCTGTACAGTCAACCTGCCACGTGGCACTGTACAGACTGTACAGTCATCCACTTTTTTTTCCTGTTTGGGTTTTTAGACATAACGTGATATCTTTTTCATATGGAGCCCATTTGATGAATTAAATATATGGTCGGAATCAGGAAGACGAGACGGATGCAATGGTGTTGGTTTCGTCGGATTCCGAGCACTTTCATTTTTTAGCCTTTTTGAGCCCTGTCAGGCTTCTAGATATGATTTTGGATCACACCTCCCCACTAAAATACCTTTTGGTCCCCAAAAGGTTACTGACTAGTCAACAATCTTAGGATAGGCCACCCGACTTGTCCTCTGTCTCTGAACTCTGTCCTGTGCAGTTGTCTCATCAAGATCAACTATAACACATTCATGACAACTGACAGTATATTGTTAGCCATTTGAACCCTATTACATCTTATTGAAGCCACTATCATCCATGTAGACAACATTACTAATGATAGTATCAAAAAGATGACTGCAAATGAGCTGATATACTTGAAATATTTGCACGACATGAGCTTATCTTGAAGCAACGTATGCTTGATTTTCCATTCAACAATCATTTCTTGTTCTTGCTTAAGATCGATTACTTCATTTGAAACAATTATTGGTTTGTTTCTTGTTTGTACTGCCTTCTTTAATTGTTCCATTGTTTGAAGTGTTTTATTTTCCTTAACATGATGAGCATGAACCACATAATCTTGACCTCCTTTGGTGAATTGATATTGATTCTTTGTCCTGTAGAAGATTTCCTTACGATCATATAAATATGGACTACCTAAGACCATTCCACATTCTCTTAACGGCACTACATCACATGTTACTTCATCCACATACTTAGATGAAATTTCAAATTTCATTGTGCATTGCTTTGTTATGTGCATTTGATGATGATTGCTTATCCATTTAAGTGTGTAAGGCTTATGATGAGTTTGTGTTTTTAATCCCAATTTCTTAACCAATTCTTCTGAGATTAGATTAGATTGAGATCCACTGTCGATTAATGTGTCTCTCTTATTTTTTCGCATGATTACCCTTATATGAAACAAGTTGCTTCTACAATCAATGCCTTCACCAATTTTACCTGTCATACCAACCAATGAGATCTTTGATTCATCACCTGAATCTGATCCTAAGTCTGTGGTTTTTGTTGTCGTTTCCATTGTCTGCATTCCCTTCTTTTTCTTGAACCACTTTGGCCTCCTCTCAGGATGAAACTGCCAACATCTGTCCTCATCATGTCCCTCTTTCTTACAATTCTTGCAAGAGGGATTTCCTTCCTTCCTCATCATTGCATTTTCATTCTTTCCATGCCTTTTCCTCTTGTCCTCCTTCCTTGAAGACGATGATTCCCTTGACACACATGTTTTCCCTGCTTCAATATACATAGCTTGAACAGAAATCTCATCAATGTTAGTGGGTCCAAACATGAAAACAATGTTTCTAATATCCGCAGGTAAACCTCCTATATACTTCATAAGAGTTTCTTGTGTTTGTAAAGGGATATCTAATATTAATGCCATTTTTCGAAATCCATCGGTGTATTCTTGTACGGTTTGTCCTTTTCTTAGTTTTAAATATTTCCATTCAATTAATGTTTTTTCTTTATAACCCAAAGGATAGAATTGTTTCCCAAGTGAAGAAATGAAACTCTTCCATGATGGAAATACCTTACCCACTTGTTGTGTTCCCTTTTGCAACTTTCTTTGCCACCAGATGAGAGTTGTACATGCAGGTCTCAAAGATGCCAACTTAATTTGTGTGGCCTCATCCTTGATCTGTTGCACACTGCAGTATACCTCCATCTACCTGATCCAATTGTCATTTTTTTCTGCATTTACTTCACCATCATATATGGGCAACTCAAATTTAACATCAAGTTTTAACAATGGCATTTCATTCTTATGTTTATAAAAATTTTTCTTTCCATTAGATTTAGAACTTGAACTTGAAGAAGAAGGAGAAGAAGGAGGTGATGATGGAGGTGAAGGAGGAATATGAGGATGATCCTCTTCCTCTTCACTTTTTCCCTTTGAAGATTCACCCAAAACTGGTCTCTTTCGTTCCATGTAATCTTCGTACAAAACTTTCACCATCTTCGACATAGCAAGGAAAGTTTTCCAGAACTCTTTCTCATCCTGAGAAATCCCTTCTTCCGATGTCATCTTCTCGTTGTGAGAAGCTCCATTTCTCAATCCAATTAATGGATTCTCTGCAACAAGCTCGCCTTCACCATGCTGTAGTTTTTCCCTGGTTAACATGCAAAACTCAAATCCAAATGTCAACTAGCTCTGATACCACTTNGCTTATCCATTTAAGTGTGTAAGGCTTATGATGAGTTTGTGTTTTTAATCCCAATTGCTTAACCAATTCTTCTGAGATTAGATTAGATTGAGATCCACTGTCGATTAATGTGTCTCTTTTAGTGTGTCACATGATTACCCTTATATGAAACAAGTTGCTTCTACAATCAATGCCTTCACCAATTTTACCTGTCATACCAACCAATGAGATCTTTGATTCATCACCTGAATCTGATCCTAAGTCTGTGGGTTTTGTTGTCGTTTCCATTGTCTGCATTCCCTTCTTTTTCTTGAACCACTTTGGCCTCTTCTTAGGATGCAACTGCCAACATCTTTCCTCATCATGTCCCTCTTTCTTACAATGCTTGCAAGAGGGCTTTCCTTCCTTCCTCGTCATTTCATTTTCATTCTTGCCATGCCTTTTCCTCTTGTCCTCTTTCCTTGAAGACGATGATTCCCTTGACACACATGTTTTCCCTGCTTCAATATACATAGCTTGAACAGAAATATCATCAAGGTTAGTGGGTCCAAACATGAAAACAATATTTCTAATATGCGTAGGTAAACCTCCTATATACTTCATAAGAGTTTCTTGTGTTTGTAAAGGGATATCTAACATTAATTCCATTTTTTGAAATCCATCGGTGTATTCTTGTACTGTTTGTCCTTTTCTTAGTTTTAAAGATTTCCATTCAATTAATGATTTTTCTTTATAACCCAAAGGATAGAATTGTTTCCCAAGTGCAGAAATTAAACTCTTCCATGATGGAAATACCTTACCCACTTGTTGTGTTCCCTTTTGCAACTTGCTTTGCCACCAGATGAGAGTTGTACATGCAAGTCTCAAAGATGCCAACTTAATTTGTGTGGCCTCATCCTTGATCTGTTGCACACTGCAGTATACCTCCATCTACCTGATCCAATTGTCATTTTTTTTTGCATTTACTTCACCATCATATATGGGAAACTCAAATTTAACATCAAGTTTTAACAATGGCATTTCATTCTTATGTTTATAAACATTTTTCTTTCCATTAGATTTAGAACTTGAACTTGAAGAAGAAGGAGAAGAAGGAGGTGATGATGGAGGTGAAGGAGGAATCTGAGGATGATCCTCTTCCTCTTCACTTTTTCCCTTTGAAGATTCACCCAAAACTGGTCTCTTTCATTCCATGTAATCTTCGTACAAAACTTTCACCATCTTCGACATAGCAAGGAAAGTTTTCCGGAACTCTTTCTCATCCTGAGAAATCCCTTCTTCCGATGTCATCTTCTCATTGTGAGAAGCTCCATATCTCAATCCAATTAATGGATTCTCTGCAACAAGCTCGCCTTCACCATGCTGTAGTTTTTCCCTGGTTAACATGCAAAACTCAAATCCAAATGTCAACTAGCTCTGATACCACTTGATCCGTAGGATCTTTTAATGACTATGGTTGAGTTTTAAATTGCATGTATTAATTAACCCTTTTAAGAAGCTTAATGAAAGAATGAGGAAAATAGAGGAATGATGACAGCCATATACACATAGGCAGATCTGAAATGAAATAATAAATAGCAAACCATATCAAGAGAATTGATAACGGAGTTTGGCACAATGTTGCCTACGTCTCCGGGCCTTTGTCTTTGTGGGGGAGGCTTCTTTATTTCTGTTCAAAAGATCAAAAGTACATCACAGCAATGCCAATTGGCTACAAGACTAATCTGTTCATGTTCTTCTAGATCTCTAGAACCCAGTAAATAAAACGACATGCAAAATGGATGTCTAGAGCTCCCAAAAATGGCCCACAAGCGTCTGCTCCTCAATAGCTTCCCTGCATAAAAATGGATTTGGCTTGGCTTCCCTTCAGCATAAATATTCTCTGTCTGTCCTCCATGGCCTCAAACAGGCCTGGTTTTTATAGATTTGAAGTTGGTTATCCATCCCCAACTTCCTCCCAAAATTTGGGCTCCAAAAATGCCCAATATCTCCCAAAAATGGAGAAAATCCATTAATACAGGCATAATATCAAATAAAAATCAGAAACTATATAACAAAAAACCCACTTTTGTTTACAATTAGGGCCTAGCCTCTTAGACTATGTACGCGCCCCTAAACTTGGTTGTATGAATGGACATGTGGCCAAGCGCCAGCCCAAAGGGTTGTGCGCTAGCCCTGCCTTTTCCGAACTCTATGGTCACGTTGCCCATTCCATAGAATCGCATCCTATACATGTGCCCAACTATTGTCTATAGCCCTGGTCTTATGGCGGAGGGTGTGCCCCTGTCCAAAATTCTGGCATAGGTTTTAACCCCCTGTGCTTCCGGTTATATGGGGTGGTCACGTCGTGTATTAGTGCCAAGGGTTGGGGCTAAGCCCCAGCCCTTTCCACCTCTATTTATTTCTTTGTTTTAATTCAAATAGTTTAATTGCTATATACATAATAAGAAACACCCATGGGGTGAGTGGTTAGCCTGATCCTGCCAGTCCATAGCCCAGAGGAGAGGTCGGGGGTTCGACCCCGGTGGTGAACCCATAATTTTACACAAATCACGAGCCAACCACAGGGTGCCACGTGGCATCCCATGACTAGGCCAGGTGGCACCTCAACAACCAATCAAAAAATACCACCTGTCGAGCGTTGATTCATCCATTTCCCTGCCACGTACCCTGCCACCTACCAGCCTGTGTCGCGTATCTACCACGTCACTACCCTGTCATCCTTGCCACGTGTCACCCTTACAGTGGTGACACGTTTCACCCTCTGGCTGGTCCAACTGTACCTATCATACTCCCTGTCACCTGCCATGTGTCATCTCCAAGAGTTGCCATGTCAACTGTATGGCCGTATGGCCTATACAGTTAGCCTGCCATGTGGCACTGTACAAACTATATGGACTGTACAGTCATCCACTTTTTTTGCTTGTTTGTGTTTTCGGATAGAACACGATATATTTCGCATACGGAGCCCGTTTGATGAAGTAAATATATGGTCGAAATCAGGACGACAAGATGGACGTAATGGTGTTGTTTTCGTCGGATTCCAAGCACTTTCATTTTTTATCCTTTTTGAGCCCTGCCAGGCTTCTGGATCCAATTTTGGATCAATCTTGGACTTGTTCTCTTTGGGTACATGAAAATACATTGGGCACCTAAATATCCTGAAGTGTTCAATCTCAGGCATCACTTTGGTGAAGGATTCTTCAGGAGTTTATGTTTTTCAAAGTCTACTAAAGGCTCTTGTTCTGAACATATACTATTTCATGCATGATTTTGTCCATAGAATCATAGAGAGATTATGATCATGCATTATTGGATTGGTTTCCTGAATGATGGTTCTATTTTTCCTCTTTCTCAAATATTTTTGACTCCCTCTGAAGGATAAACATATTCCTTTATTTTTAACCTATTTGGAACAAGAAAACAAGAGGAACCAAAACAATAATATATCCTAACGGAGAATAATGAGTACATCTCTAGAATCAAAAGAATTTAAGGATTGTTGTCACTTATACAACACCTAATTGTAATGTAGAAAACTTTAGAAAAATAGGTTAGAGGAATGAAAATTACAACAATAAAACCTAGAGTCTTCACTTTGAGTGTGTTGTTCCTTTGAATGTACTGATATCCCTATGGATCCATGAATTTAGCAAAAGGTTCCTTCCTCCTGCAAATTTCCTCATGACAATGATACAAATAATATATATACAAGTGCATACCTGAGGGTGCTGATATGATTTCTCCAATGGCACCTAGCCAATATTTTTCCTCTTGACATATTCATGAAGGAGGTATGTCACAATGACACCTTTTTGTATCACCCACAATAATTCTTCCTCGAAATTCTTGTCCTCCAAAAACTTGAAGTTGCTTGACCCATCAAGCTTATCTTCCATCGTAGTTTTGGATTCTTCATAAACCCTTGTTAACTAGCCTAGAAAAATTAAAGGTTAGGTTAGTATAGAAACCTTAGGTTTTCTTGGGCTTATTACTGCCAACGACAAGCCTTGAAAGTTAGAATAACACAGGTAATATTGAAGGCTTCTTCAAGGAGATGCAGAAACCCTAAAACAATGAATCTGTAGAAAATCGTAAAACCCTAGAAACCCTAGGGCCAAATTTTCAAAATGCTTAGAATTTCACTATGAGAGTCTCTGGAGGTGCGTTGGAGAAGGTCGTACTCTCCCATGCAAATTTTTTCCTCAACGTCCAAGTTTTAGGGGATGAAACACCTAAAAGAAGATGGTCGTATGGATTTTTTGGAAACCCTAGGAGGGTTGTACGGTTCTGCAGAAGAGGAGGGATGACTGGTAAAATATTGTAGCTTGTGAAATGGGTTCTTCAAGACCTATGCTCTGACGCCATGTTGTTTTTTCAATAAGAAAGGTTAAGCATGAGGTTCATTCCATTTTTATCATTTCACTTAACCATAACCAATAATGTTGCAACAACCAAGATCACAAGAAAAGCACCATGCACAAGACATAAGAAGTATCATGGAAAACCCTTCTCAACAAGGGAAGAAAACCCATCCAAAATCCTTTGCTATATTCTTCAACATGAATACCTTCACCACCAATAATACATACCACACAAGAGCTTTCTCAAACCCTAGAATACTAGTGCCAACAATGGTGCACACTTTTCCCAAGAAGGTGTACTTGCTGAAATTTCCAAACTCAAATGAAAGATATGATTCCTCAATGGGGAATTTACCTTTACTTATACTAGACTAAACCTATCAACATAAGTGTTTATTAGCACAACAAGGCCAACCTCTCTATCTTATAATATAATTAATATTAACCAGATTAATTATCTTTTACATTAATTACCAATCACATCAAGGTGGGGTCAACCTGTACCTTTAAATTACAATTAGGGTTACATGTAGGTCTGACTCTTGAAAAATATAGAAAGGGATCTTGTACACCCACTAGTTCTCAACCACTAGGATCACGTTCACCTGTGCTCGTCCACATTCATGTCCACTCAACATATATTCTTTCCCACTGCATTACACAAGATAGGCATCTAGATTTTCTCATCAACTATTATGCTCAAAGGAGGCTAATACATCATCTTCATTTCTTTTCTCATGAGGATGCACCCAACACTTTGGGATTTCACACGTTCACCTTTTTCTCAACCACATGCATGTCCAACTCAACAGATCTCCTTTCTCACTGCGTTACATAGGAGAATCATCTGGAGTTATTCTTAACTCTCTGTAAGGAGGAGGCCATCTCTATGTTCCAACTCTATCCTAGATAGGAACCGCACACCCTTGTCAGGGACTTTCTCCTAGGTTTGTAAGCTAGAGAATGTCTCACATAGATGCAATCATCAACATCTCTTAGGTTTGTAAGCTCAAGAATGTGTCACATAGCTGCTGCAATCATCAACATCTTTGCATCACATTCCAAATAGTTATATATATAAAAACAAACCCATTAGATATAAAATACCTAAAATGAGAGGCCATAATTCTGAAGTGATAGAGGGAGCTAAACCCTAGGGTGAAGTTTTTCATTCATGTAATAAAAGAAACAAGGGTTTAAGGTAACTATGAATTTTTTTATTTTTATTTTTCTAAATGTAGGGTTTTGAGTGAATCACCATACCCTTCAAATATTGATTTCTTAAATACTTATGTTGTTCCAAAGTATTCTTCTGCTCCAAATTTCTCCCCGTTATGTCTATCTTCAAAATTTGTTTCCTGTAAATTTTGGAAAAATAATGAAAATATTGAATACCTTCTCAATATTAAAAAAATGTTATGAAAAGGGTTTAGACTGAATCACCATACCCTTCAAATTATCCTATTCTGAATAATATTGTGGTTCCAAAGTATTATGCTCCTCCACAATGTTCTTTCATATGTCTCTCTTGCAAGTCTCTCCCTTGCAAAATTTTGCAAAATAATTAAACAATGAATAGCTTTTTAGTATTTAAATGACTTGATGAAATTTGATTCCCGCTATTTTTTTAACAATTTAAAAAAATAGTGTTTTTTTTTTTTAAACTTTTTGATCATGCCAATGCATTTATGTAAGACACACCGGTGCAACCATATTACATTACACATTGGTGCGTCCATATTATTGGATGCACCGGAGACATATAATTGTTTTTTATTAAAAAAATATAAAAACATGGTGTGGTTGATTTTTCAACTCATCAGTGCTTATTGTTGATATGTACAAATAAAATTTCAAATAACTTTCAATTCATATCAGTGTGTTTCTAAACCACAAATGCACCGATATGCATTTAAAGTTATTTCAAATTTTATTTACACATAAAATAGTATATTCATCTCAAATTATCTTTTATGATGAATTCACATCACTTGCAATAATTCAATATACATTTTACATTTTATGTCACATTATTCTTAAACAATGGTTTCAAAAATATATTCAAACTCATATTGTGGTATGGTCCTCAAAATTTATTTTAGATATGTACAGGAAAATTTATTGCTATTTTTTCTAAAATGCAGGGATAAAATCTTAGTATATGATCAAATGGCCAATTCTTCAAATTCCATCCCATTCCATATTATTCAAAGTCCATCGTGGAGTTATCCCTTTCCAATTTTGGTAATTTTAACTTATTTTATTTATGTTTCGATTATCTCATTGAATTTTTGTTTATCCATGTCAATCTAAATAAAAATGTATCCAAATTTGCAGGATCCTGATTCGGAATCAAGTTCAAATGCAAAAAATATTCCAGTACCAGTTCAAAAACATCGGAAGGTCTTACCAAAAGAAACATACTACAAGCAGTTGGAAGATGAAAATGGAAAGTCGCTTTACCCTGCCAATTGTGACATTCCATCTTCCAGATGCAATCCTTGGTCAGCGATGGTAATAATTGTTTGGTATAATCTAATTTGAACAATCAAATTATTGCATTGTGCTTACTAATATGATCGATGTACTAATGTTCAACATTTTTGAAATTAGGATTATTATGATGATGAGCAACCTGCCTACCATATTTTGTTTCACCCCAAAACAATGTCAACCTAAGAGAAGGATACAATGAGATCACAACTTGGAGAGGAAGCATACCAAAAATGGTTCAATCAACCACCTATTCAATTCCCACTATGTCAAGATTCACCAATTAGGAATGAATACAACAATACTATTAGTTCTTGAGAAGTTGGAAATGGAGACAATAAAAAAGAGGTTGGTATGGATGATTACTTACAGGATACAAATTCCATGGAGACAATGTTTTTAGACACATTCTAGAACAATGAGCTAGGGGGTGATGCTCATATCAATGATACCATTTTTGAAATCCTAAAATCTACTTCCATCAGCCCTCTCTTTGGACCTAGTGCCCGGTCAAAGTCTACCCAACTTGGGACAACAATGTTACTTTCCAAGGTGAAATAAAAGTTAGGCAAGTCAAACACATATTTCTGGACAATATTGATGTAATTGACCAACAAGTTCCATATATTAATTTTGTGAAATATTGTCATAGTACAATCAACAGTATAAATGGTTTCTTTTATAAACATTAAATGACCTTGTACATTAATTTTATTTCCCACTAACTGTAAGATATTCAAAGATAAGGTTCTTTCTAGTGATAATGTTTTTCTCGTTAGCTGTGAAGAGGAAAAGCAGTTGTCGAAAATGTTAGGTGTTCAGTATATATGATATCATACATGTTCAAATGATTGTATTCTATATAGAGGAGAATATGAAAACAAAGATATATGTCCAAAAAGTGGGCATGACAGGTAGCATAAATCAAATAAAAATGGTAAATCACATTGTCCTCCTCATAAGATATTGAGGAACATGATTATAATCCCAAGGATTAAAAGGATATTTCATTGCAAAGAATTAGCTATGTTGCATGGATGGCATGCCTTGCACAAAAGTGAGTCAGGAGTTATGTGAATCCCAATAGATTCAATAGCCATGAAGCATATGGAGAATACATGGATAGAAAAATTCAAGGATAAAGTACAAAGTCTACAAATTAGCACAACAATGGATGGCATGAACCCATATTCCCTCCAAAACACAAACTATTATGTTTGGCTTGTAGTAGTGATCAATAACAATATCCCTCCATGGTTTTCTATGATGAATGAACATCTTATGTTGGCTCTTATAGTCCTTGGTAGAAGACAAGTGAAGAATATGGATGTCTACCTACAACCATTGGTAGATGAATTGAAGGAATCATGCGAAGGGATACATGTATACGATGTATCAAGATCCATCGCAACAGAGAGGAATTTTACAATGTATGGCATATGTGCTTACACCACACATGATTATCCAGGATTAGGAATTTTCTCTGGTAATTAACATGTTTATTGATTTGTTTATATATATAACAATATTTATTTGGATATTTTATTCATTTTGATTTTCATTCTATTCTTAAACGCTAACATGTTATGTATACAATAATTGCATAGGTCTTGTAACTAAAGGCTATCATGGATGTAAATGTTGTGGAACTTCTCTGAAGGCTAGGTGGTTCAACCACCTATGAAATCTAGTGTATGACTGCCCGAGGTTATTCCTCCCAAAAGAACACCCTTATAGAAGAGAAACGCCTGCTTTCAATGGTAAACTAGAGAGAACCCAAATGCCTGCAATAATTACACCAACAGAATGGCTTAGAGCATATGAGAGAGACAAGGAGAAGGATATTATAAAATATTTGATTCAAATGGGGAGCTTATGTTAGATGATCTATAATTCTTTGATACCTATGTTAAGAAATTTCCCATTGGGATGAAAATGAAATATATTTTTTATGAGCTCCCCTAATGGGAGCATATTAAGATTTCCCACTTACTAGATCTCATGCATATATTTAAAAATGTTTCATATTATTTATGGAGGTACATATCACCGAATGAAAGTGACACATTGGTTGTGAGGAGAGATCTTATTTCTTCAAAAAAATAAAAGAAACATTGGCCAAGACAAGAAAGTAGAGGAGAGGATGGTTCATCTTGGTCTTCCAAAGAAGGTGATGTCCCATGGATTTTGAAGAAATAAGATATTTATTTGGCAAAGGAAGCTATATTGGGTGTAAAGGTGCCTTCTTTATATGTGTCTTCCCTATGACATTTCTTCATTGTGCATCAAGACCATTTGTCGAGGTTGAAATTACATGACCATTTGAGCCTTCTAAAGGTATGACATAACATGTCAAAAATATGATTTTATTATTTGTAATTATTATTTTTATGCCATGGGATAAAAAATAATTAATTTTTAATGTATTTACTTCGTAGTGTCATTATCCTCTACTCATGCGTGGGTGTGTGAACCATGAATTCTAGCATGAACTAAGGTGTGGCATATATAAATTGTTTGGATTTGTACATTGGATCACATCAAAGGAGAATCATATGGATAGAATTCCATGGTGGCATCAAGAGATAGATGATATTGTTTGTATATTTGAGAAGGAACTACCACTGAGTTTCATGGACTTACAGGTTGATATTCGGGTAAATTCATGAAGGTGGGTAACACTTTCATGAGAATCGGGTCTCCAACATTCCAAAAGACCTTTTTTTAGCCAAACTAATATTTTTTTCGACCGAAATTTCTAATTTTTTCAACAAATCGAACGGTACCATGACGATGCACTTGATTTTCGTGTACAAATTTATCTGGACGGATTTTTTTCATCCAGTAACATCTTTTCAGCCGAAAGATATTTTGGCCGAACTAATATTTCGACTGAAAGAAATTTTTGGCTGAAATATTAGTTCAGTCGAAAGAACCTTTCAACCGAAAGGAGGTCTATATATTACCTGCACATCATGACTGGTATATTTTTTCTGATTTGTTGGTTAATTGATACCATGTGGTGTTGGATATAGTGCTAGGAGATAGTGTTTCACATTTTTTCTTTGGGCATGCGTATAGGTGGTCAGGTGGACGTTGGAGGTATGGACAGGCGAGTGTTGGAGTTGTGGGAATTTGGTCCAATTAATTTATGTCTTCTATAAAAATAGTTTTGACACAATAATTTAACAGTAATTTGCTTCAGGCGTTGTCGGTAAGGTTTAGTTGTAAATTTTTAGTTTTGTCTCAGGGTGGGTGATGAAGACCTCCCCTTCTCCCCTTGGGGTTGTGCGACCTCCTAGTCTAGCATCATTCCCATCAAGGAGTCAGATCGACTCTTAGGGTCTCTGCTAGACCCCATATCCACTTAAGAGGCCCCCTTATCTCTTAAGGCACAGGTTGTATGGCACCCGCGGGCCCTCTCCTTAGCGTTGTTCGAATTCTCAATGCCAATGGGAGCTAGCTATTCTGACCAAACCCCTTCCTTTCACATGACCACGAACTATGACTGTGGGCCAGCTCCCTTCACAACTTCGCGCTTTAGAGATTTTGAGAGTTGCTTGCTCCCTTTTTCCCAATTTTTGAATCGGCGAATTCCCCAAGTAGATGCTAGCTCCTCCCACTAGGCCCCTCTCTCCATACAAACTTAGGCTATGACCTAAGGCTTAATCTATTAGATGCTTCACGACTTCGCATTTCACATTATCTGCACCCTGCTCTTCACGATTTTCCCGAAGTCTGAATCCATGAAATCTTCGTATCATATCAATAGTTCTCAATGATCCACAACCAATGGCTAAGATATTCTACTCATAGTGCGATATTTTCTAATTGCTCAATGCAGTTCTTCCAGTTCGTGATTCGGAGAATCTGCCTATCTTTGCCACATATTTTTCCTCTGATCGATTAATAGGATTCCTTCATGACCCAGATCCAATGGGTGGAATCTTCTCTCCTTGTATGCACTCTTCTATCTATTTGGACATGAATTCCAACAATCCATATCTCCTCCCACAACTGATCTAACAGTAGTTATTGCTCCTCCTTCTGAGCTTGCACTTTCTTCCTTGACTTGGAATATTTCAAACATTTCAAAGGATTCACCTTTGAACTACCACATGAGAGCCCTAATGTATTGGGTCTCGACGGTGTTTACCCTCCTAAGATTTTTCCAATGGAATTCGACCTTGCCCTGATGCACACTTGCGCTCTACGTGCAAATTTTCACTACTCCTCTCGAGCTTTAGGACTTCAGATAAGTCTGAATATTGTGCACCCTTTTCACTATCTCTTATGATCTTCTCAAACTTTCTCAGTCTCCCAAGGGAGTCTACCCTTATGCATTTTTCAAAATAATTTATGGTGCCCTCTTGGCACATTTTGTACTCATCCTCCTGAGCTTAAGAACTTGAAACAAGTTCTTTCCTTCGCAGACTCCTTGTGCCTAACCAACCTTTAAGTGGTTGTATTTCAACACTTCATCTAAGTGTTGGCCTAGTTCCCTCCTTGCACAGGTCTTCCTCTAGAGTGTTCAACAACTCTGTGGGTGTCCTCTCCTTGAAACTTCTCTCCTAGAACTCGAAACAGAGTTCTCTTGTGCACTTCTTGCACTCGCTCGATGCCCTCTTGGTAGAGCTCTACAGAATCTTCAACAATTGTTTCCCTCTGTGATTTCTCTTCAAAGTTTTTCCTCTAAGGTATTCAACAACCTGAGGGTCTCCTCGAGTCTACAAATTATCCTGGTGTGCCCTCCTGACACATTCTTCCTTGAACTCGATTTGAGATTCAGATGTGCACTCCTTGTGTTGGCCACAGAGTTCCAATACTCTATCGTGCACTCCTTGCGCAACCTAAAGAACCCAGAACGGTTTAACAAAACTCACAGATAGAGGAATTATATATATATCCTTGTAGATGGAATCTATCTCATGCATCTACAACGTAATTTCATAAACACATAAAAGACAACATTCAAATGCATAAACACACAAAAAAATCATAGGAAGGAAAAAGTTGCTTTGTATTAATCTCATAATGTCTATACAATGTTTACAAAGACTGGACTGTAACAGAGTCTCGGTTCCCTCCTCTCTTGAGCTCTCTACTAGCTCATTTTTCTCTACATGCTAGATCTAATAAAATTTGATACTAAGATCTTTTACAAACGAGGGGCTTCTCGAGCTCTCCCTTCATCTACCTACTCTCATCAATTACATAGAATTACATTCAATGGCCACCTCAATCTGAATTGAATCTATATCTTTATCAACTTGTCAACCATTAAAGGCGACATCATCTCCTACCTACACAAAGGCATGAAATTGACCCTTCCAGCCTTACATCATTTAATTGCATTTAATTACAATTTTGAAAATGAGGGAAAAACGAGAGGGTTGGAGCCTCTCCCTTCCTTGAATGCGCATTGATGTGCTGCCTAGCTGACATGTTACCGAGGTGGATTAATTCTTCTGCATCATACTCCACAACTATGAAAATCATGAGCTCCTCCTCATGATATTTCCAGCGTGGTTGAAATACTCCTAGATCCCAAACTCTCCTCTGGAGTTGTCCATCTTATCCACTGCTTTGTTGTTGTTGTTGTTGTTGCTTCCCTACTACTATGGCATGCTCTCCTCTGTTCAAATTATCATTTCTGACTGCTTCTTGTGCTAATCTCAACATCATCATCCTTATCTCCTTTATCACTCTGTCTAGCTGCTCCATTGGATGTCTCTTCTTATGCATTCTTCTCGACTGCAACTCTTCCTTGTCAATGGGTAGGTCAACTCGATCCCCCCTAATGTTTTATTCTTCTATGGAATTAGCCTCTACCAATTCTCCTTGTGTTGGTTCAAATATAGCTTCCCCTAGATGATCCTTAGGCTGGTATGATCCCTTTTCTACTGCATGCTTTAGTTCTTCATTCATCTTCTCTTCATCTTCCTGGCTTAAATTTCTAAGAAATTATGTTGAATTCTCTTCTCCTACAATATGCATGGATGTCTCCTGGAAGCCATCTTCTAGCTCTGGATTGTTCAACCAATCCTCCAACATTTTTAACTCCTCCTCCCATGGAATGAGCATATTAAATTCATGCTCTTCTTCTTCTATAGGGGCACACATTAGTATCTGCTTTTTCTCCTCCTCTATGAAACTCATTGTTGGTTTTCCTTCCTCCATTGTTGGATCTGCAACACATGATATGGCCTCAACTAGGCTATGTGGCAAGAATAACTCAGTTCCTCCAATGATTAGAATTCATTTCTGATCCTCCTCCATCATCTCTCCTTGTTGATATGAACTCTTAGCTGAGTTCATCTCCTCTCCCTGGCCGACCTGGAAATCTAGGATGTCTCCTTTTCTGACTTGGTAGTTCACAAGATCCACTGATCCCTCTTCATTTCCCACCTAACAATTTGAGATTTCACGATTGCCCTCCTGACAAATTATGAGATCCTTGAGAGATCTCATCTCCTCCTCATCATTGAATCTTTTTCCAACCTCCGGTTCCCAAATGCAAACCTACTCCCCTTCGGTGTCATAGATGTTTTCAACATACCTCAACCATCTCCTCAACTCTTATTGTTTTTTTTTGGAAAACAAATTTTGAACAGGCCATTTCACCTTCATGTTCAAAGGCCATTCATACCTCTAGTGTACCTTTGCCTCTTTCTGCATATTCAATGTCATCTTCTCCATTTTTTATCTGATCTCCCTGAGCTCTTTGTCTATCTTAGCTTTGTTCCTCTGTTGGTGGCCTTCTCCTCAACCAAGTCCATGGCCTTCAATATCCATTTTCACCTTCTACCTGCCCTCCTTGCAAGTCTGTTGTTCACTTTTCAACTGAGAGAATTCCTAGCTTCTCCCACAACTCACCTAGTTTTCAAATGTCTATTGCCTATGTGAAAACATATATCCACTCACTAATAATTTCACTCTATCTCCTTCTTCTCTTCCACCTAAAATATACAAACGAAATCAATATCTAATAGCACTTGGTGGTATCAGAGTATCTTCTCTCACCATCCTTCCTTTATCTATCATCTACAAATGAAATTCAAGCTCTGATACCACTTAATGGTATCATACTATCTCCTTTGTCTCCTCCTTCACTTGCTATCTATGGGTGAAATCAAGATCTGATACCACCTGATGCAGAGCCCCACTTCTCCCCCTTGGGGTTGTGCGATCTCCTAGTCTAGGATCATTCACACCAGGGAGTTAGATCAAATCTTCAGGTCTCTGCTAGACCCCAAATCCACTTAATAGGCCCCCTTTTCTCTTAAGGAACAGGTTGTATGGCACCCATAGGCCCTCTCCTTAGCGTTGTTCAAATTCTCAATGCCAATGGGATCTAGCTCTTCTGGCCAAGCCCCTTCCTTTCACGTGACCACGAACTATGACCATGGGCCAGCTCCCTTTGTGACTTCACACTTTGGAGATTTTTAGAGTTGCTTTCTCCCTTTTCCCATTTTCTAAATCGACGAATTCCCCAGGCAGACGGTAGCTCCTCCCACTAGGCCCCTCTCTCTATACTACCTCAGGCTATGACCCGAGGCTTAATCTCCTAGGTGCTTCACATTTCATGTTATCTTCACCGTTCTCTAAACAATTTTCCTGAATTTTGAATCTACAAAATCTTTGTATCAGATCAACGGTCCTCAATGATCCACAACCAATGGCTGAGATCTTCTACACGCTTCATGATATTTACTAACTACTCGACACAATTCTTTTGCTCGATTCTGCAAATCTTCTTATCTATTTCCACATATTTGTCCTCTGATCAATTACTAGGATTCCTTCATGACCTATATCCAATGGGTGGAATCTTATCTCCTCCTATTCACTCTTCTCGGTGTCTGTACAAGAATTTCGACGGTCCAGATCTTCTCTCGTAGCTGATTTGATGGTAGTTGTCGCTCCTCCTTCTAAGTTTTCACTTTCTTCCCTGACTTGGAAGATTTCAAATGTTTCAAAGGATTCACCTTTGAAATACCTCATGTGATCCCTTATGTATTGGGCCTCAATGGTGTTTTCCCTCCTAATCTTTTGTTAATGGAATTCGACCTTGCCCTGACAGACACTTCCACTCTACATGCAATTTTTCACTACGCCTCCTGAGCTTCAAGACTTCAGATAATTCTAACTCTTATGTAGTATTTGGACTATATTCTCTTAGATTCTCAAACTTTCTCATCCTCCCAAGGGATTCTACCCTTCTGCATCTTTTAAAATATTTTTTGGTTCCCTCCTGGCATGTTTTGCGCTTATACTCTTGAGCTTGCAAACCTGAAACAAGTTCTCTCCTCTGCACACTCCTTGTGCCTGACCGACCTTCAAGTGGTTGTCTTTCAACACTTCGTCTGAGTGTTTTCCTGGTGCACTCCTTGCACATGTCTTCCTCTATATTGTTCAACAACTTTGTTGGTGTCTTCTCCTTGAAACTTCTCTCCTGGGACTTGAAACAGAGTTCTCTTGTGCACTCCTTGCACTCGCTCGATTCCCTCCTGGAAGAGCCCTATATAATCTTCAAAAATTCAATCCCTCTATTCTTTCTCTACAAAGTTTTTCCTCTAAGGTATTTAGCAACCTAAGGGTCTCCTTTATTCTGCAAACTATCCTGGTGCACCCTCATGGCACGTTCTTATGTGAACTCGATTCAAGATTCAGATGCACACTCCTTCCGCTGGCCATAGAGTTCCAATACTCTATCGTGCACTCCTTTCATGGCCTAAAGAACCCATAACAGTTTAACAAAACTCACATATATAGGAATTATATCTATCCCTACAGATGTAATCTATCCCATGCATCTACAACGTAAATTCATAAATACATACAAGACAACATTCAAATGCATAAACACACAAACAACTCATGGGTAGGAAAAACTGCTTTGTATTAATCTTAGAATGTCTATACAATGTTTACAAAGACTGGACTGCAACAAAGTCTTAGTTCCCTCCTTTCTTGAGCTCTCTACTCTCTCATTTTTCTCTACACGCTAGATCTAATAAAATTTGATACCAAGACCTTTTAAAAAAGAGGGGCTTCTCGAGCTCTCCCTCCATCTACCTACTCTCATCAATTACATTGAATTACATTCAATGGCCACCTAGATCGTAATCGAATCTAGATCTTTATCACCCTATCAACCATTAAAGGTGACATCATCTCCTACCTGCACAAAGGCATGGCTTTGTCTCTTCCAGCCTTACATCATTTAATTACAATTTTTAAAATGAGGGGAAAATGAGAGGGTTGGCGACTCTCTCCTCCTTGAATGTGCACTAATGTGTTGTCTAGATGGCACGTTGTTGAGGTGGAGAGATGATCCGACATCAGTGGGGGTGTCTCAACAATTACATTGTTAAATTGTATTTCATCATTATCCAATTTATTAATTTTTATCCATCCAAGATAGAATTGAGCAAAAATGCATAAGAGTACACTAGAATTCCAATTTATAGATATAGTTTCTCCACCTGCGAGAAGAGTATCCTATAACGCTACCATTTGTATGCCATCCACACTCTGTTGATGCAATTCATTCAAAAACTTGTCCATAATATAACTACCAATTCCCCACTTCACCTAAACAAGGATTTGCATAACACTATATACCCATTTGCCAAAAACCTTTACACTCAAATTTCTTAACACAATTCTTCCTGAGACAATGCAAAACATCTCCAAAAATATCATTACCAAAAGAATTATCCTCTCTCTATCATTAAATCCCCTACTATCACTATGCGCCCTCTGTCTAATTCTCTTGGAAAGACAAAACAAATCCAAAAAATCCATGAGAAAAGCAATACCAAAGCTTGCCATTATAACCATAACTCTAGTTTTAGATAGAGGCATAGAATGTATACCATTGACCATTTCCCCCTTGAAATGAAACAACCATAGACCAATTAAAAGAGAAAATTAAGTTGATACTACCCACAATAAATGATAATTTCCTCAAACCTAGAATTGATGATGTAAAGGTCAACATTTGGCAAAAATGGGTGTAATTGGCATTAGAATTTACCAGATCTTTGACAAGAAACATATTGGTGGGAAACCCAGTTTTTTTACTCTCAAGAAGATAGTTTCTTATTTCTCTTCTAGCTATCAGGGCGCTAGAGAAGCCATCTATTCTTAAACATAAGTTTAGTACAATGTTGATTATGACTTTTGCTAACCTTGGAAATATTATAGTAATACCTTTGTATCTTTGTATTGTTGAGAGTCCTCCACTCTTATGCATGTAATTTTGAAGGGAATCAAAAGTCGTGAATATGAATCCATCAATAGACCTGGTTTCTTCATCTCCATACCTTGAATATTTTAAAGAATTGATCAACAAATTTGTCCAATTATCCAATTAGCATTATCCAATTTATTAAATTATTAATTTTTGTTCATCATTATTATCCAATTACATTGTCCAATATTTGTTCAAATGTGTTAGTGATGAACTTATAATTTTTAGCTGGGTGTCTAAGCAATTGTAGAATGAATGGTTTGTTTATCAGAGTTCATTTTTATTGTTAAAGAAGTTTGATATGTACTTTTTGGGTGTTTTATAAATGTTGCTTACACCCTCCCTCATTCTACCATTCCATTGTGCATCCAACAAACTCTATTACCTTACGCTCTCACCTCCAAACCCTATGCAAACATTGGATCAACCCAATTTCCATTCTAGCGGTCAAAATTCAAATCTTCTTCGGACATTTGTGATCATGCAACCTGTTGTACCTTGTTGTATGAACCAAAGTACAAATCATCCCTCACAATGCTCACAATCCACTTTTCCCGTTCAAAATGTCAGCTACACAACCCACTAGAATTCCTATAGTGATTACAAAGGAGACCCGTGACAAATGCCTAAAACCACACAATCAATTACAGAACAGGGTGTACAGGAAGCCTCTYCCAGTTATATATCCCAAGTAATGGAGGTGGAGACATTGAAGACTTAATAGGAGAACTTGATAGATAGATATGAARATAGATATGAACCATGGMTATCTATTATTTACTTATTTATGTGTYCATTGATGATGTGAGCATTATAACCTTGCATAATGAATCATAGTGTATAGGAATGGTACCCTAGTATTGTCCCTTACTCCTAATTTATTTGAAAGKATGTTAGTCTTATGMATSAGGATCTATTTTGGCTAGATATATAGGTTAAAACAATTGTAGGCTTGATTTTTTGTTATTCATAATTCAATTTTAGTATTTTTTTATTTTCTTCATAAKTCAATTTTAGTATTAAAATAAAAGGTAGATTTGTTTTGTTTATGATGAATTTGCCTTCATGGCTTAGTTACTTTTCTTTTTAACTAAGTATCCTCATTTGATATGATTCTAATTAGGTTTCCCCTTTTCTACTTTATACAATAAACAMGGTTTCTCTTTTGGAGTATAAGCTTTCAACCATGTTTGTCTGGGTTAACTATAATTCCTTAGACATGTTGTGATTTGCAAATATCAAAGYTGTGTTGATTAATATTTAGTGATTTTTTTTTTTTTTAACATTGAGATTGTGTTATAATGATTTAAATATCGAGATTGTGTAATAATGATTTAAATATCCAGTTAGTAATTTTACAATTTTATATTGAGATTGTATTATTGTATTTGATGGATTTTCATATTTTATTTTCTTGTTATTGGAAATATAATATAAAACTACATGATTATTACATGGTGAAATTGAAATCAATTATGTGGTGCAATGTTTAATAAATAAATAAATTATGATAAATGTTAAAACATATTTTTATTTTGTTATTCTTTGTTGAAATATAATACAAAATTAGAAGAATATTACATGGTGAAATTGACACCAATCTTGTGGTGCAATGTTTACTAAATTCTTATAAATGTTAGAATAGATTTTTACTATATTAATTTGGAATTGTTGTTTGTAGTCAATGTACATTATGGTTTATAACATTTTCTTATCTGAAATTTATTTATTTTTATTGGGAAAATATGAATTCAAATAAAATTTATATTTGAGTTAATTAAACATTTAGCTCACATATAATATATGTGAGATACATATAATATATGTGAGCTAGCTCACATATATTATATGTGATCTATCTCACATATAATATATGTGAGGCCCTGTCCATGTACAGGGATATGCCCGAACTCGGGCCTGTCCCTAATTCAGGCCTATCCCTATACATGGACAGGGCCATATTCATATATGTCCCTTAGCTTATTAAAGGCTATGTGTTACAATATGACCATTATAGACTAATACATGGTTACGATAAAGGTATACATATTAATGGTAATCATTCTAATCACTTGCTTGTTTATCTGATAGTTACGATAATACCGGTTATATTTAGTTCATGTTAGTAAGGGATATGTTCTCTTTTTCAACTTAACCAATATCTTACTTGTGATATGATTACGCTTCACATTTTATGTCCTTATTGAAACCCATAGCTATATGTGTTTTATATGAATAAGTTGTACACACCATATACGTAGTTTCTCTAATAAAGGAAATATAATTAAAATCAATACTAATACCGATAATAATCAAAGAATGTAAGCTAATGCAATAATAGCTTGATCTCAACTAATATGAAACACACCATGTATATCTCTATGCTCTCTTGTTGTAATTTAAAGTATGATTTGTAGTGTGACTTATAATTCTATGTTAGTATTACTACCATTGACCTTTATTATAGTGAAAACAATAACATCTATCATAGAATAGGAGTCAATTTGGAAGGTATAGGTGATAGACATGAACTAATCCCATTGTAGCTAACATGAACATACTACTTATATGGTATAGATACTAGTAATATTAGACCCGAGGAGTTGTTTGAGATTAATCGGTGAATATGGTAACATATGAACAAGGGGAATCAATATGCATACTCTGATACAGGGTGGTATATATAATAGCCATAGTATTCCATGGATATCATACAGATATTAGTGGCCTATACCTTAGACTCAGAATCTACACTCTTAACTATATTGTAATATTCACATAGCTCATATGGGTAATATATGAAGCTGATTCCATTTCTTTATCTCTCTCTTAATCATAGTAAGTAAAACCCATATGTATTGGATAAGAGTATACCCTTTGTAACACCCTTTTTAATGATGCTACTAGTATAGTTATAGTGTTTCTTATAGTAATATCTCCATTTACACTATTCAATATGAGTAATAAGGATAAGGAAACCCATAATATATGATAGTTATAACATGTGGAATTGATATAGAAGAGTATTGGTCACTATGCTCATATAACTATAACTAGAATCGATAGTAATACAGTGTGACCATGACTTTGCTTATATTACATAAATATGATAGGTCTTTGCTTCTGTTAGCTTATGATCTTTAACTATCCTATGCCTAATTTGATTCCATTGTAATTCCCCGAATCATTCGTATTACTTGGAGCTAAGATGGGCATCACTCCTAGTTATAGTGTACATATTAGTGAACATACAATAATCATAGACTATCTGAATCATAGAAGCATTACTAGTAGTTAATACAGATCCATATTACCATGTATTCCCCCTACAAGTGTATGTTTCCCATTAATTACAACATAGTGATTAGTTTATTATCTAGTCTAACAAAATCAATATCATGGAAACAATAGGGATAAAGTAAGTGTACAGAAATATGAATCAAACATGTTGTAATCATACCAACTAACTTTATAGGGTTGAACATGATGAAGTATTGAGACAATATGGCATGAGACCACAACAATCCCTCTATGATACCTTTATACATTAGCTTTGGTGATCTATTACCCTTTGTATTTACACTAATATGTCACAGATACTAGTTACAGATTGCATGGTATTCTCTCTGCCTTATTTGATCCATAATTTGCAAATCTTTACTATATGAGCATACCATAGATATGTGAATATAAGGAAATGAACAATCCATATATGAGGAAAATCAAAGAGATCAACAAGGATAAGATCTATTATCTCTGTTGTGACAAGGGTGAGTCTTGTTTCCATAACTATTACCATTGAATAGTATTAACTATGCATAATACTAATATTCCTTAAATCGTAATACTAGTATGCATAGTACTAGTATTAATTCTATATTAGTGTCGATCAACTTTGACTGGAATCATAGTATTGAAACTGAACACATGTGATGATGTGAATAGTTTAGATAGAGCCTATGTTTTTGAGATAACACATTTAATTGTATTGATACAACTAAGTAACATGCATAATATATGGATTCATATTGATTATACCCATAGATATAGTATCATAGATTTGAGCTTGAACTTACATGTAAACCATATATAACACTAAGTAACTCTTACTGTATATGATAACCAAGCTGATATTGAAGTAATACCTAAGCTATCTGTAATGAACACATACTAGTTATCATTATTCCACAGTGTTGATTAGGGAAATAAGGGGAATATACACACTTCTCAATAATGGTGATAGGTGAAAATAAGGGTAATATCTTATGACACAAGCATTAGAATCACATACAAGTGTAATACAGGTGTTGATACTTAGTTCCATTTCTTTCTAGTGATATTCCATGTAGTTAATAAGGGATAAGATTAATATCACAATATGTATTAATTATGGTAAATAGGTAACATGATATCACCTTGTTGAACCTTAATCTAATTTGTTCATGTATTACTAATATCATAGTAATGTAATGGCTCTATTCCCCTTGTATTACGGGTTAATCTATTTCCTTTAGTTCTTATTATATACTTCCCTTTGTAGTAAACATTCATGTCATTTGATTCTATTCATTATGTTATAGATCATACAACAACCTTTAATTGTAACTGGACAAATAGGGAAAAGGTTAGTATTATCTCTATTCAATGGACTTACTTATAGTGATCATTGTTCTGGTACCATGATGAGATTCACAGTATTGAATGTTATGGAATTAATGGGAAGCAATATCACTGGATACTACACAATGAGAGATTCAAGCCAGTGTAATCAGTAGTTCATAATCAGATACATTAGACTCATATCAAGAAGCTATAATCATAGTTAGTTTTGTACTAATCCATATCCAAGTAATGGAAATCAATGGTAATAAGATAATAAATATCATAAGTAGTAATAATACCTCACTCTATGTGATGGATAGGTGATCAAAATAGTAGTAGTGATCCTGTATTACTATTAATTTAATGAACATTAGCTTTGTGTTAATTACGTTACGAGTATTTGTTATTATGTGCTATTACATATGGTATAAGTAGTAACATGTAGATATCGATCTTAAAGTAGAGATTACTTTATAGGTACCCATCATGTAATGGTTCCAACAACTGTAGGTAATCATATGGTGTTAGTTATGTGATTACCTTTATCTAAAGAAGAATGTGATTGTGGTGTTAGTAAGCATATAGAATTCCTAGGAACCGTATCTGCTACTACTGTTGTTTTAGGCTTTATATCTTAACCTAGTGGAAGTATAATTAGCTAGGATGCTACTTACTCAACTTCTATAGATTTACCTGGAGATCAAATTGACACGACTGCCTAACCATCTCAAGATTGTTATTCACCTTAGCCTCAACATCTATAATAGTAAGCATAGATAAGCCCATTTGACTTGTCCATGAGCATGGATAGGGAAATATTTGGCCCTGTCCATGTACATGGATAGGCTCAAATTCAGGCATGTCCCTATACATGGAAAGGGATGAATATGGCCCCATCCATATACAGAGACAAGCTCGAACCTACTATAAATTAATAATTCATGAACACAATAGGATGTAGACACAATAGAGTAAAAACAAATACACAACAACACCTAAACCATACCAGGCACAAACAAGTAGAGGTATAATATGTTTATCAAATGGGATGATAGATTCGAATTTGTACCCGTCCATGTACAGGGACAGGATTCAATTCGAGATTGTCCCATTATTGAAGAACAACATATGTATAAATTAAATAACATCCAAAGAAGAGCATGATCACATTATTGATCTTCCTTTGGTTTTTTGGTTTATTTTGTTTTTTGTTAAGTACCAAGTTGAGATAATGTGTCATTATTTTCTCTCCCAGGATGGTCCATGAGACCTAGGAGTAGTTAAGAAGAGAATGATCACATTATTGATTTTACTTGTATGTTGGCAATGCAGGAGCATCTCTCCATGCCAGCCATGCACCAACTAGCCAGCCCACATCAGCGCATGCATTCAATGAGGAGAAGAGGCGCCAACCCTCTCACATTTTAAAATTTGAATGTAAATGTAATTAAATGAATGTAAGGTCATTGAGCCATGAAGCCATGCCTTTGTGCAGGAATAGATGTAGGTATCTTTAATGGTTGTAAGGCTACAATCTAGATCCAATCTGGACTAGACATCCATTTAATTATGAATTCAATGTAATTGAATAGGGTAGGTAGCTTGGAGGGAAGAGATCGAAGCGCCCCCTCATGTAAAAGATCTTTTTGGTATTTTTTTGAGTTAGTATGAGGGAGCATAGAGAATAGAGAAGAGAGCAGAGAAAAAGATCCGCGACACTGTCAAAGTCTGAGCTCAGGAACACCTTGTAAAGGGAGGCATTTTTATTAATACAAACCAGAGCAGTTTTTCCTGCATATTATCTGTGTTGTGTGAATTCTTGCATGTGTTCTTTGTATGCTATGAATGTATGTTATAGATGTGCATTTGCAGGGAAAGATAGGTTTTGTTGTCCGAGGATTTGTTTGATTTTCAGGTTGGAGTTCTTTGAGGCTTCATGCTAGAAGGCGTGACAGAACACTGTGGCTTCTTATAGTTAGTGCTTAGAGAGCACTTCCAATTATGCGGAATTTGGACAAGGATGTGCTAGGAGGGCACACCAACTAAAATCATTGACTCAGAAGAAGACCTCAAGGTTTTTGAACACCTTGGAGGAAAGACTGTGTAGAGGAAGGCATAGTGGAGGACAAAATCGTTGCGGGATTCTGTAAGAACTCTGCCAGGTGGGCATTGAGTAGATGCACGGGTTGCATTGAGGAGGAACTCTGCTATGAGTTCCAATAGAAATAGAATCACTGAGGATTCTAAGGGATCTGCCAAGAAGGCATTGAGCAGGTGCATAGAGTGCAGAAGAGAAGACAAAACTACTGAATGTTCTGTGAGAAGACACTCTACTAGGAGGGAATTGAGTAGATGTGCAGATAGAGCACAAGGAAGGAACTCATTGAGTTTTGAACTAAAGAAGATTCCAAGGAAGGATCTTCACAGGGTTGTTGAACACCCTGTAGTCTCAGTAAGAAGTTTTCTTGAGAAAAGGAGTGTCAGGAGGGCATCAGATTCTCCATCTGAAGGAGAAGGAAGGAAAAGGGTGAAGTCCCCTTAGAGATCTGAGTAACGGAGAAGCTCAGAAAAGATATCACCGAGATACCATGTAGAGATTCTATAAGGTGTGCAGGAGTCGTAGAAACCTTTTAAGGTTTTAGAGAAGTCCAAGCTCAAGAGGGAGAGTTCTTTTATGCACAGAGGCCACAAGAGGTTTCAGAGGCTAAAAGAGAGAACTCTTTGGAGATTTTAGAGTCCTGAAAGCTCAGGAGGGACAACGTCTTCGAATACGCAAGAAAGATAAATTGTGGAAGAACTCATAGAGAATAAAAGAATCAAAGTTCAAATCCCTTGGATTTTGGAAGATCTTCCAAGGATCGGAAGAAAGCACATTCTCAACTGGGGGAGCACAATTGTCGTCAGATCGGGCCAAAGGGAAGATCTGGACCATTGAATTTGCACGTTCAAATAGCAGCAGGAGAGCGCATAGGAAGGGAGTAGATTTGACCCTTCAGATCTCACTCAACTAGTCGATAGCCGTCAGATCTATCAAGAGAAGCACAAGGTTTAAACCCTTGTGAGCAGAGGAGAAAAGTCTTGAAATAGCGAACGTATCGAGATTTCAGACTTCGGGATTTCAGAGGTCCTGATGAAAAAAGGTTGGGACACTCCATAGCGATAGTCCCAAAATAAGTGAAGAGATATAAGCCATCCGTTTAGAGGAGGACACGTGTCGTGAGATCACCCAATTTGGGGATTTAGACATCGAAAAACATAGAAGGGAGTCTTTCGACTTTACGAGTGGCGAAGTCTCGAAATGATCAGGGTTGTCAATTCAAGAGTGGATTATGACTGTTGATCTCAGCCAGGAGTAAAAAGGGTCATATCCTCACTTCAGCATTTCAGATACCAAAAGTGCAAGAGAACAAGGGTAGAGGAGACCTTGCAATGGGAAAGCCCGAAATGCGGAACCCCGAAAGGGACTGCGGTCATGTGAGGGGTGGTCATATGGATTGAGGGTGTAGCTCAGGGAGCTAACCACGACTAAAGTCATTTTGGAAAATCAACACTTTGGGTGTCGGGAGATCGATGAGTCAAGGAAAATTGACATCAGGACTCAGTAAGTCCTGAAACCTGAAATTACTCTACGAGAAAAGATCCCAGTCGTGCTTGAAGGCCGGGTGGAGGTGAAGGACCTGTGGATCGAGAAATTTTGAGGGTCCGATAGGGACTCGAGGGAGACACTTTGGCTCAAAGGAGATTTAAACAGTCCTGTGAGCGGATCTCGACCTGCGGGTCGGGGGATCTGTGCCTATTTTGGTATCAGAGATTGATTTTTTCTATATTGGGCAGAGGCAGAAAAAGAATGCTCTTATACACACCAGTTGCGGTATCAGAGCTTGAATCTATTTTTATATTTCAGGAAGAGAGAGTAGGAAGGGAAATACTCTGATATACAACAAAGTGGTATCAGAGGCAGCTTGCAAAGGTAGGCAAAGGAAGACAGAGTGTTGAAGATGCTCTATGGTGATTGTTGTAGGTAGGCAGCAGTCAAAGGATCTCATAGACTGTCAGGTGGGCAGTAGAGAAATCCCATATTTCTAGGAGGGCAAGGGAGAACAAATGAGCTCAGAGGTGAGTTCATGTCAACTAGAGGAGCTGACAAAGGGAGAATATCAGAAGAGCATTTTTTTGATTGGATGGATAAAGGTATTCCTGCCATATAGACTAGATGAGGCCAGCGTGTGTGTTGTCGAGGCAGCAACAGAAGACCGACAACCAGTAGAGACTGTCAAGGAGAAAGAAGAAGTAGAGCAGCCATTGATGACTGACCAAGCAGAAGAAGAAGAAAAACATTCCAAGGAATGGCTCAAAATTTTCAGCCGGGAAGCTGAAAAGGAGATGACTGCAGCATTGGAGCTTGCAGCAGAAGAGGCCAAAGAAGAGACAGACATCATGAGTCTTGTTGATCTGTGAAAAGAGATTGAAGCCCTAGAGAGAAGGGTGATAGTGTAGGGAATGCACATCCAACAAGTTAAGTTGGAAGCAGATGAAGGGAAATTCCAGGCTGAGGAGTAGCTGGAAGAAGCTGGACACATACCAGCAAGAGGAATGGTAGAAGAATTGTCAGAGATGATGGTTGAACAACAGTTCAGTGAGGATACTGCAGAGCTAAATTTTTCAACAAGGTGTAGCATCCCGCTCTGGCGCACTGAGTGAACTTATTCTTTGACGATGCTTGCTTGCAAGTGATCCGAATTATTATGATATTAAACATTGTCTTTGATTATGATGCATCATGGGTAGATGACATGATGTTTTACAACATTGACATAGACAGGTGATATTGACTTGGTTTGTCTGAGTGTGCAGGGTTTTGGACCTTGAGGATGCAGAGGCATCGATGGAACCCCTTGGACTCCAGATTGAGTCAGGGAGTGTGCTATTTGGGTTTGATGGATTTACTATGATATTAGTACATTTGAGATGATGATATGATGTGGACATGTTATAACATGATTTGTTGATGATGCAGGTTGACGATAGCTTGCCGACCAGCCTCACATATGGAGTAAAGGGGCCACACATGACTACCAGAGAGGTTGAGGGAGAGGTGTGGACAACATCCCTGCCACAGCCTACTAGCACTCCAACCATGGCTCGAATTGTAGGTTAATGATTACCTAGTTCGAGGGGATCCATGATGTCGTGAGGGCAGACTGTGACAGTCGCTCGCGAAGATTCTAAGGGGCGCGCAATAAGGAAGGGGCCTTATTCCTTAGAATCCCTTAGTCTCCCACAAGTTCACCTGGCGGAGTGTTGACTCCAGGGGTTATTGATGTCTACCAATCAGTCAAGAGGTGAGTGACACCCTTGGAGCACGTAGTGCATCCTGAAGGGCACGTCGCACAATGGAACAGATGAGGCAAGTGGCACCCTTGGAGCACCTAGTGCATCCTGAAGAGCACGTCGCGTTGATGATGATAGAGGGAGGACCCTAGATGGCCCTAAGACAGACAACACATTAAGAAATTTTAAAAATACTTCCTTAATTAAATGTCGCTCAGTTCAGAATCTAAGTTCTAAGTCTAAAACTTTTCTAGGGGTAAAATTTTGTCTACCTTTAAGAAAATATACATATAAAAATAAAATAATAAAATTTAAACTAAAAACCACTTAAGTAATAGTTTTGGTCTTCATAAATTTTTGGGATAAAATGAAGAGTGTAAGAATTTAATTAAAATCAGTGGATATAAAATGTCAAGAATAAATTAATTTATTTTAACTTTTGATAATTTAAAAAGGTACTAAATTAATAATAAAAGTAAAAACAGGATAATTTGCACAACTCTCTTTTCTAGCTCAAATAAAAAGGAAGGAAGGAAATGTAAAAATTAGGAAATTAGGGAAAGGAGGTAACTTAAAGAGGGAAAGAGGGGAACTCATGGTAAAAAGCGGGAAACCAACTTAGGAAAGAATCGACATTTGAGAAAATTCTAATTTTGAACTGATTTGGCAATTTATTTTTAGGGAAAGCTTTTAAAACCTGTAAGGGAATCTAGGGACACCTAGGAGTAAATTTAGGAGTAACTCTAGGTGGGTGAGGAAAATGAGACAATAAATGAATTAAAGAAAATAATTATAGGATGAAAGCGGGGGATGGATGACACTTGTACGAATGAGAATTTTTAGAAGATTTTTAATGAAAACTTAATTTAAGTGATATTTTAGGGAATGAATGGAAATTCTAAAAATCTGTAAAAGAGAGGGAGGAGAAGGAAGAAGGGATCAGCTGTTATCATAACATTATGCTGCTGGAATAGTGACTTGACTGATTTACTTGTGGGAGATGGGATTTCCCAGCTCAGAGAGGAGTGTTAGCGCGGCCTTGCGAGGCGAGCTAAGAGCTAGACGTACCATCTAGATAGTGTGTGGCCCCTTTGCGGCTCAGGGGGATAAGGGGGAAGCAGAGTACCCCTAGTGTTGGCTGGGAGGTATCGGTGAGGTCTCGACGGTTAGTGAACGGGAGAGGCATGAAGCACGCGGACGTAATTCGATGTAGGCAAAAAGGAAAAGGTATGCTCTTTCATTTGAAGAGTAGAATGCATTAAGACTTAGGCTAAGATTTGAAAATTTTATTGTAAATGGTTGGGATTATCTGGTTTCCTAGATGGTCTTAGAGCCCATGTATTGTATGCTCTCATCATTATTATAACTCCTATTCCCTAGTCAACTCCGGGGTTAAATGTTTTCCGGGCCAACTCAGCTCTGCGCTTAACCCACCCCTTGTGACTCTACTCCACAATTTTGTCTCACCTCTCTACTACAAATTTGTTTCCTCGTACTAGGAAATCATCACCGAAATGAAGTGTAATGGCGAATATTTGTATTGTATTTGGTTCATTGCAGGAAACCCATCCCTCTACCTAGCTCAATTTTTTTTTTGACATAATTTATATGTCTAAAATTCCTAAAATTTTATATGCCCGAATAATTTCCTGAAATTTTGTGTCTGAAAACTCATAGGGTGAATGTTTATGGCTGGATCAATTCCTAAATTTTTGCATTTGAAATTCGACTATTTTTATGTGTCTAAAATTCTAAGTCTGAATGTATGGGTTTGAATATTTTAAGATGAACGTGAACCATAGAAGTAGTATTCCTTTACCACCTTAAACCATCCAGTTACTAGGAACAGATGATTTTGTTGCCTTAAATGTTGCGAACAGTTGGTGTGCCAAATTGTTTCAACCTTAACATATTGGGAACCTAGACTTCGCCACCGCACCTGATAGATTTTTAAATTTATAAATTTTGGAGAACAGGGACACATGTTTGAGGAAGCTTTTGCCCATGCCTCTGTTTTATGTAGTCCTTTAGCATAGCATCGTATAGATTAAAGGTTGAACTTGTGAACATATTTAATTAATCTTACTCTTGCAACCATCACTCTAAATGGACGATAACGCCATGATCATTTATGTTCAGATTTTGGTTACACTCTTGCAGTTGCATAGGGTTGGGATAACCACATGCAAGATGGCCTGAGGCATTGTCTTGATAGATGGGAAATCATTTTGTGATTTAAAAACTTCTTAAATAGTTTCATCAAAACCATGGAACCCACTCCAACTTTCCGCCTTCCAATGGACACAAGTGATGAATAAGGCGCCCATAGGTGGGGCTTTGATGTGTAGACCTGGCACTGGAGGGATGTAATTCATTTTAAGATTAAATCTTTACCATTTAAAATCTCATCGTCCACCCTCATAAACTATTTTAGAATCGTATGCATACCCTCCTTTGCAACTGATTTAAAAATCGCCCAAATTCGCCCCTACCAGCTGTGTTAAAGTCGTAACCTTTCGCCCTGCAAAAATCTGATTTAAGAATCGTGTTTAATTACCTCTACAAGAGCGTGATATACGGCTATGAAAGGATTTCGTCTGACGTGGTCAGGGAAAAATTTCTGAGTTGATTCCTTATTCTGACAGTTGCCTTTTTGTAAGTTGCCCTTGATTTCTGGCATGCACTCACAGCTTTAATTTTTTTTCTAGTTGTCGATTTTTAAGCTTTAGCATCGTGGCTAGGCTGCTAGTTTTTAGCCCGCTAGCTTTTATTGCTTTTGATACAAAATTGGGTATAGTAACGTGTAATGTATTGTTACGGTAATATAGCATTACTGTATTATGTAAAGGTAACGATTTGTAATTGTTTTGAATTATGTAATAGTAATGATCATTACAATATAAACTAAAATGCAATGTTAGTGTTAGAAAACATAAAATGTAATTTTATGGTTATTTTATTTGCATTGTTATTGCAATATACATGTAAAGATATGGTTATCTTATTGTACTGTTATTGAAATTTTGTTGTAATTGATATCATAAAATGGTATAGTAATGTGTAACTGTAATGCTACGGTAATGAAATTTTATTGTTATTTCATTGCCAAGGTTATGGTAATATAAAATGTAATGTTGATTTGTTTTATGGTAAAGTTATTGTAATTTTATTTTTTGGTAATATACCAGAAGTAATGTGATTGATACTTTATTTGCAAAGTTATTATAATATAAAAGGTGATGTGGTTATGGTAAGTTATTGAAATTTTATTGTATTGGTAACTTACAAGAAGTAATGTGATTGATATTTTATTTGCAAGGTTATTATAATATAAAAGGTGATGTGGTTATGGTAAGTTATTGTAATTTTATTGTATTGGTAACATACAATAAGTAATGTGATTGATATTTTATTTGCAAAGTTATTATAATATAAGATGTGATGTTGTTATGGTAATGTTATTTTAATTTTATGGTATAGGTAACATATAAGATGTAATGAGATTGTTAATTTATTTGCAGAGTTATTGTAATAATAATGTAATGTTGTTATTATTTTATGGTAATGTTGTTGAAATTTTGTTGAATTTTTTAACATATAAAATGTAATGTCATTGAATTAAGTACAATAAGTTATTATGAGTTAGTAAATGGGGAATAGCAATTAATTGAATTTACATTATTTTTAAGGGGGGATTGGGTAACACGTCGATTAATGGATTTAAATGGAGTAGTTGGTTTGAAATTAATGCCAATTGAGTCATAGATAATGCCTTGTTTTAACAATGGTTGGTCGTTGTCGGAGTCCTTCTGACTTACGCCTTCATAGAGGACGTGGTTGTTCATTTAATTATTGTTGTACTTGGTTGTAATCATTTTTATGCTTGGTCTTCTTATGTCGGGTGGGATGTAGACACCTCCATGTTCCTCAGAACAGTCGCCAGCCCTGAGACCTTAAATGGTTAAAATCGATAGGAACCTGGGCTTGAACGTTGCTTATGTGTCTTAGAGGTCCTAACCATTGCAGGGTAGGACA
>JZKD02S2203045.1:114828-125625 GCA_000966675.3 Picea glauca
AAGGAAATTAACTTATGGTGCAATGAAAGGGATGGGTGACACATGTACGAGGAGGATTATTATGAATTAAATTAATGAACAATAAATTAAAAGGGATTCTGGGAAAGTAATTGACATAGAAAATCTATATAAAGGAGGGAGGAAGAGGATGATGGATCTCTATTGTTATGTGTAACATTACGCTGTAGAAATTTATACTTGACTGAATTAGCTTATGGGATTTGGGATACACATCTCGGTGAGAAGTGGTAGCTCGACCTTGCGAGGTGAGTTGGGAGCTAGTTGATTCTATGGTTTAGTGTGTGTGGCCCCTTTGCAGCTCGAGGGGCTAAGGGGGAAGAAGAGTACCCATAGCATTGGTTGGAAGGTACCGGTGAAGTCTCATCGGTCGACAAGCGGGAGCTGCATGGAGTGCATGGGAAAACAACTCAAAGCGGGCTACTTGGGATACAGTACGCTTCCTTTATTTTTGCATGGTATATTTTTAGTATGATTTATGCTTTTAGTTCTGTATGTTTAATTAGGTAAAGAAAATGATTGTCTTAGCATTCCAGATGATGATTGAAATTTCCCCCATAGCCTTTGGCTCAATGTTGATTGATTCCCATGGCCTTCGATCCCTACATGTATTGATCGTCCTATGGTTTATTGATTTGTGATGATTGCGGTTTATTTTTTCCTTCATCCCTAGCTCATCAGTCCATTCCTGAGCAGTCGGCCAGGAGCCTGATCTATGGTCATCACTTCGGTGTTAATAGACCTATGGATCTAAATTCCCTTCTTTTCTGTGCGTGGATGAGTTGTTGAGTCATCTACCCATGTTGATTGTCCTTGGTTGATTGATGGTCATTGTGCATTCTGGCGATTGAGTATCTCTGTGTCTGGATTGTTTGCATGTGGATTGATAGCTTTATTGAATAGCCACATAGTGTATAGTGGACAACGATTTATCCTTACGGTTTCCTTATCATGGATAGCCAATTTTTATATGCCTACAATTGTTGATATGTCTTCACTCTTTCTTACGATAGGGCTACTAGTCTTAGATATATGTGAAATTTTATACAGTGCCTATGTTTCTTTCAATTACGCAGCAAAATTTATCTGGTAGTTGCTTGATGGATTGACAATGGATTTCCTTTGATTGATGGAGATAATGCTCTACGATTTTTTTTTTATATTGATGGTGTGACCATTGTCTAATTGTTTCCCTGTGTTTTATTTTTATTTCGAATGCATTTTTAATTAGGGACTTCTTGCTTTTCATTTCTCTTTTGATTTGAGGGTGTCTTTTTGCATTTTTATTTATATCTGAAGGCGTCTTTATATCTGAAAGAGTTTTTCTTTATTGTTGGATGGTTTCTCTGGTGATTTTTTCATTTTTCCTTGACTACAATCGTTGTCGGTTAACTTGGCGAATTGCCCCTCTTCTTGGAAGACATTCTCCTTAACCTCTTAGCCTTAGTAATGTGCTTGTTTTCAACTATTGGAAGGCGTTTTTCTAGCAGCTTCCAGTTGGATTTAAGGGTGAATTTATTTCCCTACGTCTTCCTTACTCCCTCACGAGCTACCTCTGTCTTCGTGATGAACCCCAATGCTGATAGCTTCTTTATTTTTCTTTCTGGCAGTGAGTTATGTTCCTGTAAATTCATATTGTGTTTAATGGTGCTATCCATGGAAGCGAATTGGTGATTGTGTTGTAACAACACTACCTTTATTTGATTTTTCGATTTTACTTACTATTGCCAGCGAATTAAGTGGTTGTGGTGGAGTGGTGTGAATTTATTTTAATGGAATAGAATAACGTTTATATATTACAAGGGAAACAAATTTTAATATTGCACGAACAACATTATACCAGAATTTATAATTTATTAGCAACAACTAGATTATTGTTAATCCATATCTTCACTTAATTCCTGTGTTGACAGTGAATTTTCATGAGCGAATTACTGTGTTTTGTGATGAGTGTTGATGAGCAATTTTCATCTTTTTGATATCCTTTTGAATGCATAGTGATAGCATGTTAATGGAAAGCATTACCTATGTTGGACAACACATGTTTTTAGACAACAGTTAGATAGTGGTTAAATATGGACAACCATCTTGGGTGTGCAATTGTATAACTGAGCATTTCAGTGATGGGTGATTCTTAAATTGTTAGACATCCACTCAAATAGACTTCACACAACAACCTTTTTTTTACCCAGCAAAGTCGCCCAGTTTTTAACTCGACATTAATGATTAATCATTGACTACATTTCAGCATGATCTTATAGCTAGCTTAGGTAGCGACTTCCGTTTTTAGTGACAGCTTTTTAAGTAATATGCAGACCATAAATAACTACCAGCAAACCTTCATAACATATGAAAACAATATTTGAGAAGTGTGATGGTCGTGCATAGACAACCCTATCCTACTTTTATAGTCAGAAACCTCTTATGAACTCAACTTACACGTATTTTTTACTACTACTGAACAACATGAGTAAATGTAGACAACCATTTTAGTTTTTGTCAGCGATTTTGGTATTTGTTAAGACAAGAAAATTTTTCATTATATCATAGTGTTTTAGTTTCAATTTTAATAAACGATAAGACATCAATTCTTATAGTTTCAAGTTTTACTAGATAGTGAATTCAGTTTTAAAGGATAGTGATATTTTTATCTGAATTTGGGATTGGGAATTTAGTTGCAGTGAACTTTTTCCTAATAATAATTGTTTTTAATGTGTATCAATTGATGTATGGTCACAATAGAAATCGTGCGTCATAAATTTAATGCGTTGTGTAATTGTGATAGTCATCAATTTCCCTTGCATTTTGTTGACTCGTTGAGTGGGTGTTTGGGTTTTTCGTCATGTGGTTGATAGTTAATTCGGTCTCCTAGTGCCTTGACTTTTCTTGGGTTATAGTTCTAGATGTGTTAGGTAGTGCTAGGGTCACCATCACGCCTCTCGCCTTGTGACGACATGATTCCTTATGAGGGGATCATTGTGCGCCCTGAGGGATAGAGGCGGATAATAACCTGGTCGGAGTTTGTGCTCCTGTTCTGGGTGTTTTTCATTGTAATTGATGATGGCACTAAGTTGTAACGCCTTAACGCATTACGATTTTGCACGCCATAGAGGTTTCTAGTGACAGGACCTTAATACGTTGTGTCAGGTTGGTTGATGTTGTCCTTTAGCTCATAGGCGTTGTCTTTCTTTTTCCGAGTGGGAGGCTGTTTATATCTATCTAGAATTATGATGCAGGAGCATCCACATTTTGATCAAGCGAGCCAGCACGCGGAGAAAGAGAATACAACTGGGCAGACCAGCACATGCATTTTTGAATTGCTTGGAAAGCTGTTGCGCCACCATTTGAATGAAGGCATTCAAAGCCGAGCGCACTTGTAAAAATATTATAGATAGGAAGACATTAAATAGTTTTAATGCTGGTAGATAGGGTTAGCTGTAGATTAGACAGTTTTTACTCCTGGGAGGGAAAATGAATATAGACACCCTCCTTGTGCATTGTATTATTATTCTGATTGTTATCAAGCATTGAGAACGGAAGAGAGAGGAGCAGGCAGAGAACTTGAGAAGAACACCCATGTACAGATTGAAATAATAGAAGAGAGCTTTTGATTCAATTCCATGGCTGTGTTTGAATTGTGTGTGTTGTTGATGTTGTGTTGTTGCATTCTTGCTTCTCTCTATGCTTATCTTCTATATGTCGCCTATGTGATTGCGTATCAGGTTCGAAACCTGAGGTAATGAAGAAATGAGTTTCAATTGTTTCTCTGTTTGAGCCAAGAGATTCCTGCATCGAGTGCAGTTGAATTCCTCCGCATAGAGTGCGTCGAGAAGGATCTACAGTTAAACCCTCATTCTTGTTTAATGCGGAGTTGATTTGTGTTATTCGAGCCATGCAGGTGAAGTGCAGGTCGGATTAAATCTCAGTAGCAAGTCTGAGAAAGGTGAGGTCGGGTTGATGTGACTAAGAGTGCACAGGACTTGGAAGACTTCAACACTTGGAGAGTGATTGAAGGTTGAGCGCGAGCAGGGTGCTCGAAAGATCTTTCAGGGAGTCAGAGAGAAATTCAACTCAGGAGGGATACTTCCTCGTTCATGTTGTAGGAACCAGCTTGGGAGAGATTTTTGAACAAAGGGAAATCTTGGAAGTCGAAGGATTCTCCAGAGGAAGAGAATCGGCGACTTGAACTCTTGAAGAAGAGTTAACCTCCAGGCACAAGAGGAACTCGTTTTCCGTCATATTTCGGCACATCGGGGTTGGCGGGTGCAAGGGTTGCATGTACGTCGAAATCACGAGTTGCGATTCCCCGACTAAATCGGAGTCGTCGATCACCAGAGGGACATGTGGCACGAGATCCAGAGGAATCGGGACTCGGAACTTCGGCGTTTTCTAAGTCGAAGGGAGCACGGAGGAACAACGAAGTCCCGAGTGACGAAGGGTCCCACGGAGACGGAGCGGAGGACGACACGTGGCATCGTCCATCAACGTTCGGAGTTTTCAAAGGTGAGTAAATCACTACCTACCATCTGTCGATTTTCGGATAGGGAAATCCCCGATACACGGAGGAGTTGACCATTGATCATCGAGGGTCGGGGTTCGGGGTTTGAAGTTGCACGGGAGTGCACACAAGGTTCGCGAATCCATGAAACCCGATTTTCCAAAGTACGAAGGGAGGATTGCCGAGAAGACTGTGGGTAAGGAACTCCCGAGGGAGTTGGAAGAGATATCGACTCTTCGGGCCATAGAGAAAGAGAAGGTCCTGGTGGAAGTGAGATGCTACTGAGGGCAGGATGTTTTGCGCCAGAGTGGTATCAGAGCGGGTTGTGAAGCTCTCTTTGTTCAGGTAGCAGGGAGAAGCAGATTCCATCATGCCGCCCAGAAGAGAGAGGCAATCACCTGATCGTGAAGACAGGGATGCCCGAAGGAGGGGTAGGCCAGCAGGAAATGCTGAAATAGAGCGAGAGATGAGAGATCTCTGAGCTAGACTGGAAGAAATGGAGACCACCCATAGACGTAGTGTTGGTGCAGCAGATTTTAGTGATCCCAAGGTGGAGGAGGAAGCTGGAAATGACCAAGAAGAGGTCACAGCAGAAGATGCCTCGACGGAGAGGTTGATAAGAGCCATTTCGAGGATGAGCTCGAAGACGAAGATGGACCTTCCCATCTACGAGGGAAGTCTAAATGCTGAGGAGTTGCTGGATTGGATCCGAGCACTCGACACCTACTTCGATTACGAAGATATCGAAGAGGACAAGAAGGTAAGGCATGCCGTCACGAAGCTGAAAGGACATGCAACCTTATGGTGGGACGAGCTGCAAGTAGACAGGCGTTCCAAAGGAAAACAAAAGATCAAGAGCTGGGATCGGATGATCGCCAAGATGAAGGCGAAGTTCATTCCGAGGGACTACCAGATCACTAGTTCAGGCGCATGCAGAACCTGAGACAGAAGCTGATGACAATGAGAGAATACACCGAGGATTTCTACAGGCTCAACATTCGAGCTGGTCATCGGGAGAGTGATGATGAAAAGGTGGCAAGATACCTGAATGGTCTCAGGTATGATATTCAGGATGAATTGAGCATGCTGACCATCCGCACAGTTGAGGATGCGTACTAGATGGCTCTGAAGGCCGAAGAGAGGCTGAGCCGCAAGCAGGGACAGCGAGGGCGAGGAAGGAGTCAGCCCAGAGGCAAGGCAGTTGCCTAAGAACGAGCATAGAAGCCCAAGGAGGATTGGAAGCGACCTCAAGGTAAATATGAGAGAGGAGGAACCTCACAGCAGAAGTAGCAAAATTTTGAGCCGAGGAGGCAACAAGATGATCAGCAGGGAGGATATACTGACGCGAATACATTTCCTCGTACCTGAGGTAGAGGAAGAGGTCGAGGAGGAATTATCACATGTTTCACGTGTGGTAAAGATGGCCACAAAGCCGTAGACTGTCCGGAGAGGAAGGTGGACAGAGGAAAGGCTCATATCACTGAGGCGCAGAGGCGTGATGATGAGAACGAAGATGCTGACAGCGGAATATCTCTAGGGACGCATAAGATCCTTTTGGCACCCGAGAAGGAGGTGGAAAGCTCAGTGCAGAGGAGCAGACTGTTTAGGACCGCTTGGACAGCCAAGGGCTACAAGTGCAAAGTCATAGTGGACAGTGGAAGCACGGACAATCTCGTTTCATCTGAGATGGTGGAGAAATTAGAATTGGAGACGACTAAGCACCCGAGTCCATATAAAGTCTCGTGGTTACAGAAAGGACACCGAGTAAGTGTCACTAAACAATGCTTAGTTAAGTTTAAAATTGGGAATTATCATGATGAGATCCTATGCGATGTTATTCCCATGGACGTGTGTCATATACTGTTGGGTAGACGATGGCAGTATGATAGAAATGTTGTTCATGATGGGAGGATGAACACATACACCTTGGAGAAGGATGGGAGGACACACAGGCTGCTGCCCATAAAGGATAAGAAGGTGTTGCCGGAAGTGAGCAGTACAATACTTCTCATGAGTGGGAAAGAGCTTCTCACAGAGTTGGAGAAGGATGAAGATCCACAATTCTTTGTTGTCACGAAGCCGAGAATTGTCCTGACAAACACAAGAGTGGACGACTTGCCAGAAGAGATTCAGCAACTGCTGGGAGAGTTTGCTGACATCATCATGGATGAACTGTCACGTTCATTGCCACCGGTGCGGAGTGTGAGTCATCACATTGACCTCATACCCGGAGCAAGTTTTCCGAACAAGGTAGCGTAGAGGTTGACACCTCAGGAGAACGAGGAGGTCAAAAGGCAGGTACAGGATCTGCTGGACAAAGAAATAGTGAGGGAGAGTCTATGTCCATGTGCTGTTCCGACAGTAATGAGTCCGAAGAAGGATGGAGGCTAGAGAATGTGTACAGACTCCAGGGCGATAAATAAGATTACCATCAGGTACAGGTTCCCATTCCCGAGAATGGATGACTTGATGGATTTCCTGAGTGGGGAAAATTACTTTTCCAAGATAGATCTCAAGAGCGGATATCATCAGATCTGAATGAGAGAGGGAGATGAATGGAAAACAACATTCAAAACAAACGAGGGTTTGTACGAATGGTTGGTCATGCCGTTTGGGTTGACAAACGCGCCAAGTACCTTTATGAGGTTGATGAATGAAGTCTTGCGGGAATTCATTGGCAAGTTTGTGGTCGTATACCTGGATGACATATTGATTTTCAGCAAGACAAAGGCTGAACACTTGATGCATTTGGCCATTGTGATGAGGAGGCTACAACAGGAGAAGCTGCTGATAAATTTGAAGAAATGTTCATTCATGCAGACAGAGCTCATTTATTTGGGTTTTGTAATTTTGGCGAATGAGTTAAAGATGGATTCTGAGAAGGTTGAAGTGATCAGGAATTGGCCATCACCGAGAAATGTTTTCAAGGTAAGGAGCTTCCATGGATTGGAAAGCTTCTACAGAAAATTCATTCAGAACTTTAGCGGAATTAGTGCAGCAATGATGGACACGGTCAAGAAGCAACACAAGGTTTTCCATTGGACAACAAAGGCTGAGAGGAGATTCAATCTGCTGAAGCGAAAGGTAACAGAGCAGCCAGTGTTAGTGCTGCCTGATTTTCAGAAGACCTTCCAGGTAAAGTGTGACGCTAGTGGATATGCTGTTGGAGGTGTCTTGAGTCAGGATGACAGGCCTGTGGCGTATTATAGCAAGAAGCTGGATGATGCGAAGCTATAGTAATCCACGTACGACAAGGAATTCTATGCCATTATCCAGGCATTGAAGAAGTGGAGGCATTATCTCATACCCAAGGAATTTGTGTTGTACAGTGATAACCATGCACTGCAATTCGTAAGTCAGCAGGAGAAGCTGAACCAGAAGCATGCGAAATGGGTGGAATACATGCATAATTTCACCTTTGTCATAAAGCACATTTCGGGAGCTGCTAATAAGGTGGCAGACGCCTTGAGAAGGAAGTGTTTAATGTTGCAGGAGTTCAGAATCAAAACGCTGGGTTTTGAAAACCTAAGGGATATGTATGCAGGTGATGTTGATTTCAGTGAAGCATACGAGGCAGCCGAGAATCCGGTGCTCAGGGATAGGAGCCCGTGGCTGGAATATCTAATCCAGGATGGATTATTGTTTAAAGGCAATCAATTGTGCATTCCAGATTGCTCTATGAGAGAGAATCTGGTGAAGGAAAAGCACAGCAGGGGCTTAGCAGGTCATTTCGGGCATGACAAAACATTCGCCAAGCTGAGCGAATCATATTTTTGGCCAGGCATGCATGCAGATGTGAAGAAGTTTGTTGACAGGTGCAGGATTTGTCAACATGCGAATGGCCGAAAGCAGAACACAGGGTTTTATCAGCCGTTACCCATACCTGAGAGGCCATGGGAAGCCATTAGCATGGACTTTGTGTTGGGATTGCCGAGAACACAACGAGGAGTGGATTCTATCTTTGTGGTGGTGGACAGGTTTTCAAAGATGGCACATTTTATTCTGTTTCATAGGACCAGCGATGCAACCCACATCGCGAATTTATTTTTTAAAGAAATTGTGCGATTGCATGGATTACCAAGGAGCATAGTCTCGGATCGGGATACCAAATTCATAGGTCATTTTTGGAGGACACTATGGAAGAAGCTAGGGACTGACTTGGCATTCATCTCTGCTTACCATCCGTAGAAAGATGGGCAGACCGAAGTAGTTAACAGAAGCTTGGGGGATCTGTTGAGAAGCCTGGTGACCGAGCATCACAGCAGTTGGGATCAGATCCTACCACAGGCAGAGTTTGCGTACAATGATTCTGTGAATCGGAGTACAGGCAAGAGCCTGTTCCAAATTTTGTATGGGACACAGCCGAGAGAAGTGTCTGAGATCAGGGAGTCAAAACAGGCTGAGACAAGCAGTGCGAGAGCTGAAGAGTTCGCTGAGGCGATGCAAGAACTTCACGCAGAGGTGAAGTAACGACTGCAGAAATCAAACCAGGAGTATAAGTGCAGAGCCGATCAGAGAAGAAGACAACTTTAGTTTGAAGTTGGAGACATTGTTCTAGCGCACTTGAGGAAGGAAAGGTTCCCGAGAGGAACATACAACAAACTCAAGATGAAGAAAATTGGGTCGTGCTGAATTATGAAGAAATTTGGCGAGAATGCATATGAGCTTGAGTTGCCAGGGGGCATCGGGATATCTCCGATTTTCAATATTTCGGATTTATACCCCTACAGGACCGAAGATGAAGGAGCTGGAACTGATGAACAACCAGTGGTCCAGTGGAAAAAGCAATTGCCAGTCGCACAGAAGCCTGAGATGGAGTGCATACTGGATAAAAGAGTTGGGAGGAAGACCAGGAGAAAGCAATATTTTGAATACCTAGTGAAGTGGAAGAACCACCCAGTAGAGGATGCCAGCTGGGAGACAGAGGCAGAAATACAAAAGCATGGGCATAGTGTACAGGAGCTCATGGACAGGAGCCCATGAAACCTTTTTGAGCCAAGGAGTATGATGCAGGAGCATCCACATTTTGATCAAGCGAGCTAGCGCGCAGAGAAAGAGAATACATCTGGGCAGACCAGCACATGCATTTTTGAATTGCTTGGAAAGTTGTTGCATCGTCGTTTGAATGAAGGCATTCAAAGCCGAGCGCACTTGTAAAAATATTATAGATAGGAAGACATTAAATAGTTTTAATGCTGGTAGATAGGGTTAGTTGTAGATTAGACAGTTTTTACTCCTGGGAGGGAAAACGAATATAGACACCCTCCTTGTGCATTGTATTATTATTCTGATTGTTATCAAGCATTGAGAACGGAAGAGAGAGGAGCAGGCAGAGAACTTGAGAAGAACACCCATGTACAGATTGAATTAATAGAAGAGAGCTCTTGATTCAATTCCATGGCTGTATTTGAATTGTGTGTGTTGTTGATGTTGTGTTGTTGCATTCTTGCTTCTCTCTATTCTTATCTTCTATATTCCACGTATGTGATTGCGTATCAGGTTCGAAACCTAAGGGAATGAAGAAATGAGTTTCAATTGTTTCTTTGTTTGAGCCAAGAGATTCCTGCATCGAGTGCAGTAGAATTCCTCCGCATAGAGTGCGTCGAGAAGGCTCTACAGTTAAACCCTCATCCCTGTTTAACGCAGAGTTGATTTGTGTTATTTGAGCCGTGCAGGTGAAGTGCAGGTCGGATTAAATCTCAGTAGCAAGTCTGAGAAAGGTGAGGCCGGGTTGCTGTGACTAAGAGTGCACAGGACTTGGAAGACTTCAACACTTGGATAGTGATTGAAGGTTGAGCGTGAGCAAGGTGCTCGAAAGATCTTTCAGGGAGTCAGAGAGAAATTCAACTCAGGAGGGATACTTCCTCGTTCATGTTGTAGGAACCGGCTTGGGAGATATTTTTGAACCAAGGGAAAGCTTGGAAGTCGAAGGATTCTCCAGAGGAAGAGAATCGGGGACTTGAACTCTTGAAGAAGAGTTAACCTCCAGGCACAAGAGGAACTCGTTTGCCATCATATTTCGGCACATTGGGGTTGGCGGGTGCAAGGGTTGCATGTACGTTGAAATCGCGAGTTGCGATTCCCCGACTAAATCGGAGCCGTCGATCACCAAAGGGACAGGTGGCACGAGATCCCAAGGAATCGGGACTCGGCACTTCAGCGTTTTCAAAGTCGAAGGGAGCACGGAGGAACAACGAAGTCCCGAGTGACAAAGGGTCCCACGGAGATAGAGCGGAGGACGACACGTGGCATCGTGCATCGGCGTTCGGAGTTTTGAAAGG
>JZKD02S2203045.1:184228-220754 GCA_000966675.3 Picea glauca
CCCTAGATGAATAAGGAGTTACAAAAACGGTTTCAGGAATATTGCCAGAGGATGAGACACGTTTTACACAGTTAATCATGCCACAGTTTCACATGCACGAATCTTGATGCCAGCTATTGAGTTCTTGTTGAGAACCGTCGATTTGAACAAACGGTTTCCCCCAAGGCCAAGATCCAGTGAATACAGAGCAAGCTTTTGTCCAATGATCGAAACAGTTGTGCTCCAAGGCCCTTGACTTCAGAAGGATATGCTATCTATCCAATTTGCCAGCCCATCATACCATAAGCTTTAGAAAAAGAGRATASATTGATAATGTGTGGAGCCTCTACACAAGTATGTTTCAACCCATCATAAAATAATCATAAGTATTATTCTCTATAAGCCAACACCCTGCATTCTTGCAAAGTTCAGCTATTCTCCGCAGAAGAGGATTATAGTTGAATTCTTCGCTCATTTGTGGCTTTGGAAGCACTTCATGGTTTCTGTATATAATGGAACATATATGTGTAACAGAGTATGAATAGCACAGAAACAATGCCATTTGCTTAACAAAAGTCTTCAAGAGAGTGAACAATGTCTTCAAGAACCAGCAACAAAATGTTACAAATCCAGAGCCCAACAGAAACAAAATCAACAAGCTCATGAGTAAGAGGGATGAAATAGAGATATTCCATTCATGAACAAAAATGCTTATCTTCCCAAGTTATGAGTAAAATGAGTTTTGGTTCAAGGAGTTCTAAAGAGTGTGGGGCCCAATATATTAATGAGTTAAAACCCACGATAAAATCATATTTTGAAGCTTATTATAATGACCAAGATCAAAACAAATGTTGAGAACTTGAAATTTAGAATCTTAGAAGTTGCATATGTTAGAGTGTAGCTCGTGCAAGTAACTCTTCCACATTAGGGGTGTCTAGTAATTTGGAAGATGCCCAACTTATGAATATACAACATCATAATGGTGGGGACCACTCAAGTCAACTTTATATTAAGTCCCCACCCTTGGATGAAGATTTTGAAACAAATATCCTAGGGTAAAGATTGCATGAGGGAAGGGATGGGGTTACAAATAACCTAGCAAGCCCATCCTCTCATGACCTCAAGAAGAGAAGTTGTTCAACTAGGTAAGGAGGCACTTCCAAGGGAGGTCGAGGGTCAAGACAGAAGAATTCTGCAAAAGGGAAGCATTGGGAAGCCAAGCTAGGGACAACATCCAATCCAGTCAAGGATTAAAGGGTCGAGTCATGGCCAACAGTAAATGCAACAAGGTGAGGCTGAGAAAAGGGCTAATGCATAGACCAAGAAGGGTCTTATTGTGTAGAGAATAGGAGGTATTTGGGATCAGAAAGAAAGTATAGTGAAAGGAGAGACTGAGTAGGGATGGAATATAGACCAAGATGGGCCTATCTATTCAAATATAAGAATGTGAAGAGACAACTAGGTCGAGCTAGGACTATTGTTTAGAAGAAACAACAAACAACCTTAAGAAGAGGAATCTATACGAACTGTAGGAATTTGTATGATATGTACCTTCAGCCAGTTGAGAAAGGAACCCTTACCCAGGTCTGAGTATAACCTGCACTCTTTGTTTATTAGTATTTTGGAAGAATGCAAGAAAGAATTGTGCCACAGTTTTGTTGTATATTCACCTAAGTGATACCGGTCAGCATACAGACCCATACAGGTGGTATGGTCCTTTCAAATACAAGCTGGGAAAAATCCTTGTATGCATAGGGATATTATGAATAATATTACTCTATTTTGATGTAATTTTATTGATTTTGTATTCCTTAATGGTGTGGTTGTCATAAGAATAAAGGAGACACTAATTTTAGTTTTGAAAATATTTAATTATTCTTATTTGTATTTCTTCATGGTATCAAAGCATTAAATTATGACAGCCCCAAAAGAAGTGTCAAGGAATTGTGTTGTTGAGATAAGGAATGAAGAAGATACATAAGGAAGTCATACCCTATAACCTCAAGGAGGAAGGAAAAGAGTCATGTAGGGTTGATATATTCAGAGAGAAAGGAAGCAATTCAGAGCTGAAGTAGTTGAAACTGAGTAACAAGGTGACTACAAACCTCATATATGAGAACAGACTTGATGGTGCCTCCAACCATGTACAATGGAAGTATAGAATGAAGAATTGTTTTCAAGAGAGAAAAGTATTGGGGATTGTTTAGAATAAATCCATATTTCCCATGGATGATAAAGACAAGGCCTTACAACAAACTCTAGAAATTAGAGCTCAGAGGATCCTTCTAGATGGAGTGAAGGACCATTGGGTACCAAAAATTGGTGAAAAAAAAATATCTCATGAAATGTGGACACATCTGAAAGGGTTGTTTGAAGCCAATCATGAGAGGAGAATCATGGATCTCAAAGAAAGGATTCAACACATAAGGATGTCTAAATGGGAAGGTGTTACAGTCTACCTCACCAAAGTAAAACATCTTCTAGATGAGCTTATCATAGTAGGGGTGAAATTTTCACTAGCCAATATGGTTCATTTAGCCTTGAGGGGATTCCCAAAGGAGTGGGATGCATGTTGATTATTTGGGTTGGTTTTCATTGATGTCAACCCTTGAAGAAATTCTGGTAGAGAATTCTGGTAGCACAAAGGTTTGGGTAATGGACCCAAGTTTTTTTTATGTATAATTGTATGAGTTTTAATATATTTGAAGGTAAGACTATTCTAGATGGATAGTACATGTCATACCATTTTTGGTGGTATGTGGAACGTCACATAAATCCTCACAGTTAGAGAGTTATGGCCATGTGAAATTGAAGAACCCTCATGAGTCATCTAGAAGCCCCAAAAGGTCAAAGTAGTCAAAGTGGTTGCAAAGAATAAATTATTTAAATAATAAAGTGAAGTGATGAGTGTACTATAAGTCATAGTGCATACAAAAGAAATTATTTAAATAATAAAGTTAATGGAGAAATTACTAAGTGGACAAGTGGTTAGAAGTGGGTTAGCCCTAAAATAAGGAAAGTGGTTTAAGATGGTTAGAAGGTAAATAATAAAGTGAAGTGATGAGTGTACTATAAGTCAAAGTGGATACAAAATAAATTATTTAAATAATAAATTTAATGGAGAAATTACTAAGTGGACAAGTGGCTAGAAGTGGGTTAGACCTAAAATAAGGAAAGTGGGTTAAGATGGTTAGAAGGTAACCCCTTGAGGAAGCTACATGAAATTATAAATAAGAGGAAAAGGTCTCTCATTTAATAACCTATTGAATATCATTGAATATATTTTTTGTGAAAGGTTATTTGGGAAGGTATTATTGATAGAGAAAAGTGTGGTAGAAAAAGTGTGGCAAGAAAATCGTGGCAGGAAATGTGCGGTAGGAAAATTGTGGTAGGAAAAGTGGGACAGAAAAAGTGTGGCAGGAAAATCGCAGAAGAAAAAGTGCGGTAGGAAAACCACGTCAGAAAAACCGCAATAGAAAAATTGTGGCAACAGAATGCGACAAGAAGAAAAATGTATGGTTTTCATATGTGTAGTGTTGAACTTATGAATCTAGTTGAGGGTTTTTCTTGTAAATCTGTTGGATTCCCTCTTGGAAGTTTAGGGCTTGTTGTAGAATGGTTTTGAGGAAGATCTATTGAAGTATATTGTCAGTGAACTTAGTTTGATTTATTGGCATATCTTGTGGTGCATTTTGAGAGACAGTTGTTAGTGGTATTGGTATATGATTGGCTTATGAATGATACATCCTTGAGGCTACATAAAAGGGAGGTTATGGCACATGGTTTGATGTAAGGGTTTATGGTATTTGGTTATGGATAGCATGATGTATTGCTAGAGAAATTTTGATGGTTATATTGATATATGTATTTGGTATATGGTTGAGGTACATGTTGGTTACATGGTTGAGACAAGTAGTTGATGAGTTGGCACATACATGAGGTGTATAGTTGATGATGTTGGTACATCTTGATGAGTCATAGTTTATGTGTATTTGATGCATGATTGGTACATATTTGGTGCATGGTTGATGCACTCATTGATGGTACAGGTTGAGGTACAGGTTGGTGCATGGTTGATGCACTCGTTTATGGTACAGGATGATTATAGGTTGTTTGGTATAGGTTGGTGCATGGTTGATGCACTTGTTTATGGTACAGGTTGATTACAGGTTGATTGGTACAGGTTTACAATAATGCGTCTCACAGTGATAGTGTGACAATGGCTCCATCATTCTACTTTTATTTCAGGTTTTTTGGATGGGGCAAGGATAGGTGGTTGTAGCCACCTTCTGGTTGTATCCAGAGAACATAGGGGGTTGTATCCTCCTTCTGGTTGTAGCCATAGAATTGGGGAGTTGGAGATTCCCTTAGGTTGTAGCCTGAGAAACTAGGGGGTTTTAGCCTCCTTCTAGTTGTAGCCAGAGAATTGGGGAGTTGGAGCTTCCTTCATGTTGTAGCCTAAGAAACTAGGGGGTTGGATCCTCCTTCCAGTTGCAGTTGGAAAACAAAGGAAGTTGGTGCTTCCAATGAATTTAATTCTTAAAGACATATAAGAAAAAACATTATGTGGTTTTGTCCCACTTTGGGTTTCCACGTGAAACACCGGTGTACTGTGTATGTGTGTGATTTCTCATTTGTTCATTGTTTATTTACTCTAAGACTATTGGATGATATTGATACATTGATATAACACTTTCATTTTATGTTGAAAAATAATTAAATTTCTCTATTACCGATTCACCCCCCCCTCTCAGTAATCCAACAACTCCTTCATTGCAGGTGTAGTATCCAAAGAGAAACTATTAGATTGGGAAATATTATGGGATGATTGTTTCCAAGAAGAAATCAGAAGGGGAGGAAATATGAATGAATAGGAAGAGGAAGAGAAGCTCACCCTCACTTCTAAGAGGGGGAGTAGGGGCAAAAGAGGAAAACGTTTCAGAGGAGGACCCAGCAACGAAAGGCCCAAGAAAGACCTCTCACATGTCCAATTCTATGTGTGTCGAGAGTTTGGACACTTTTCTAGTCAATGCACTCAAGCCAAGAAGGGATTTGGTGCAAAAGGGAAAATAAAGGACATCAAAGCCTCAACAGAAGTTGAGGACAAAGAAGAGGAAGAAGAGAAGTAGTTGGCTCCCAGAACTAGAGAATTTTTCCAAATGTTTAAGGACGATCACACTCTATTTTTGGATACAGTGGACAAAACTAGGACACAATGGTACATAGATAATGGGGCCACAAGTCACATGACAGGTGAAATACTTTCACTTCAGGATTTCACAAGTTAGGATTCAATATTTGTGAAGTGTGATGTGCATTCTAGCATGGTGGAAATTCAAGGAAAAGGAGTAGTATCACTACAAATAGAATCAGGTAGGATTCTCAGGATGTCAAAGGTACTTTATGTATGAAGTATGACATTTAGTGTGCTCTCAATCGTAGCCTTAGATCATCAAGGCTATGGGGTAAGCTTATTTTTTTTTGGTGTACATATCCAATCATTTAGAAATCAAGCACCAAGACCACCCATGATGATATGAATAAGTGAGGATGGTCTATATAAGTTGTGGGGGAAACCTATTTACAAAATCACAAAAGAAAGTAATTATTCTCTTGACCCATGCATGAGAGAAAAAGAAGTTATTCGCAGTAGACCCACATGGTGGGAATGGACTCAATTGGATGGATAGGGATACTCACGCACCCCTGGTGCAGGTTGTAGAAAATACATCCACGTAGAGAAAATAGAGTATTCGAACAAGAAAGGATGGGTATATCAGACTGAATGGGAGAAACAGATAGTGAGGTGGATCATGGAAGAGGAATACCTAGTGGAAGTACCTCCCTTGCTAAGAGGGAGTGTTAGAGTGTTAGAGTGTAGCTGAGGCAGGTAACTCTTCCACATTAGGGGTGTCTAGTAATGTGGAAGAGACCCAACTTATGACTAGACAACATCATAATGGTGAGGACCACTCAATTCAACTTGAGATTAGGTCCACACCCTTGGATCAATATTTTGATAATAATATCCTAGGGTCAAGATTGCATGAAGGAAGAGATAGGGTTACAAATAACCTAGAAATCCCATTCTCTCATGACCTCAAGAAGAGAAGATAGTCGACTAGGTAAGGAGGCACTTCCAAGGGAGTTCGAGGGTCAAGAGAGAAGAAGTCTACAAAAGGGAAGCATTGGGAGGCCGAGCTAGGGCCAAAATCCAATCAAGTCAAGGAGTAAAGGGTTGAGTTAGGGCTAGCAGTAAATGTAGCAAGGTGAGGTGGAGAAAAGGGTTGAGTCATAGGTCGATAAGGGTCTTACTATGCCGAGAATAGGAGGAAATCGGGACCATCAAACAAGCATAGTGAAAAGAGAGGTCGAGCAAGATTGGAATATAGACTAGGAAGAGTCTATATATTCAAAGAGAATATTGTGAAGAGACAACTAGGTCAAGCCGGGACCATTGTTTATAAGAAACAACAAACAACCTCCAAAAGAGGAATTCGTACAGGCTTAACAGAGTTTTTAGATTTATACCTTCACCTAGTTGAGAAAGGAACACTTACCCAGGTCTGATTATAACCTTCACACTATGTTTATTAGTATTTTGGAAGAATGCAAGCAAGAAGTGGGCAACATTGTTGCCACATTTTTGTTGTATATTCGCCTAAGTGTTACCAATCAACATACAGACCCGTACATGTGGTACATTCCATTCATATCCAAGATGGGATAAATCTGTGTATGCATGGAGCTATTATGAATTAGATTACTATGTTTTGATGTCATTTTACTAATTTTTTATTACTTAATGGTGTGGTCGTCATAAGAATAAATGAGACACTGATTTTAGTTTTTGGTCTGAATATTCTCAGTTGTAATTCTTCATCATGGAGATTTTTCATCAAGGTATTTACAACTCCAAGAATTTGGATGATTTAAACGTGATGATATAAGTGAGAAATTATTAATCCATGATAAAAATCAGATCATCCAAAAATGTGACCAATTTGAGTGATCCAGGTGGATATCGATGGCCACCCACCTTTTCCAACTGGGTCAAAATAGTTTTCTGAAAATTTTGGTAATTTACTATTTTTAGCAGTTTTTAACTTTCGGGGCCATTTTGAGGCCCTAAACGATGGTTTTTGAGAAAACGGGGAGCAACATGGATCATAGATCATGTTGCTCACCCAAAAATTGTAGTTCTCGTATATATATTTCCAACGAGCTATTGAGCGCCCCAAATAGAGATCGTATGCAAAAGTTACGCCCCTAGGAAGTTGACGTATCAACTACCCCCATCAAGGCCCACAAACCTTTTTTTTTTCATCTTTCGGGGTTAGGGTTTTGGATTTTACTTATGTTAAAAAAGCCCTTAGAGACTCATTGTAATAATGATCTTCTCATGGATGCGAGTAGCCATCACATCTCTTCTCAGAGATAAGCTACCACCATTCTAGTGAGTCTTTCACTCTGTACTTTTACAATCTCTATACATTTATTTCATTAATAGAAATCGTGTATTACTGTATATCTGTGACTCTTGTTATATTTCCACTGTATCTTTGTTATATTTTTGACTCTCTTGCAATATCTCTAAATACTTTTGTGTTATATCTCCCCTCTCATTTCGTGACGAAAATAATTTGGATCAGTGGTATCAGAGCAGGCTGCTCTTGATCATCTTCAGTGCATGTCCCCGATGAGGTCTGAGTATAGAAAGGTGGGTCTCAAGATTGTCTCTCTTGAGGACAATCGCTCTCACAGACCCTCTCACAGACCTAAGAAACCCTCAATGGTGGAAGAAAATAAAAACGACGGAGGAGACGATCCTATCAGTCTGTTGCTTGAGCAAGCTCTCATGCGATAGAGGGACGAAATGATGGAGAATTTTTCCCACATCCTTCAACGCCTGCCGATAGCATCGGGTGCATCTTCATCAAGCGGCCACTTTGGAGGCACCTCGCCTTTCAAGGTACAAGTTAATCTTGATATTCTAGTATTTGAAGGACAAATATATGCAGAAGCCCTAGAAAAATGGTTAAATCTACTAGAAGGTTATTTCTCTGTTCACAAATTTTCCAACAGAGAAAAGATCACCTTCACACTCCTTAAAGCTCTCCCCCATGTCAAACATTGGTGGGAAACTTACTGGGAGCAAAGTTCCACAAAGGAGTCTAGAATATATGGGGCCGATCCCACTTGGGATTTTTTTGTGGATGCAATAAAGGAATAGTATTACCCTCTTGGCAACTATGAGGACCAATACATGAGATGGACCACACTACGGCAAGAGAGGGGCCAAGCAGTTTTGGAGTTCACGAATACCTTCCATACCTTGTGCACCAAGCTAGATATCAAAGACTCTGAACGACATTTGGTTCTGAAATACCGTGGGGCTCTACACAGATACATCCAGAATGAAATGGATTTTCTGGACATCTCATCACTCGGTGCTGCTTATCGATATGATGTTAAATTGAGCATAAATTTAAGCACCGGAACAAATGGGAATTTGGATCTGCAAAGATGTAACAACCAAAGTATGACAAAGACAGCCCTAACAAACAATCTCTCGGAAACCAGTTCAAGCCACAGGAAAAGAAGGGTCACGGGAAGACAAAGAAGGACACCAGAAAATGGTGCAATTTCCACAAAACCCCCTTGGCACAACACCGATGAATGTCACTCAAAATAGCCATTGGTGGTCGAGATCAAAGACAAGGAGTTGAACCCTAATTCAGAATCTTATTTTGAAAATACGGGTAAAAGATAGATCATCGACGCAGACCACACTGCTATTGTCGCGATCGCAACAATTCAACCAGAAGAACCAATAGATCCAGAAGAGGGGGAGCACCTTTTTCATTCACAGATGTGGGTGAAGGGGACCCCACTGTATTTTATTGTTGATAGCAGAAGCCAAAAGAACCTCATCTCAGCAGAGGTTGTCAAACAGTTGGGATTATCAACAACACCACACCCGTAGCCATACAGCATTGGGTGGCTTTTCCAAGGACGAGATCTTTGTGTCAGTCAGTAGTGTTGATTTTCATATGGAATCCAACCTTCAAGGATGAGGTATTATATGATGTTGCCCCACTGGATGTATGTGATGTTCTCTTGGGCCAGCCATACATGTGGAAGTGCCATGCTATTTATGAGTCTCGACCCTATAGGGTCATTGTTACTTTCAGGGGTCATCTCTACAGAATACCAGAGGTAGTTTTGACTATTGTCCCACCTAAACAGTATCGCAAGGTAGTATCTCATACTACAAAATTCATCTTCTCCACAATCTGTTCGAAAAGGGAACAAAATGATACTGCAACCACTACAGCCTCAGCCCAAGCACCTTCTATCCACCAGAAGAAGGTCGACAAGGTTGCAGCAAAGCACAAAGATTCCTTCTGCACACATTCATCTCATGTATTCAGACTGGTTAAAAGGGTCCAACCCTTCCAGCCGCAAGTTCGTGACAACCTTCAACAAGCTAAGCAATGCAACTTCTCTAGCAAGGCAAGCAACTCACCAAGATTTAGTTTCAACAATCGCTTTTCCCTCTCCCCCAGGAACTCAACGCAATGGAGACCATTTCTTCCTAAGGAGGGAGGATTGATCCAGGTGGATATCGATGGCCACCCACCTTTTCCAACTGGGTCAAAATAGTTTTCTGACAATTTTAGTAATTTACTATTTTTAGCAGTTTTTAACTTCTAGGGCCATTTTGAGGCCCTAAACGATGGTTTTTGATGAAAAGGGGAGCAACATGGATCATAGATCATGTTTCTCATCCAAAAATTGTATTTCTCGGATAGATATTTCCAACGAGCTGTTGAGCACCCCAAATGGAGATCGTATGCAAAAGTTACACCCCTGGGAAGTTTACGTATCAACTACCCCCATCTGGGCCCACAAACCTTTTGGATTTTCATCTTCTGGGGTTAGGGTTTTGGATTTTACTTATGTTAAAAAGGCTCTTAGAGCCTCATTGTAATAATGATCTTCTCACAGATGCAAGTAGTCATCACATCTCTTCTAAGAGATAAGTTGCCACCATTCTAGCGAGTCTTTCACTCTATACTATTACAGTCTCTGTACATTTATTTCATTAATAGAAATCATGTATTACTGTATATCTATGACTCTTGTTATATTTCCGCTATATCTCTGTTATATTTTTGTCTCTCTTGCAATATCTCTAAATAATTCTTTGTTATATCTCCGCTCTCATTTCGTGCTGAAAATAATCCGGATCATTGAGTGAATCAAGATTAGCAAATTGTTGGCAGCCAACAATTCTGTCGAATTTTATCATAATTAAAAATCATCAAAAAGAGATAAAATCTTTTTGTAGCTGCCTCCTCCTTACATTTATAAACGTTTTTCTCTTTTGGCTTCAAGGAGATTTACTGGGCTAACTTATTTTATGAGTTTTTCATTTAGAGTTTCGTTTGTTTTGTTTAAATTTCATGACTGAAAGCATGAAATTCAAACAAAAAACATGGCTTGGGTAATCATTTTGCAGTATGTTTTTCTCTTCTATTCTTTTACCAAAGAGATTACTCTTTAAGGGAACCTATATGTTGCTAAGTTTAAGTTTTATAAGCTCATTCATTAATCCACTGCCACATTTTTATGTATTATGGAATTATCTATGGTTGATTGTATGGTTTGATTATTTGATATCCATAATCACGCTACAAACTTGGATTAAAAATTGATATGTGCTCTTTTCTATATCAGTCATATCACTTTCATATCACTTGGTATAGGTCTGATGTACCCACGAATACACCTCATTATGTTGTCATGTACATTTAATGACCCTCATTCATTATTCGAATAAGCAACTGATAGTGGTTGGGGTTTAATATTCATTGTGCATAATGGTTCATAGGCCTACGCATCCTTTGGTTTTTTGTCACTCCAAAATTAAATTACCAATCATGATAATTGCCCAAGTTCGTAGGTATCAGGCCGTTTCAGTTTTCACAGACCTCTCTTTATTATTTGTCTATTGGAAAATGAATCCTCCCTCCCGTGGTATATACTGTGTCTGTTTGATAGATACCATGGCCCTTGTGGTTCAAATTGAACCTAATGGTTGTCAAGCATTTCTCTCCCACGATGATGACATAAATTATTTGTAGGCTCATGGTTGGGATATTTTCATCCGAAAATTTGAAGGTTATAATCTGGCAGCCGCACAGGCCTTTAATCAAATGTTTGATGGGTTTAGAGCCAAATTTGGGGATCTTCAATTGGAGGTCACAGAGGACTCTATATCCCAAGCAACATGACTATCACAGGAAGGAAATAAATTTTTCAAAAATGCTAAACTGGAAGACATGCCTTGGAGCCTGTTCATGGTCTCTCGGAAATCTACATGCTTCCCTAAAGGTATTCTTATTACCCTCTGGAAACCTCAATGGAAAAACCTTCTTTTCATTCTGAAATAGTTTATAGCATGCGAGGGCAGGTATGGTTTAGTATTTTTATACCACATCTGACTGTTGATGTTGTTCCTATCATTTAATCTAAACATTTCCTTCTATTTATTGATGAGCCTATATAAGATGTAAAAATGTTATAAGAAATAGAGATTGAACCCTCTGTCAAGCCTCTTTCACCATGGGCTTATAAGAATTATGTTTCTATCGCACCTGTCTCAAATTGGGGACACTTCGGAAAACTTCCCATGTTGAAACAATTTTTCCCTACCCAAAAGCACAATGAACTCTCCTTTGCATTTAAATGTAAACCCAAATCTTGATAACCCCGTGACTAAGAGTCAAGGTTTCGATTCACATAATGACTGTAAGATTAATGAACCAAATTATATTTCTTTGCAAACCCCCCTGGGTAAAAAACCACGATGTATTTTCACACCCAGAAAATCATTAGAAGAGGTAGTGGATGTATTAAAAGAGAATATTTCTCCTAGTCCTCCTATTGAGCCAAATCAGGGCTTTAGTGAAAAACCTATTGTTAAGAAAATCGTAAGAGCAAGAAACAGGATAACTCATATTTGAGTTTTATAAACAATAGATCTGATCGATTAATATCCAGGAGTCTTAGAAATCAAAAGAAGGATCATTTGAGCTTGATCTCAGTGATCGAGGTCAATGATCACTGTTCCGACGAAAAGATCAACGATTTCCTTGCAGGAGAAGATATGAATAACTAGTGTCTCAGGAACGAAACAGTTGGTCAAGATGTGAAATACGAATTTGTTTCTAGACTACCTCTGTTTCTAAAAGGACAAGAGGGCTTTGCTGGCATAGGCCATGATTTGAAACAAGCCACAGGAAGGACTAAAGAACCCATTATTGAGTACACTCAACCTCGGCCTACTATAGCGCCGATACACTGTGATAATTTTTTGGATTGGGTAGAACGCTATTACAGGGACATACAATATTTACAAGCACAATTAAAACATCTGGCTTCTCAAAGTTCTCTGCTTGAAAGATAAAATCAAGAGGTAAAGGCATGTGTAGATCGGGCAAGTAAAAGGCCCAAGAGATCCAGTAGTGTGACGATAAAAGATGCAACCAACTTCAATTCTATCATTAATTCAAAACTATCTGACCCCTTAGTGTCTAATTTCTAGAATGGTAAAAGTGGTTTTGATTTGCTTTCATTTTATTCTATTATAAAATTCAAATAGGAAGATTTATTTTGATTTTCTTTGTTAACATAAGACTAGCTACATAATCTCATGATTTTGTAGCTAGTTTATTTCTAAATGTTAGTTTGTATTACCTTCTAAATATCAATTTTGTTTTTTCATCTACAGGAAAATGATAATTATGGTACTATTTACAAGGAGAAACCATCTTGCATCATGCATTGTATAGTTCAGTATTTTCTTTCTTTTATTTGATAAAACTTTGTCATTATGTAATTGTTACACATCAACATTACCCGCTTTGATAAGTGTCGCAAGTGTCGCATGTTTCTCGCAAGTGTCAAGAAGCATACTTCCATGATGCCTATGCCATACCGATAATGGCATTAAGAAGACACTTTAAATGCCTCAAACACTTGATCTGAAGGAAGAGGAATGATTAAATGAAGTTAAGTGCCTCTTGCCACCTGAAAGAATCACTGAATCTAGGTTTTTAGAAGAGAGCGCTCCCCTATATCTCTCTTAGGATCGTTGGCACTCCCCTATAAACTGTTAGGGAGTGCTATATCACTGAACAACCTTTCAAGAGGAGCGCTATTGATTTTAAGAGCGTTGGCGCCCCCCTAAATCCTACTAGGGAGTGCTATAGCGCTCTGATGGCCCTTTTGAGGGAGCGCTGCCTATTCTGGGCAGGAGTTGGTCTGTTGAGGAGAATAAGGGGAAGATCTTTCAATCTTGGAAGGTAGTTGAATTTGAATTCCTGGTTCAGCCATGATCTTAGGGAAGATCCCTAACTCAAGGAGGAAAATCCTCAACTTACCCTAAAGATACCTCAAGAGGTTAGGCCTCTCTAAACCTATATAAACAAGCTCTATCATGGTGGAAAGGGGGAAGAATTAGAAGTATGAAACCTATGATCTCATAGGAAACACTCAGTGAACTGGAGGAGAGTAATCAGTGAATTTGCTGTCATCCGGATCGTGGATCTTTTGAGCAAGGGTTAGACAAAGGGGATTTGACGAAGCTGTTTCACTCGCATCTACGGTTGTAAGTTACTTCCATCATTGTTCTCATTAATATGATACACTTGGCTTGTTTTTTTCTAGTTTGTGTTTGATCTCACGTGAACTTGTCTCTGATAGATACGTCTATTTCAAGATAATATCAGTAGAGTAGGAAGTGGTTGTACTCTTGTTTGTCTATAGGGCTTATCGAGGAGTGAAAGATTGGAGCTCAACTCGGAGCATGCAGGGAGAAATGTCGGTAAAAGGTACTTCTTTTCTCCTTCCTCCTCATACATCAGTTTATATAGATCTCAAAGGAAGTCAATGTCCATGATAAGCGTCTTCTATTTTAAGAGTTTAGAGTCTCTCTCAAGAGGAGATCTACCTGTCCGCAGGGAGATTTTCCTTCAATAGTAATAAATTTTGATAAACCAACTCTTACAGGAATGGTTTCCTATTGTACTATTTTTGTAAAGAAATCTATTGTTTGGGGATTACACTCTATCTTGCATGATAAGAGTTTGTTAATCCAAAACTAGTTTGAATAGTGATCACTGTTAGTAGTGAAGGCAACTTTTGTTGGGATACAATATGGATATGTGATTTTGAGAACTGATATGGGGAAGCAACTCACCATTGGATTTAGACCTGTGTGATGCTTATTCCATTGCATTATTCTATTACCTCGGTCTTATGAGATATTATTATGATCGATTTAGCTTTAGCCTCGTCGTCATATGATTTTTCATATTGTTTAATATTTGGATGTTGTCCATAATGTTTTATTCCATTTTTGTATCTGTGATCAATTTGTCATTTGATTATTATTGATTTATTCTGGATATTAAATGATGGATAATATTAATACTTTGAATTGAGTTTCCTTTCATTCTATGTTATTGATCATCATAAGATCACCAAATTTTTACAGTTATCATTCAGTTGTTATATTCTCACTCCAACACATCAAACATTTCTTTGAATTTATTCTGGGAGTATTAGCATTGTTTTGTCACAGGTTTCCCTCACATGCAGGACAATTAGGAGCTTGAATTACACAGGAAGATAAACTCAGTTTAATCAATTAGTTACAGGTTAGTTTGCTTGTTATTTAGTTAAATTATTTATTAATGAAATGAGGATAGCATAAATTATCTTCGAATGTTTATGTATCGTTATTTCAATTATATTTGCGTAGTATTATTAGTTTTAAATCTTTATACTTTAAAAAATAAAACATAAAAATGTATGTGCTTTATTTATCTCTTTTAGAAATAGTTTTAAGAACATCCATTTTGCAAGATTTCAAGTAAACTTTGCAAGCTGTATATAGACTGTTTATAATCATTTGTACATATTCATGTTTATATTTGGACACTTGTGATTATTAAACTTAATATTATTAGTATCATAGCCTTATATTAGTTTATTTCTTTTATTATTTTTAGGACTCTAGTTAGCCAACGGAGCCATTAAAACCATGGGATCATTTAATTCCAAACAACTTGGGTTAATTAGACAAACCCGGTCCGTATTTGGCCTTCCAGTTTATAGTGTATGACTTACGCCCGTCAAAAAATGGTGCTAGAAGGAGGGCCTGAAATTAATTGATGGCACATGGAGGTTGTAAGACTCCCCCACACACTCGCACTCCTATCGTAATGCGTAGTCGCTTCGACAAAAAAGTTACACTTGAAACAACAACTACCTCAAACAATAACCCTGATATTCCTGTCAAACCAGTGACACCACTCCCTGAAGGTATTGACGTCCAAGAAATTGTCCGTCAGTCACTTATAAGAACTCAAAGTGCCTTATCCCATATTAGACAACCTAGTAGACAACTCAACCAACCCCTTGACTTTACAAATATTCAAGAACAACTTCAAAGAACTGGTCTACTTAGAAACATTGTAAGGACTGGTAATGTTACCAATCCTACTAAAGCCCTTATCCTTGGTGCCAGAGGATCAAATTCCATCGTCCCCACCTAGTTCTTCTCCACCTTCTTCGGGAGGTGAATCCTCGAATGAAGGCAATTCTTCATCTAAACCATTTGAACCTTCAACTCCACCAACTCCCATGGAAAACCAAAATAATCCTGCTAGACCTTGGCTTGATCAAGATGTCATGGTTGTACCTAGAACCCAACACCCACTACCTAAACATCCGCAGAAATGGTTGCCAAAATTTGATCCAAATTCGAAGCAATCAGCTGAGGATCACATCAATAAATTCATGTTATCCATTAGACTCCAGAGTGTCAAACATGAAGATGTAGTGTGGAGACTATTTTCATATACTTTTGAGGGAAATGCCTCAACCTGGTATGTCACTCAACAACCTCATACCATCGTCTCTTGGGACAAGTTCGAAAATTGTTTTCTAGAAAAAATTGGAGATGATAAATATTTGGAAGTCTTGGTTATGGAACTCTCTAGCTTAAAAATGAACCCTAAATAAAAAGTGAAAGACTTTAACCAAAGGTTTCTAACTCTAAAAAACAAAATCCTTGTAGATTCGATGCCTGCAGAAAGCTTAATTATTGCATATTATACTAAGGCCTTGCAAAATAACATAACCATATGGGTTAAAAGGTCCAAAAAGAACACGTTGCTAGAATCCTTTGAGGAGGAAAGTCAAATTGAGAAAGATATATTGAGCTTAAAATATAATCTTAGTAGTGAAGCTGAAACAACTTCATCTTCTAAGAAGAAAATAGAAATTCTCACTAGGCAGCCTCAACCAAGAAATCAACAAGAAACATTAGACTTGGAGAGTTTGTAGAAATATTTCCACAAACTATCCAATCAGTTCGTTGAATTGAAAAGATCAATCGAGGATGCATCCACAAGTAAAGTAAGTTTCAAACCTCCTTTTAGAAAACCTTTCCCTCCAAACTAGCCAAACCCGACCACAGAAGGTCTAAATTTCAAAAGTTTACAATATTCTTTGCAAACGATATTAGAAGCTCATGACAATTATGTTTTTGTTCCTCCTGAAAATTCTGATTATACATTTGAGGAAGAGGTACCATAAGAGGAGGACTCATCACCTCCCCTTTCCGGGCACTTGTCGGACAATATTTTTGAAGCAAATTTCAAAACTGTCCACCCCTACGACACTAGAAGAAAAACAAAAAACAAGCCCGCACCAGAAGCAAGTAAAAATGTGTTTCCAAAATAAACACAACAAACTGAAAATAGAAAAAACCTAGCTGCCCTAGTTTTAGAGTATGATCTAATCAAAGATCTGAAAAAATTAAGGGCAAATATTTATGTTTTTGAACTGCTAAAATTTCCTCTTATTTTGTAGAAAATGCTTCAAAGCATCGTTGAAAACAACAAAGAGAATGATGTTAGCAGTAAAAAATTAGCAAAAATTGACTTAAACGCAACTAAAAATGTCCCAACTAAAAAGACATCTAAACATCAAGACAAAAGGGACTTAGTAGAAAAAACCATAGAAAACCTATATAAAACTGTTTCAGGGACAACAATAAAAAATCAACAGAATTCTGTTGTTTCCACACAAAAAAATGTTCCCCCCTTTTTTATTGACTTTTGAAATTTTTAATAGGAATCTACATAATTGTCTGGTTGACTTCGGTGCATCATCAAATGTGATGCCTCTGTCTGTATGCCAAAAAATTAATGCAGAAGTAAAACCTTATGATCTTAAAATCATTCAGCTAGATCGAACGAATGTTAAAGTGATCAGTGAGCTTAAGAATGTGTTGATTAGGTTATTATCCAATCCTAAAGTTCACCAAATAATTGATATTATCGTTGTTGATATTCCTAAAGTTTACGATTTGTTTTTAAGAAAAGATTGATCAAAATAGCTACACGGTTATTTTGCTACAGACTGGTCTCACTTATGGCTGCCTGAAAATGGACAGCCCAACAAAATCAGAATAATAAGGGAACATTACCTTAAGCATACCGTGACATATATGAACGATCCAAATGAGCCTTTTGTTACCTCTGCAAATTCGATTGAAATGTAGGGAATGACCACCTTTTTTGGTAACTTCATTACTGAAATTTCCTCTATCATTGATCCAAAACAACAATCCAAAGTTACAGCCTATACTCAGGCACCAACTTTTCCAAATACGCCAAGTATTGTTGATGACGCACAGATTTGGTCCCTATATTTTGTTGGATCCAAATCCTAAGAAGGAACAGGTGTTGGTTGTGTTCTCATCGAACCTATAGGTAATAAAAATTGTATTTCTTGTCGATTAGAGTTTGAATGAAATAACAAAACTGTCGAGTATGAAGAACTTCTACAGGGATTTAGGAAAGCACTGGATATGGACGTGCAAAATTTGATAGTATTTGGTGATTCAGAAATCATGGTCAAATAGGTTAGAAATGGAATACTCTATTTTTCACCACATCTGAAGAGTTACCAAAACGAGGTATGGGGTTTAATGCATAAATTTCTAGCATTTAATATAAATTCCATTCCTAGGATGAGTAATTCAGAAGTTGATCTATTAGCCAATGTTTCTTCTAAATTGTTGCTCGCTGAAGGTTTTTCTCCTAACGTGTTTTCGATCGAATTGTTATTTAGGCCATCAATTTCGAACAACATCACAAATTGGAGAGTATTCGATGATGACCAGTAGATAATCAATTTTCTGCATATGGAAGACACCTTCCACGATGCAGTCATTGATGAAGGCACTCACAATGAGAGTCTCCGAGACTTCACAGTAATATCTGATCCTCGATTTCCTGAATTGACGTCCGAGCTGGTAAACTCTATCCCCAGATATGTTGTGAGATTAGAGAAATTTTATGACTTGGAGGACAAGTTTAGAGGGGTAGTCAATTGCAAAAATAACAGTTCCTATTTGATCTATGAAACTGTTAATTTAGGAACAAGAGATAATCCTCAAAATATTAATCTAGGAAAGGGATGTTCTGAACAAGAAAGATCCCCTTTCATAAAATTATTTAAAGAATTTAAAGATGTATTTTCTTGGACGTACAACGACCTGAAAACTTTCGATCCAAACATCATACATCGTGTAATCCCTATGAAACCCCAGACTCATTCTTTTCAACAGAAATTGAGGAAAATGCATCCTAAATTGGAACCTACCGTTAAAAGCGAACTGAATAAATTACTAACTGCAAAAATAATTTTCTCGGTTAGGCACACTCAATGGGTGTCTAACTTAGTCCCTGTGAGGAAGAAAAGTGGTGAAATTCGACTTTGTTTCAATTTTTGGAACTTAAACCAAGCATCTGATAAAGACAACTACCGTGTTCCTCCAATGGAACAAATTGTACAACAAGTGTCTGGTTCTGAAATACTATCTTTGTTAGATGGTTTTTCGGGATACAACCAGGTCCTTATGTCTCCTTGAAAATAGCTTAAAACCACCTTTCATACCACATGGGGCACCTATGCCTATAGGAAAATGAATTTTGGACTGATAAATGCTGGTGCCACTTTCCAGAGATCAATAGATATTTATTTTCATGGCCTCATTAACCAAACAGTTGTCATCTATCTTGATGATGTCACTGTCTTTTCCAAAAACAAGAAATATCACTTGTCTCACCTTAGGGATGTTTTGGAACGATGTTGCAAGTTAGACATATCTCTCAATCCCAAAAAAACAGTCTTTGTAGTAGAGCAAGGAAAACTGCTTGGGTTTATAGTGTCTAGGTATGGAATGATTATTGATCCTGAGAGAACCCAAGCCATTGCTAAACTTCCTCCTCATTCTTCCAAGAAGGCCATGTAATCCTTTTTGGGTAAGATTAATTTTGTCAGACAATTTGTCCCGAGTTTCTCAAAAATGGTTAGACCTATAAAAAATCTAATTAAAAAATATGTTATGTACCGATGGGGACCACAAGAAAGTCAAGTTTTCGATTCAATAAGAAAATAAATAATAGAAGCTCCTTCCCTGATGAGTCCCGATTTTTCTCAGGATTTCACTCTTTACACCTTTTCATTTGACAGATCCTATGCTACTGTGCTTACATAGAAAAATGTTGAAAGCAATGATATACCCATTGCCTTCATGAGCTCTGTTTTTAAAGGAGAATAACTTAATTACCCCACAATATATCAACATGTATATGTTGTTTTTTAAGCAGTGAAACACTTCTTGTCTTACCTGTTGAAATCCAGAACCAAAGTTGGTCTTCCTTACCCCGCTGTAAAAAACCTGTTAGTACAAAAATAGTTGGGTGAGAAAAGGGAAAATTGGATGACATCACTACAGGAATATGACCTTGAAACAACTTCTACGCAAATTGTTAGAGGTCAAGGCCTGTGTAAACTAGCGGCTGATTCAGTTGAGGAATTAGAAAGTTAAATAAACACATCAACTGTAAATCACCATAACAAAAAATAGATTAGTTGTGCATAAGATACACCCAATTCTTGGTATGAGAACATTAGATTTTATTTAATGCATATGCTCCCCAAAATATTGATCCTAAAAATAGAAGAGCACTTAGGTTTAAATATGCATCTTTCCAGTTAATCAATGATATATTATTTCGAAATAACTTTGATGGTGTTTTTCAGCGCTGTTTAGAAAAGGAGGAGTCCGAAAAAGTGTTGGCTGAAATTCATGTCGATGATGTTAGTGGTCATTTTGGTGGAGATACCACTACCCAAAAATTGCTAAGGGATGGATAATATTGGCCTACCTTGTTTAAATATGCCCATACATTGTCCCGCAAATGTGTAATATGCCAAAAGGCTGCAGGACGGGTGAAAAAGGCATCTTTTCCTTTGCAACCTGTTACTGTAGACGCACCTCTTTAGCAATGGGGCCTAGACATTATAGGACCAATCAATCCCCCTTCTTTGCAACAACACAAGTACATCCTCACAAAAACAAAATATTTTACAAGATGGTCTGAAGCTTTACCTTTAAAAGTGGTCAACACCAATCAAGTAGTGTCTGTTGGCCCTTGACTAAGTTTTCAAGAATACTTGGTCATACTTGACCACTTTTGGGACTGCGACAACTTGCCAAGGAAGGAGCGCAACGTGAAGAAGAAAATAAGGAAGCAAGACCTATTTTGGGGTCCATTTTAGGGTTTTGGGTTGATGTAACAGGAAAGGGTTGTCAGCCCGTGGGTTTACCCATGGTTAGGCCCATTTTGTAATCTATAAATAGGCAATGTATATAGTAAGATAAGAAGAAGATAGTAATGTAGTACATCTATGTGATGTATGAATGAACGCTTAGTGCTAGTAATTGGATGTGTTTGATCAGATGTATCTTAGAGTGCTCTATGCATGAGATCGGAGAGCTAAGTGCAGGTTGTTATAGTCTGATGTTGAAGAGCAAGAAAGAAGGATCTAGTGAGCTACGTAGATATTATGTCCTATGAAAGTAAGGGTCATTAGAGATTTGTGTTGTAACTGCTTGACCGAGATAATATAAAGAAGACTTTGTGGACATAGCCCCAGGGTGGGGGTGAACCACGGTAACTGTGTGTATAGTGTTTTGTGCTTCACTCTTATGTATTTATCTCTTTCTTGGCTAAGTGCTTGATGTGATTAAGTAGATCTAGTTATGCTATGTGTTGTTGATGAATGAATGAACATTATATTTGATATATGAGATGCTTAGTGCTTGATCTATTGAATCTAACCTCTATTTTTGTGGATAAGTATTGAATCATTCTTAGTATAAATATTCACTGCGATTCCCTGTGCCTTCTCCAAAGTATATTAACAAATGTATGTTAAGGAATAATTGATGCTAAGTGCGTTGTAAGAAAGATAATCACAGATCGATGTCCCAGCTAAGGTTGCAGACACTTGAGTCTTGCAACTACCCCTGCCTCTACCTCGATTGAGACTTCATCTACTTCGCAGGTGTTTTCGAAAGGGATGGTAGTTAGGGCTTTGTTGGTGTGCTCTTGAGCATTGAACCTTGGGTCTGCCCCTGCCAACAAATGGTTCTAATGTCAGGAGATAGAACTGTGATTGTTGGGAACTGAAGAAGAAGAAGCTTTGTGTGAAATAGGCTCTGTGCGTAGATCTATTTCTCTAGTGCGCAATGTTCTGTTTGACCTATGAAGCTTTGTGCCAAGAAAAGAGGCCAGATAAGAAGAAAGAGAGGTCAGATCCGAAGAAAAGAAATCAGATCTGTGAAGAAAAAGGTAATATCTGTAAGCTATATGCCTTGATAAAGGTAAGAATAGTTAAAAGTCTTATATCTAGAATCTTTTTGCTCTGCAAAAGTAAGATAAGTGAAAAAAAAAATTCTTCTAAAGCATGGATCTAGGTATGTTTGATAGATTTTGTCCTAACTTCAAAACTACGGCATTAATAGATGAAAGAAAGTTTGATATAAATAGATCTGATAAATATAATGATAGATACGTTATACCTATGCATCGAAAGAATGTCTAGACTAACAAGTGGATGTAGGATCCTAGACAAATCTTTTTGCAAGCTAGCCACCATAATCTTGGTGTGCAGTACAGAAGGAGTTGGGGAACATCTAAACAGATGAGAGGATTAACCCTCTGTTATAGTTGTAGACAACCAGGACATCTTGCTAAAGAATGCCCTAGCAGAAGACCTAGTTGCCTCTGTTGTAAGGCTATGGACCATGAAGTATTGGATTTCCCTAGAATGATTGCTAGGCTTGAGAAGCTTAATATGGAACAAGCAAACCCTGAGGGAGATCAAGAGACCAAGTTTATAGAAGAAACCCAGAAAGAATCATAAAATATAATTCTACATATGAAAGATACCTTGAATGACCACCGACATGTTAGGTTATCAGAGATATTCAATGAAAAGGAGAAAATCGAAGTAAGAATAGGGGACTTTGACATTGACTATACTCTTGAAGAAGAAGCGCAAGTGAAAATTATGCCAGAAAGAACTTGGGAAGCTATAGGGAAGCCTGCCATGATCCCTTCCCTAGGAGGAACAAGTTTCTTCAGAGGAAAGCTAGTAAACCTATGTGGAAGCCTCACCCAGATACCTATGACTACCAATGGAACTTCGACAGAGGAAGACTTTGAGATCATTAAATTTGTTGAATATAGTGCCCTGTTTACCATGCTCATAGGAAAACCCTGGATTGATAGAGAATAGGCTAGACGAAGAGAAGAAGAGAAAGTTTTGGAACAGAAGAAGCAGGAGTTAAAATACTTTATGACCAGAAGGATCGCGCACTTGATTGAAGAACTGAAGAGAAGATCATAGATATTTAATATTAGTACCTCTGAAGTCGAAGCTAAGAGAACACTTGAGGATCCACAAAAGATCGAGTTACCTATTTTTGATACAGAAGAAGTATTATCAAGGAACCCTAAGAAAGATTTTCCACAGCGTGAAGTAACTAAGACCACAAAATATAGACATCAGAATGGTAAAAACATTACTGAGACAAAACTCACTAGGAAGAAGGATAGGAAGTTAATAAAGAAAAGGGATAATATTGTAAGGTTACAATAGGTTCTAGAGGACACTTTGCAGCAAGAAGAATTGTAGAATTGGAGCTTTGCCAAGATATCAGAACAACGACATAGAATACTTCGCCATGACGAAGCAATATAGCTGTTGGAACTGATATAGCCATTCAACCGCCTCTCCGAACGGATCGAAAAGAAATTATTGGTTAGCACTAGACCATTGGATAGCACCAAAACAAATTGAATGGAGTTAATGAAGTCCCCATGTCCATTGCAAGCAGACCATTGCTGAGATTGTCTACTTAACTTGTCACGCCACGCACCGAGAATACTTTTTCCTAACTGAGAATCTAAGTGTGAACCCTGAGATTTACTTACCCTGGGATCATTGCCTTACTATTCACTATCATTTTTGAATTCCTTTTGCACTCGAGCCAACTAACCCAAGTTTGTATGTCAAACGAGCTCAGCGCTGCTGAGAAAATTGTTGAAGAAGTTCTAATTGATTTAATGGCTGAGAGAGTCATGTCAGAACAAGGAATGTCTATAGGTGTATAGGCATCGTCCTTGGGCGTACTGTTAGATTCCCCCTCCACTACTCAAGCAGGACCATCTCGACCGCTTTCGGAAAGACGATCTAAGCTCGAAAATGAATTTGCCACTATGAAGATGATCCCAAGCATCTTGCCTAAATATATCCCACCACTAAGAGGACCAGTGAATCGAGACTCTGTACCCAGAGACTTTGACTATGTTGTAGTCACTACGTACCTCTAGAAAGGGGTGTGCGTAGTTCATGTTGACCAAGAGAAGCTCACCACGTTGAAATTCAGTGATTTTAACCTTGGAGATCGCAAGGTATACCATATTCTATCCCTGCACAAGTATTTGACTACTACAAAAGGAAAGAACCCCAAGATTGTACTGTAGCAATGGACCCATAACCTTGCATAGTCAACCCTCCTCAACGTAATGAAGATTCCACATTTTGGGAGGCATTAGGAAGAAAATGCTTGTGTTCGACTATTGATGTCCTTCTACCATGAAGGATACCTATGGTTGGACCAACGCATTACTGTGGATCTGATTATGATCAATCAGATCACTAGGCTAGGCATGCAGGGCCCTGACCCACAGGACTTTTACCCTAGAAAGACCACATATCGTGCTCTCGCTCAGTGAATAAAAGACACATATGGTGATCTGGAGAAAGGAATAATAGGAGTATCTTGACTTACAAGCCAAATGGGAGGAGGAAAAATCCCATTTATAGCAGAGCAAATTAAAACACAAGAAAGAGTTCACAAGGCACTGCGCTCTGTGACGATCATAGAAGTGAAGATGGAAGATCATCTTCCACAGTAGGTGACCCAACTGGAATAAGTAATCCAGCAAATTCAACAGTGCATCACTGATCTGGAGCTCTGCACCATGCCTAAGAGACCCCAAGAGATAAGATATCTAAGAGAGGCCATTGCTCAAAGCGCAGTCAACCGATTAAAAACTTTGGCTTCAGAATGTAGGAAGCTAAGCACGAGAAGTGCCCAAACCTATGAATCCCTTGTAGAGAATCCAGAATTGCAGACATTCGAGTCATAGCTCCACGAAGAAAAGTAGCATGAAGATGTGCTACAAGCGCAGCTGAAGTTTGTGACCCCAGTCGAAAGAATGAAGAGGTTCACAGAGAAACGCACAGCCCAACAATGAGTACACATGCTGCAAAGTAAAGTAATGGAAGTCTCTTAATGACTGCAACCACTCCAAGAGAAGGCATGCCAACTATTCACTGAACTTGAAATCCAGGGAGTTGAACTTGAACAGGGTGCTATCACTGCAGAACAACACCTAGAAGGACCTCTCAATGACACAACAATCCAGGAATTTACTGAACAAGAAGTTGCTGCAATGCAGCAGGTCGAAGCCACTCGAGCCAAGCTCGAGGCATTCGAAGTGGAATTTGTCAGACCTGAGTGACTTGGAACGAGTCACAGGTGAGTGTTGGGGGCTTGTTGGCCCTTGACCAAGTTTTGAATAATACTTGGCCATACTTGACCACTTTTGGGACTGCGACAACTTGCCAAGGAAGGCGTGCAACGCAAAGCAGAAAATAAGGAAGCAAGACCTGTTTTTGGGTCGATTTTAGGGTTTTGAGTTGATGTAATGGGAAATGGATGTCAGCCCGTGGGTTTACCCACAGTTAGGCCCATTTTGTAATCTATAAATAGGCAATGTAGATAGTAATATGAGAAGGAGATAGTAATGTAGTACATCTATGTGATGTATAAATGGAAGATTAGTTCTAGTAATTGGATATGTGTGATCGGATGTATCTTAGAGTGCTCTATGCATGAGATCGAAGAGCTAAGTGCAGGTTGTTATAGTCTAATGTTGAAGAGTAAGAAAGAAGGATCTAGCAAGCTGCACAGATCTTTTGTCCTGTGAAAGTGAGGGTCAGTACAGCTCTGTGTTGTAACTACTTGACCGAGATAATATAAAGAAGACTTTGTGGACATAGCCCTAGGGTGGGGTGAACTACGGTAACTATGTGTATAGTGTTTTGTGCTTCGCTCTTATGTATTTATATATTTCTTGGCTAAGTGCTTGATGTGATTAAGTAGATCTAGTTATGCTCTGTGTTGTTGATGAATGAATGAACATTGGATCTGATATATGAGATGCTTAGTGCTTGATCTGTTGAATCTAACCTATATTTCTGTGGATAAGTACTGAATCATTCTTAGTATAAGTATTCACTACGATTCTCTGTGCCTTCTGTGAAGTATATTAATGAATGTATGCTAAGGAATAACTGATGCTAAGTATGTTGTAAGAAAGATAATCACAGATCTATGTCCCAGCTAAGGTTGCAAAAACCTGAGTCTTGCAACCACCCCTTCCTCTAACTCAAGTGAGTCTTCATCTGCTTCACAGGTGTTGCCAAAAGGGTCGGTAGTTAGGGCTTTGTTTGTGTGCTCTTGAGCGTTGAACCCTGGGTCTGCCCCTGTGCCAATAGTGTCTTTTCTGAACTCCCACATCATCACTCGATTCAGAATTCTTGAATGTCTGGTTTTTGACAATTCTTTGTATTTTTATTCCCTAGATATGAATGTTTTTGCTCTTGAAAAAGGGATCAAACTAAAGTATTCTGCCAGTTACTACCCTCAAGGGAACGACCTGGCCGAATCGACAAATAAGAATTTAATCAAGATTATAAAAGGGATAGATTCAAAAAACCATAAGAATGACACAATGCATTGTACAATGCACTTTGGGATGATGGGGTAACTCCAAAATCTTCCATTGGTAATTCCCCTTTCTTCCTTGTCTACGAAAGAGAAGTCATCCTCCGCCCACATCTTACTTCCTTCTCTGCAATTATCGCAGAAAGTTCAAGAAGAAGATTATCCTCCTCTAGAAAACCAGATAAATGCTTTATTAAAACTAGAAGAGGTGGGAACACAAGACAAACAAAAACTTGACCCGCACCAACAAATTGTAAAGAGTTGGTTTGATGAAAATTCATATTCTGATAGGAATTTTGATGTTGGTGATTTGGTTCTCAAGTGGGAAAAATCGCATGAGGGTAAGGGGGAACATACCAAGTTCCAAAACCTTTGGTTGGGACCATTAGTAATTTCTGAAAAATTGGGTCCTATCTCTTTTCATCTGCATAACTTGGAGAGATAGTCGGACACTTTCCCAGTGAATGGCCAGGCTTTCAAGAGGTATTTCTCTTGATGATTTTTTATCCACCCTCTTGTAAATAGTTTTTTTTTTATTTAATTTTCTTTTCTGATTTTTATTTTGGCTCTTTTCATTTTTCTTGATTTTGATTTGTTTTCTAATTATTATGTCTGAATCACCATTCATTTTTTGACCAGAATCATAATTGTTATTCATTAGTAGTAGTTGGTAACATTTCAAGCACCTAAATAGTAAATGCTAAACTCATATCAACAAAGGGAAGTTTCTATGCAATCATTGTTTCTGGCTTCTCAGTAAAATCACAGGAAGATGTGATTATCTGAAACAAACTTCTAACGTCATCCTTGTTTTAATGAGGACAACTCAATTGTGCTTTCCCATCCTAGAGATGATTTCTTGACAGCAATATAATTGTCCAAATCATGATAAAAATCATCAGAATAGAAAAATGATTCTTGAATGATCAATATTTTCATTACTAGACTATGAGATCTCCATTATCACCATGCTCTCTTGAATATCATGAAGTTTATAGAAATTTATAAAAAAAAATTAGAGATTTGGAAGCACTATAACGTGTGGGAATTGTATGTAAACCCGCCAGGACACTGAACAGGTCTGCTGGCAGTGGGTAAATGCACACATGATACCAAGGAAACTTCATCGGGTTACTAAACATACCCACTGGAAGTGAAGCAATGTTGGGTTTAAGAAGATACTCAGGTATGTCTTTTAATTTGATCAAGTATGAAGATGTTTTTATCATGAATGGACGACTCTTGGACAAGATAGAGGTACTAGAGTGGGTTAAATGGCATCCCTTTCGAGACTATGGATGCCTGATGGAAGCAGTGGCCTTGTCAACGGTATTGACATCATCTGTATAAACATCACTACACCTATGATCTAAATAAGATACCATATTAGATTTTCAGACATAAATACATACAATGTTATGATTGTGTTATTTTTTGAGTTATTATCGGGACAATTGATCTTTTGTTAACTGTTTCTAAAAAAATATTTCATCTATGCCTCTAACATAAGTTTTCTGGTGATGCAGAGATAACTACTTTGCCAGCGTGTCGCCATTGTTGGCAGCCAACAATTCTGTCGAATTTTATCATAATTAAAAATCATCACAAAGAGATAAAATATTTTTGTAGCTGCCTCCTCCTTACATTTATAAATGTTTATGTCTTTTGTCTTCAAGGATATTTACTAGGCTAACTTATTTTATGAGTTTTTCATTTAGATTTTCATTTGTTTTGTTTAAATTTCATGACTGGAAGCATGAAATTCAAACAAAAAACTTGTCTTGGGTAATCAATCTGCAATCTGTGTTTCTCTTCTATTCTTTTACCAAAGAGATTACACTTTAAGGGAATCTATATGTTGCTAAGTTTAAGTTTTATGAGCTCATTCATTAATCCACCGCCACATTTTTGTGTATTATGGGATTATCCATGGTTGATTGTATGGTTTGATTATTTGATATCCATAATCACACTGCAACCTTGGATTAACAATTGATATGTGCTCTTTGCTTTATCAATCATATCACTTGGTACAGGTCTGATGTACCCACGAATACACCTCATCCTGTTGTCCTATGCATTTAATGACCCTCTTTCATTATTCGAATAAGCATATGATAGTGGTTGGTGTTTAATATTCATTGTGAGTAATGGTTCATAGACCTGTGCGTCCTCTATTTTTCTGTCACTCCAAACTTAAATTAGAAAACATGATAATCACCCAAATTCGTAGGTATCAATCCATTTCAGTTTTCACAGACCTCTCCTTATTATTTGTTTATTGGAAAATGAAGCCTCCCTCCCATGGTATCTACCGTGTCTGTTTGATAGCTACCATGTCCCCTGTGGTTCGAATTGAACCTAATGGTTGTCAAGCCCTTCTCTCCCATGACGATGCCATAAATGATTTGCAGGCTCACGGTTGGGATATTTTCATCTGAAAATTTGAAGGTTATAACCTAGTGGTCACACAATCCTTTGTTCAAACGTTTGATGTCTTTAGAGCCAAAGTTGGGGATCTTCGATTGGAGTTCACATATGAATCTATAGCTCGAGCAACGAAAAATGGTTCCAAAATGTTAAACTGGAAGACGTGCCTTGGAGCCTATTCAAGGTCTCTCAAAAATCTACATGCTTCCCTAAAGGTATTCCTATTACCCTCTTGAAACCTCAATATTGTGGTGGGAAATCCCCCTACGGACTAGCAAATAGGGTTATATTATGCATGCAGATATGACCAAAAGAAACTTATTTTCTACCTTCGTCCCCAGACCTAATCCCCATTTCTTTTCAACAAATACATGGTTAGACCAACATACCTTGTTCCGGATGGTCGATGTTGATCCTTCTTCACGCTTGATCGCTTGTTAGCAACTCTCCTCCCCAAGCTGACCTGCATACAAAACAAGCAACAAACTACACATGCATTTTACCTATAGACTAATGGGTTAGAGATTCAAACATATATTTACTGAACTATGAAGAACTCATATAGTGGGACGGGAAAATAATTTCTTTATTATTAACTTTAATGAATCAACTTACAATGCCGAGACCGACCACTACTCCGCGAATCCTGATCTTGGGCTCCTATTCAAATGTCCTCCAACTTCTTTGCTTTGTATCTCTCTTTGCACAAGGATGGCTAAAGGGTTGGGACAATGGGAATGTGAAATTAGGCAGAGTTTCTTTACTCTTATTCTCCTTCTTCCAAATGGGACCCCTAACCCTTCTTTTATAGGCTAGAAGAAGCTAGGTATTTGGATGAACCCTCGGCCATGCATGGCCGGGAGTTTTAGTTAACTCACCCAAATTTGTGTGTTTCATCGGCGACTTTCCTTTTTTCATGCTTTTGTCGGTCCATGCGGGCTGTTTTAGGTCAGCTAGTGTGTACACGCGTGCAGTAATGGAGTAGGGCGTGTGGGCCCTTATAAAAGAGATTTTTTAAAGAGTTGTTCAGCAGTGCTTTGGCAAAGAAGGGATCTGAGATGGCCTGATGCCAGGTAAGCATGTATGGTGCAAATTAGGGATATAATATATGCCCCCTAATGTGTGAGGTCAGAAGAGCATCTGATGGCCGAAATACATTACCAATCTTTACTGATGTGCTGAACAAGTGAGCCCAGGGCCTAGGAACCGAGAGGCATCATCTGCAAAATAACAAATGTCTCACCGAGGTGGGCATACCCATGCTCAAGATAGAATAAATGCATGGCTACCAATCAAATACACTGTAGATCCATGTCATATAACTATATAAAGTGTATCCACAAATAGTACATAGCGGAGCTACATTTCGAAATCAAAAAGATATACATGTAGAGTATCCATCTTCATAGAAGATGATAAGGCCTGATGGCTAGAGATGAGGGCTTCAGAGCTCAAGCAACAACTTCAAAATCTTCAAAAATTGGGTAGGAGTGTAATATGAATGTACGAATTCACTACCTAGAGGTCTTCGACGGCTCGTCGATCATGGATAAGAGAATCTTGATGATCAGACTGAAAGCTTCATTGATTTCGAACAAAGACTTGATTGGACATTTAGGATGGTCGGGTATGAGGGCAAGAGATAAATTGCAGAGGGGATGAATCAGGCTTGGTAGAAACTTCCCTTGAATAACAGCACGACAAATGATGAGACTTAGGCAGCATGGCATTAATCATAAGTTTACGAAGCAGGAGGCAATGCAAACTCTCCATATGTTTGGAAGCATAACCAAATGGAGGAGGACACAACTCTATGTAGCGAGAACAACTTCCTAAGGTCGTATTACATCCCATAGTTTGATGTACAAATGGACAGATGTGCTTTATCCAAGGGCGACTCATTATGCTGCCAATAAAGAAAATACTTTTCCCTTCCTCTTTTTGGGGTATATTTGATTTTTTTTGTCTTTTTCAATAATTTTAGGAAAAAGAATAAAGGAATGTTACCTTACAATGGAGGAACGAGTGTTATAAACATACAAGTTCAAGGTGCAAGGATAGGATTGATGTTCAAAATAATGATACTTGGGAAAAATCCTCTCGGGGCCAAGGGTATTAAGACGCAGAAGCAAAGTGCTACAAGGTTGGCATATAAGGTATGCAAATGTGGTTAACAAAACACACAATGGTAACGTCCTTCCATGTAAGTTTAACAAGCCTAGAGAAGGTAAGCTTGGTGGTTTTTCATATTTAGAGAGTCTAAAAAAACATAAAAGGAGACTCCATTGGGTTACCTTTTTCGAAGATAGTCTAGTCGGTTCAAAAAAGGGGTAAACTAGCACTGACAAGACGTCTATTCAAAACCATTTTAACGCGTGTGATAAGGACAAGATCACTCGACCATTTTTTTCATTTTTAAGGAGTCTGAAAAAAGATTAACTATGGACTCCGTCAAGAATGTTCTTCTAGACCAGTTTAACGAGTGTGAAAGAATAAGGTCACTCAAGGATCTTTTCAATTTTAGGGAGTCTGAAAAGAGATTAACTATGGACTCCGTGGGGGTTCCTTTTTCGTAAGTTTAGTCCCTCAGGCCCGAAAAAGGGATAAAATTATACTGAAGAGTACTCTTCTAAAGAACTGAATTTCCATAGAGTATACCTTTTTTTGTACAGTTGACTGTTCAGACCGAAAAAGGGGTAAACTACCATCAGACAAACGTGAATTCAAATTTCAGTTTAACGAGCATGAAAGGCCACAAGATCGTTTGGCAAGATTTTCATGTTTAGAGGGTCTGAAAAGGGCTTAAAAGAAGACCCGTTATATCTTTTGGGAGTCCTCAGGGTGAGGTTAAGAGTGAAAAGGAATCGTGCAAATGAGGCTCAAACTCGTAATCAAGAAAAACTACAAGGACTCTCGAGCCTACAGTGATTAAAGACAACATAGATACCATAATGCAACCAGGATCTACCTAGGGCATCCATGTTCCGATAAGCTCTACCACCAAGTCATGACACTTCTAAAGCAACTATGACGTTTTTGTGTCACAACCTGATGGGGTCAATCCTATGTCAAAGGAAACAGACAACGAAATACAAAATTCAAGGTAGAAACCTAACCTATATGCTCAAGTTGATTCTCGGAAAAAAAATTCACGGACTGTCGAAAATAACCCAAAACTCCAAAAAATTGTCCCAATACCCGATCATATCCCTCCCATGCAACTCTTGAATCACTCTAAATGGTTTTTGGTATAAACAAAATGATAAGGGAGGCCAAAAAAGTGACAAAAAGAGGCCAAAAAGTCTATAAATAGAAGCTGGCAACTCATTATCACCATTTTTTATTTGGAAATTGACTCTGAAGCCAAAAGACCCCCTTTGTCAAAAGCGGTGATTCCGGGAGCTACAGTGGATGAAACGAACTTCTGTCTGGACCGACTAAGTACAAACTCTCTTATATTGCATTTTAAGTCTTTATTTTTGCATTGGGTTTCATTTTTTAGGGGGTCTTCGACCTTTAAAAGGTCAGCCCTAGCTCCACGCAGGTTGTCTCAGGATAGGCCACGTGTACATTCAAGTAGTGTAAATTTTGCACGCGTGTACATGCGACTGTCACCATTACAACCCATGTGAACCCCCTTATTGAATGAAAAAGGCTTAAAAATCAAGGTTTAACCCTCCTGAACCTTGGTGTTTTGTAGGATGTATGTCCACTAGAGAGAAAGAGAGCATGAAGAGGTTAGTGAGTTGGTCGGGGAAGACCTCAATGTTGTGGCTACTTTGATGCAATGTGGGTTACTCAAGTTTTTCCTATGTCCTTTTATGTAGGCACAACCTAGGCTACTGAATGCCTTGGTTGACTACTAGCATCCGGATGTAGAGGCATTCATATTAGAGGGGAAGTCACTGGTGCCCACAACCGAGGACATTTACTTTTTGATTGACCTGTCCAGGAGAGGGGAACCAGTCAATTTCCGGACTTTTCCTTTGGGGTCACATAACATAGCAGAATTGATAGGTCTATACTGTACAGCTGATACAGACCGCTCGAGCTCACAGGTGCCTATAAGAAAGATCATTGACTTATCGCTACAGGCGATAGTGTTTCTTATTGGGTGAATTACTGGTTTTGCGGCTCTACATTAGGCATCCTGTGCACAGATGAACTGTGCAGTTCAATGCTTAAATGCACAAATTTTTGATTGGAGTACTACATTGCTTGAGTGTATGAAGAGGTAGTTGACAGATTGTCATTTGTGGACACAGAGGAACTTCGGGTTCGGGACCATTCTGTGCTCATTCTTTTCTGAGAGAGTTCTGATTTTTAGTCCTCGAGTAGTGGTACAAGGACATCATGCCTCTCTTCTTGCTTTGTGTAGATGGGCAGTATTAATGCCGCGACAAGGTGGTGGAAGGACCAATGAGTCCTTCGACGATGACTTCTTTGTGTGGTTGTCGCGACAGATCCTAGTTATAGAGGATTACCCCTATGCCGAGATTGACTTCTCGAGAGACCTTGAGATACCAGTACCTCCTCGTGAGGAGAAAGGGGAGATGGGTAAGTCTCCACCTTTGTTGTTTTTTGTTTTGTTAAACATATGTAATTTTTTTTGTTGTTTTGTTATATATATCATTTTTTTGTTATACCAGAGTATTTGATGGATATGTGTTCATTGTGTGCAGATGTGGGACCAGTGCAGCCCACTGACTATGCAAGGAACAGGCCTCATCCTTGGCTAGGGGTTACACCTACCGTCGCAGGGGGACCAGCAATAGCAAGAGATCTTCCAGTCGGGGAGGTTGAGAGGGTATTGAGACGATTTGAGCGGAACTTTACTGCGCTCACTCGCACGGTCCTGATGGCAGAGATTGAGGACCTGCCACCATCTATGCAGCCTCATGTAGTGGGGCCACCATGGATGTGGGTCCGGTTGTTTCGGTGTTTAGCCAACGCTGTGGATCAGTATAACAGGGCCCATGGGCCTTGACTTTAGCTAGACATTTTTACGTGCCACGAACACTACTTGTATATATTTTTTGAGGGCATAAGCCCCGTGACTCGTTATTGGTCCTATTTTTGAGGTGCTTGCATCCATCTATGTACTCTGGTTACTTTATGATATTATATATGGTTTTTTTTTGTCTTTTGTGTCTTATGGATCATGTGTGAAAAAAATGTATTTACATGTTTATGTGAATGTTCTTTCATATGTGTGCAAGATGCCAATCTAAAATTTGATTAGCTAGAGTATCTGTAACTTGGTTTAATCTCCTAGGAACATGAAAATATGTAATATAATCAAAGTTTCGTTCTAAGAGACGTACCCTAAGGAATCGTCGGTGTAAATTTGGATCATGAACCCGGTATACTCTGTTTAACTGAGACACAAACAGTTGAGCGTCGAGATAGACCCAGAGATGAGAGATACCCAATGACAAAGAATCACGAAGAAACTCAATAACTTCACTATACTCAGTGACATTATTTGTGGTGTCACCTAAGCATATACCTCCGGAAGATAATAAATGGCCTTGAGGTGTAAAGATTACCCAAGCTGCGGAGCAAGCCTCCCAGTGTGCCAACTAGCACCATCTACATACCCAACAAACACCTTGGAATCACTTGACATCTGCCACAGTGACGAAAAATAACATCAATGACACATCCATAACACTAAAATAAACTAAAAAGTAATAGTACAAAGACTATACATATGTTACAAAAAATTACCCATGGTGACATGCCTATGAGTAATACTTCTTGAGGTAGAGCCCATTTCTAGGCTCCGCCAAAGCATTCCCTTCAAAGTCAACCAGATGATAAGCGCCCTTTTTTAAAACCTCTTTTATGATGAAAGGTCCGAACCACATGGGTTTGAATTTTCCTGCCCCTAGGGGGTCCTTATCTTGGTCATAGACCAGGACAAGGTCGCCTTCAGAGAAAATCCGAGGATGAATGGACCTATCATGCTGACACTTGACCTTATGTTTGTGAGCCTCATTGGCCAGGGCCACATCATGATGCTGCTCATTGAGATGCTCAAGGTATACTAACCATTCTTCAAGTGGAGAAGTGTCTGGCAATAACTGTACTGCCAACTTTAGAGACGGAATCTGACATTCGATAGGCAAGGCTGCCTCCAGCCCGTAAACAAGTTGGAAAGGTGAGAAACTGGTTGTAGTCTTAACAAATGTTCGGTAAGCCCATAATGCTGAGTATAACATCAAATGCCAATTTGACCTGGCAGAGTTGATCATTCGCTGTAGAATGGTTTTAAGATTTTTGTTCACAGCTTCCACCTGACCATTTGCTTGGGGTAGTAGGGTGAAAAATGTTCCTGCCGTAACCCAAGATTTGACATTAACTCGGTCATCATCTAGTTATGAAAGTGACTTCCATGGTCAGTGACAATCTCCCTTGGGAAGTTGAACCTTGCTATTATCTGGTTGAATAAAAAGAGAGTTGCAGTTTCTCCATCATCTTTAAATGTTGGCATAGTCTCAACCCGCTTCATGAAGTAGTCTACAACTACGATGATATAGCGGTGCCCCCTTGCTGAAGGAGGGTTGCATGTAGTGTAATCAATCCCCCATTTGGTGAAGGGACCAACTGTGATGATAGGAAATATGGGAGAGGGATGCGTCCTCATCTTCCGAGAGAATATTTGGCACAGATGGCACCTCTTGATCGATTTGATACAATCTTTGATAAGTGTCGGCCAGAAGTAACCTGCTCATAGAATCTTGTGGGTTATTTCCAACCTAGACAAATGACTGCCACAAGCTCCAATATGGCAGTCATTAAGCATGATAATTGTTTCATCGTGAATGAGACATTGGTGTAGGATGTAGTCTACACCTCTCTGATACAATGTATCATCGAGTATGAGATAATTCTTAGCCTGATGGCGTATGCATCAATGCTCATCACAAGAAGCAGTGGTGGGGCACTTCAAAGTCTAGAGATAGATAAGTATATCTCCTTACCAGGGATCCAAAGAGGTGATCAAAAACATATCTCCTCTGATAGGAAACTCTTCGGGCACAAGAGCACCTGACTCAACCGGAAGTTCCGAAATAAGTTCTATGAAGACCAGTGACTTTTTGGATTTTTCTGAAACGAAATCTAAGTCGAACTCCTAGAGGATGACTATCCATTTACTGATCTTTCTGCCTATTACTCGTCATGTCAACATGTATTGAAATGGATTCACAACAGCAATGACGGTGGTCTTACAAAACATAACATAATGACGGAACCATTGATGATCCGTATTTATGTAGGAACACAATGAAATATAGAAATACACATAAACGCAGAGATGCAGTGGAAATAAGACTTCATTTCATTAATAACAAATGACTAAAATATGCTTACAGATAGAATGGAAATAAACTATCTAGGGCACTGGTAGCTTATCTCTGAGAAGAGATGTGGCTGCTATTCGCATCCGTGAGAAGATGATTACAATGAGGCTCTAGAGCCCTTTTTACAATAGACGAGAATGCCAAAATTCATAGACATCCAAAAACCTAACCCTAGGAGATGAATCGCCAAAAGTCATGTGGGCCCCGTTTGGGTAAGTTAGTACATCAACTTCCTGGGGTCGTAACTTTTGCATACGATCTCTGTTTTAGGTGTGTGATATCTCGTTGGAAAGGTATCGTCGAGGAGATTCATTTTGGGGGATCAATCATGATTTTGGCTATCATTGAGAACCTCGATCTCAAAAAACCTTCATTTAGGCCCTCAAAATGGCCCTGGAAGTTAAAACCTGCTAAAAATAGTAAATTGCCAAAATTGCCAGAAAATTGT
>JZKD02S2203045.1:225670-242626 GCA_000966675.3 Picea glauca
AACCTTCATTTAGGCCCTCAAAATGGCCCCGGAAGTTAAAACCTGCTAAAAATAGTAAATTGCCAAAATTGCCAGAAAATTGTTTTGAGCCAGTCGGAAAAGGTGGGTGGCGACCAATATTCACCTGGATCAGTTGAACAGCATGGACCGCTGCCAATGCAAGTTTTTTGATATGAGAATAATTGAGTTCCGGTCCTACGAGGCCTCGGCTCAAGTAATAGATGACATATTCTGAGAACAAGTCATCTTCCTAAACTAAGACCATGCCAATGGTTGACTCTGTTGCATCCAGATATAATAAAAAATCCTTGTTATATTTAGGTGGCCGGAGTAGAGGGGCATTTGTGAGTGCATGTTTCAATGCGGTGAAAGAGATTTGAGCGGCATTGTCCCAATAAAATGGAACATCTTTTTTAAGTAAGCGCATAAATCCCTTGGTGATATCGGTGTAGCTAGAGATAAAGCATCTTAGAAAATTTGCTTTGACCTAGAGAATTTGAAGTTGAAGGATTGCGCATGACGGGGAAAACTGAATTATTGCCTCAACCTTGAGAGGATCGACCATGATCCCTCTTTTTGACACTATGAAACCTAACAATCATCCTAATGTTATGAAAAAGCTGCACTTGTTTGGGTTCAATCGAATCCGGAAGTAGCGACAATGCTCAAAGATAGGTTGGAGGTGTGGGGGATGATCCATTCTCTTGCGAGATCGAGATGTTAAGTCATCTAAATAGGCCTCGACTATATGCTTGAGGTCATGGAAAGAAAAATACATGGCCCGTTGAAAGATGGCTCCAGCATTTTTGAGACCAAAAGGCATCTTATGATACGTGAATGTACCCCATGGACAGATGAATGTCATTTTGTGCTAGTCTTCAGGTTTGATTTGTATTTGGTTATATCCCAAAAAACTGTCCATGAAAGAGAAGACCTCGCAACCCACACATTCATCAGTTATCTGGTCGATAAATGGCGTGGGAAAATTATCTTTGGGACAGGCCTTGTTCAAATCACGGAAGTATGTATAGACACGAATTGTGCCTTATTTTTTATTGACTGGCACAGGGTTTGACACCCATTGGGTCAAATGGATAGGATAGATAAAACTGGCTTTTAGCAGTTTCTCAACCTCAACCTTAATGACTGTTGCTTTCTTGGGGTTAACTAGATGAAGCTTCTGCTAGACAGGCTTGGCATCTAGATACATTGTGATTTCATATTCAACTATTTTTGGTTCAATGCCTGGCATTTCCTCGTAAGACGAGGAAAAAACGTCGTGGAATTCTTTAAAAAGATCCGTGTAGATTTGAATCTCTCCAAGGGAGCAGTCAGCTCTGACAAAAACATTCTCCATGATGCCAGGGTTTCGGGAGATATTGATTGGTAAGGTTTCAAATATAGTTGCCATATTACCCTTAGCATAAACCTCATGTGTAGCTAAGGGATTAATGGGACAAGACCTATCTCCCATCATAGTCAAGGTGAATTCTCCAGCTTCAATTCTACTCAACGCTGGGAGGAAGTATGATCTGTGATGAAGATCTTCCCAAGGTTTGTCCGGACTAGTCATTCCCTCAATTATAGCTTCATCAGTGGGCAAGACTAAGTCTAATGAATCGGTGTGAGAAAGAGAACCTTGAGTCCAAATAGGCTCTAGAAATGGATCGAAATCTTATGCGAGACTTGGATCAGTGTTGGTTGAAGCTTGCTAGACTAAAGAGTACACTACTTCAGCTGCGGACAAGAGCATGGACATGACCGGGTGCCCTGTCCCATCCATCGTGGCTGATGGGGAAGGAAGTATCCACGGATCGTTGAAGTAAGTCGTGCGGAACGATGAAACTTGAAAAATTTGAACCTTATGGTGATTGGATATAAACTTGATATCGCCTTGAGGGGGCGGGTAATCGAAGGTACCCATACAAGATGGGCACAAACCAACCCCTATGTTGACTACACCTGGTTGAGGATTATCAATCATTGGGACCATGGATGCCCCTAATGAAGGGTTAGGTCTGGAGAAAAACAATTGATCGATGGTCACTATTAGGCCCTCGTGTGGAAACAACAAGACCCAAAATACTGTAGCAACCACTACTTGCATGGCATAAGTTCAACTCCTTCCTAACAAGAGGTTATAGTCGAGGGGAGCATCGACTACCTCTACTTTGACACAGAAGGTCTTCCCTCCTAACTGCACAAGGAAAGAAGGAATGATACCATGTGGTTGGAATGAACAACCATCGAAAGTGGTGAGGAGAGTAGGTGATGAAGACAAAATGGGCTGGCCAACGGCCTTCCAACATGCCAACGACATAACGCATGTCGAGACTCCCTCATCAACCACCATGCGGAAGATATTCTGAGTAAATGTTTTCGTGGGATAAGCCACTACTATCTAAAATGCTACATGGTAAGGCAGACGAGGTTTTAAGTCGGTTGTATCCAGCATGATTGTACCCGAATTACAAGTCTCGGTAGATCCTAAAGCGGTTAACAAGGATTTACTCTAGGAAGGGCAGCTTTGGAGGACCTCCAAAGTGGACATCGCACAAGGGGTTTGTGATAAATCTTCCACCGCAGAGTATTTCTGGGCAGCCCTTGCGTTTGAGTTATGAGAATCTTTTTTGAATCTGCCTTTGGGAATGCGTGTCATTGTTTCACCCAATGTCTTCTCAATCTGTAAAGGAAGAGATGGGAGTTCAGCTTCTTTACCCTTCTCAGAAGTGCTTGGTTTACTATAGTCATGTGCTATAGTCGATATAAAAGCATCACCCCTCACCATATATACGTTCATGGATGCAGGGTTGTTCGCAGGCGGAGAGGGTCCTTGGTTGCCTCCTTCCATGCTTGCAGAGGCCTGTGTTAGATTTTTCCCATGTTGGAATGGATTGGTTAACATAGCAGGCTATTGCTGTGTCACAAAATTTTGGGCCTCTGCAAGCTGGGGACAAAGGTGGGTCGGTTGGTCTTCTGCGCAAAGCTTTCATGGTTACCTCACCTTCCGTTTCTCATTATTTTCCCTTCCAACATTATCGGTGTTTTTCTTATCCCCCTTACCCTTCTTTCGTTGTTTTTTCTTTCCTTCAGGATATTGGGTGGCCTTTGGATTAGTCGATTTCACTGTGTGTACATCCGACGTTTTTGTAGGGGGAGCAGCCAAAGCAGTAGTTTGGCTAGTCGTTGTGTGTTGTATAGACAATTGTTGCAACTGAGTTGTTAGTTGCTCAACGGGCTTTGTTTGTGTTGAACCGACAATACCATCGACATGTGGTGCAGCTCTCGATCTGGTTTTATCAAGTATTGAGCGTGGTGCATCTGGAAAGATCTCGTATAATAAACCAGACTAAGAATAGATTAGCTCAAGTTGTTGAGCTCTCATGATGGTGTCTTCTTCAGAAAATACTCTCGACGTCACAATGTCTTTGGACAACTGTGGGACCAAAGACTTAAGAAACCACTCGAGCAGGAATGCTAGTGGGACTAGTACCTTAATTAAACTCTTTCTGCATCTCCATTCTTGAATGTGATCAGAGATATGGTCCTCTTTTGTTTGTGAGAAATTGGCCAGCAATTCGGTGCCAGCTTCGTATCTCACAGGTAACTGGAAATGGTTAAGGAAAGCCATCGCCAGTTTGCCAAAGGAAGAGTATATTGAGAAATCAAGCTCAATGTACCATTTCATGGCACTCCCAATGAGAGTATGTTGAAACAATCACAACTGTACGAAGTCATCTTTCAACAAGTTAGATGAGCACCAAAAATGGAAGGTAGTCACATGATCTTCTGGATCTTCGTTAGGCTTGGCTTCGAACTTTGGGATGTCTGAAGGAAACTTCGTCAGCATAGGAGGCCAATGCGGATCGTGATAGATAGGGTCATTCAACAACCTTGTCAAGTCTGGAAAATGTAAGGTTGCCAGGAAAGGTAGTTTGGGTTGTTGGTGATAACCTGGGAAAAAGGGGCATGGAGTTTGACTGGCACCAGGTTGCCAGAAAAAGTTTGGTTGTTGGCCTGGATTCTGGTAGAAACCATGGCCATGGCCAGTGTATGGATTTTGCGTATGTGGAGACATCATCGACTGATTTTCGAAATAGGACATAGATGGTTGGACATGCATTACATTCGAAGGACTTTGGGAAGGATTGCTCCATGTTGGTCCCATGGGGATAGGCATAGTGTTTTGTCCGGGGTTCTATTGATTGTGAAAAGAATTACGCCAGATCGGCATTCTTGATGAGGGAACTGATCCCTGCCAAGAATTCCAAGGCCTTGCTATGTAAGAAGTTCCTGGGTGTGCCCCCTGTGCAGGAATAGTACCCTGCATAGGAATAGGTTGTCTGAAACCGGGGTTGCCCCTAGTTTGGAAAGTAGCTGAAGAGAAGGCATTGTTACCAAATGCATCAAACAAAGAAAACGATGTCTAACCTACCAGCATATTATGTGAAGCTGGTCCTTGACTCCCCGCTCCAAATAAACTATGGTGTGTAGATGGCCTGGTGGATTGCTGATGCGAGCCCCCGAGTGAAGGGGACGAAGTAGGTATATGACCTCCCCCATAAGGGAAAGCATTAAAAGGAGAAGAAGTTCCCCCCATTTGTCCTTGCAGAGGAGTGTTAGAGCTCCCTTCCCCCAGACCTGAAGTCTGTGAAGTGGAGTAGGAAAGTATAGGACTTGTACCTGAGTTAGGCATCCCATATGAGAACGGATGGCCTGTCGCACTTGGTGTGAAAGGGGTTGTGGCTGCCACCAGAGATTGGATCGAACCACTGTGTGATGTAGAGGCAGTCAAGACCATGGTGGCTCGGACTAGTGACGCTGGGTTAGGAGGTGGAAACTCTGCTATGGTGATAACCATAGTGGGAATTGAAGAATTCCCAGAAGGAGTAACAACATATGTTTCCATTGTTGCATGTGACACTGTCTAGAACTCGTAAGGATGAATCGGTACAATGGTGGGTACTGAAAGATCAGTGGTGGAGGTTTCAACCATAAAAAAATCTTGCGCTCCAAGTTCCAAAATGGTCGATTCCTATGGATGTTGATCGAGCACAATTTCTTGTGAACTGGTCGCTTCAAAAGACCCTTGTTGGTCTAGCTTTTTCCTTAGTGGTGGCGGGGCTGGCTCCATTGTAACCGAAGGCAGGCCAAGAAGCCTTCGTGACCGGTGGAGCTTGTGATCCTCCACTGTGTGAGAAGATCAAAGACACACTAGGGTAGTCAAACCATTCAAAAACAACACGCACTAAAAAAAAGTCCCTATAAGATAAGACAGGCAAATACTAAATTAATTGGAAGAATAGTTACAACAACCAACACTAGAGAAACTTACCAGTGCAAGTGCAACTCAAAAATGGAAGCACCCTCCACGTATACTCTAAAAAGAATGGACCGATGTCTATCCTAGATACCATGGTATACCCCCACAGTCACCTATGTATGTCCCTAAAAAATATAGGCAACTAGGTTGCCAGCGCGCGAACAGTCACCAGGTGGGTACAGTCGAAAGTCAGGTAGACCACAATGAGCAGGGTATCGAGCCCAAAACCTATCAAGGGTATCGAAAGTAAGTGGTCCAGAAGAAAACTAAGGACCTCGAATGGATTCGAGACCCAAGAAGCCCCGTGGAAAATGCAATCGACGGAATCCCAAAATAAGCCCTCTATATGTGTTCTCCACTATGATTGGTCCATCTTTGGAGGGGTTATCTCCGCTACCTTTCTGCACATGACCTCGTGTTTATCCCCTGTGTTAGAGGGGGGTCCCAGATAACTTTCACGATACAAGACTTGGACACTCCCTAACTCAGGCTCCAATGTTTGATTTTAATGGCCTTGAAGAGTTACCTATCCAACCTAATCCAAGGCCCTAATCTTGAACTAATTGGTTAACCCTACAAACATAAAAGTCTAATCAATTTTAGATTTAGTGTTAATTTTATGGCTTGTCTTATGTCAAGGGGTATGAAAGTGAAACTAATTATGTTTGAAAGACGAAAGTAAAAAATGAACAGAAAGATGGAAACAAAAACTTTTACTTAAAGCAAATTTTCAACAACTTTTCAAATTTTTTTTTTTTTTTATATTTTCTAAGATATTTTGAATCAACAAACTTAAAGAAGGATTTCACTCAACTAGGATCTACTTACGATCTAAGTAAACTATCATGAAATTAAGAAAGCAAAGACTTTTCCCTGGCTACTAATGCAAAACCACACTTTTCAACCAAACAAGAAAATGAAAGAGATTTTTTTTATTATTTGAATGATGATAAGGAAAAAAGGAAAAATACCAACAAGTCAAAAACCAAGAAAAAAATTATGGCCTAATCGCAGATCGCAAAGAATCACTTCAAGAAATCACACACTAGAAACTTAAAAAAGGACTCTCGTGCTTGTCTAAAAACCCTAAAGAAATTTTTTAATGACAAATTTTAAATGAAAAAAGAAATCTAAGGCTAAGATCAACCCTAAGCTACTGACTGCTAGGAAAGAGATTCAAAAACCTGAGAGGTATAACTCTTGTCAAGGGAAAGAATGACTGCCTTACCCTCAACAAAAACTATCATGCACAAGAACACTACTGACAATCCAACAACAAGCGTGTGCACGCGAGATGTGTAGAGTCAGAGGGCGTGTACATGCGTGTTGGCCTTATACAAGCCACATGTATCTCTAAAACTCTGAAACAATGAAAAACAAACATTCCAAACCAGGAAGAGACCACTGATATTGAGAACCAGGATCTCTTGAAGTCTTAGACACTCTCTTTAATAGAAAAAGAAACCAATGTAAGGAAAAAATTCGTAAAACAAACCAATATTAGAAAGAAGTCCAAAAAACCCCTGAGAATGACTAATTCTGATAGGGAAGAGGATGATTGCCTCAATTTTTTTTTGGAATCTACACGTTATTGCTACTTCTTTAGCTAGCGTTTGCATGTGGTTTGTAAGAAAGTAGGGCACGGGTAAACACGTGCAGACCTTATGCAGGCCGTGTGTACCTCTGTGGGTCTCGAAAAAACACAGTCAAGAAAATAATAGAGATAGCTGGTATGGAAAACCAGACTCTCTGCTAGCTCAGACTTTGCAGAAACTTCAAAAAATAGGAAAGAAAACCATCTTTTAAAACTACCCAAAAATATTCCCAGAAACCCTAGAGACTTCCCCAGTATGGTTGCCAATTCTATTGTGGTGGGAAATCCCCCTACAGACTAGCAAATAGGATTATATTATGCATGCAGATATGACCAAAAGAAACCTACTTTCTACCTTCATCCCCAGACCCAATCCCCATTTATTTTCAGCAAATACATGATTAGACCAACATATCTTGTTCCGGATGGTCGATGTCGATCCTTCTTCATGCTTGATTGCTTGTTAGCAGCTCTCCTCCCAAGGCTGACCTGCATACAAAACAAACAACAAACTACACATGCATTTTACCTATAGACTAATGGGTTAGAGATTCAAACATATATTTACTGAACTATGAAGAAATCATATAGTGGGATGGGAAAAGCATTTCTTTATTATTAACTTTAATGAATCAACTTACAATGTCGAGACCTGCCACTACTCCACAAATCTTGATCCTGGGATCCTCTTCAAATGTCCTCCAACTTCTTTTCTTTGTATCTCTCTTTGCACAAGGATGGCTAAAGGGTTGGGACAATGGGAATGTGCAATTGGGCAGAGTTTCTTTACTCTTATTCTCCTTCTTCCAAATGGGACCCCTAACCCTTCTTTTATAGGGTAGAAGAAGCTAGGTATTTGGACGAACCCTCGGTCATGCATGGTCGGGAGTTTTAGTTAACTCACCCAAAGCTGTTTGTTCCGTCAACAACTTTCCTTTTTTCATGCTTTTGTCGGTCCACGCGAGCTATTTTAGGTCAACTAGCATGTACACGCATGCAGTAATGGAGTAGGGCACATGGGCCCTTCTAAAATAGGTTTTTTAAAGATTTGTTCAGTAGTGCTTTGGCAAAGAAGGGATCTGAGATGGCCTGATGCTAGGTAAGCATGTATGGTCAAAATTAGGGTTATAACACTCAATGGCATGACCTTCTTTTGATTCTGAAACAGTTTATAACGTGCGAGGGTAGGTATGGTTTATTATTTTTATACCACATCCGACTTTTGATGTTGTTCCTAAGGTTTAAGCTAAACATGCCCTTCTATTTGTTGATGAGCCTATATAAGATGTCAAAAAATTATAAAAAACAAAGATTGAACCCTCTATCAAGCCTCTTTCACCACGGGCTTATAAGAATTCTATTGCTATTGCACCTGTCTCAAATTGGGGACACTTGGGAAAACTTCTTGTGTCGAAACAATTTTTCCCTACCCGAGAGCACAGTGAACTCACCTTTTCATTTAAATGTAAACCCCAATCCTGATAAACCCATGACCGAGAGTCAAGGTATAGATTCACATAATGACTGTGAGATTAATGAACCAAATTATGTTGCTTTGCAAACCCCCCTGGGTAAAGAACCACGATGTATTTTCACACCCAAAAAATCATTAGAAGAGGTAGTGGATGTATTAAAAGAGAAGGTTTATCCTACTCCTTCCATTGATCCAAATCAGGGCTTTAGTGACAAACCTATTGTTAAGAAAAACCATAAGATCAAGAAATGGGATAATTCAGATTTGAGTTTTATAAAAAAGAGATCTAGCCGATTAATATCCAGGAGTCTGAGAAATCGAAAGCAAGATCATTTGAGATTGATCTCAGTGATCAAGGTCGATGATCATTTTTTCGACGACAAGATCAACGATTTCCTTGCACGAGAATATATGAATAACTAGTGTCTCCGGAACGAAACTGTTGGTCAAGCTATGAAATACGACTTTGTTTCTAGACTTCCTTTGTTTCTAAAAGGCCAAGAGGGCTTTGTTGGCATAGGCCATGATTTGAAACAAGCCACAGGAAGGACCGAAGCACCCATTATTGAGTACACTCAATCTCGGCCTGCTATAGCGTCGATACATTGTGATAATTGTTTGGATTGTGTAGAACGCTATTATAGGGACATACCATATTTACAAGAACAATTAAAACATCTGGATGCTCGAAATTCTTTTCTTGAACGAGAAAATCAAGAGGTAAAGGCATGCATAGATCGGGTAAGTAAAAGGCTTGAAATATCCGGTAGTGTGACAATAAAAAATGCAACCAACTTCAATGCCATCATTAATTCAGAACTATCTAACCCCTCACTGTCTAATTTCTAGAATGGTAAAAGTGGTTTTGATTTGCTTTCATTTTATTCTGTTATAAAAGTCAAATAGGAAGATTTATTTTGATTTTCTTTGTTAATATAAGACTAACTACATAATCTCACGATTTTGTAGCTAGTCTATTTCTAAATGTTAGTTTGTATTACTTCTTAAACATCAATTTTGTTTTTTCATATACAGGAAAATGATAACTATGGTATTATTTACAAGGAGAAACCATCTTGGATCATGTGTTGTATAGTTCAATAGTTTCTTTCTTTTATTTGATAAAAATTTGTCATTATGTAATAAATTTTGATAAACCAACTCCTACAGAAATGGTTTCCTGTTGTACTATTTTTGTAAAGCAATCTATTTTTTGGGGATTGCACTCTATATTGCATGATAAGAGTTTGTTAATCCAAAACTAGTTTAAATAGTGATCACTGTTAGTAGTGAAGGCAACTTTTGCTAGGATACAATATGGATATGTGATTTTTAGAACTGATATGGGGAAGAAACTCACCATTGGCTTTAGACCTATGTGATGCTTATTCCATTGTGTTATTATATTACCTCGGTCTTATGAGATATTATTATGATCAATTTAGCTTTAGCCTCGTTGTCATATGGTGTTTCATATTGTTTAATATTTAGATGTTTTCCATAATTTGTTATTCCATTTTTGTATATGTGATCAATTTGTCATTTGATTATTATTGATTTATTATGGATATTAAATGATGGATAATATTAATACTTTGAATTGTGTTTCCTTTCATTCCAAGTTATTGATCATCATAAGATCACCAGATTTTTACAGTTATCATTCTGCTATTATATTCTCACTCCAACACATCAAACATTTCTTTGAATTTATTCTGGGAGTATTAGCATTGTTCTGTCACAGGTTTCCCTCACATGCAGGACAATTAGGAGCCTAAATTACACAGGAAGATAAACTCAGTTTAATCGATTAGTTACAGGTTAGTTTGCTTGTTATTTAGATAAATTATTTATTAATGAAATGAGGATAGCATAAATTAGCTTCGACTGTTTATGTATCATTATTTCAATTATATTTTCTTAGTATTATTAATTTTAAATATTTATACTTGCAAAAAGAAAACATAAAAATGTATGTGGTTTCTTTATCTCTTTTAGAAACAGTTTTAAGAACATCCATTTCGCAAGATTTCAAGTAAACCTTGCAAGTTGTATATAGACTGTTTATAATCATTTGTACATATTCATGTTTATATTTTGACACTTTTGATTAGTAAACTTAATATTCTTAGTATCATAGCCTTAGATTAGTTTATTTCTTTTATTATTTTTAGGACTTTAGTTGGCCAACGGAGCCATTAAACCCGTCAAGTCATTTCATTCCAAACGACTTGGGTTAATTAGACAACCCCGGTCCAGATTTGACCTTCCAATTGACGGTGTGTCACTTACACCCATCAACACAAATCCAAAGTATGAAAGATCCTCTACAAGAAAATATCAAGTTCGAAATTCTCATGATTGATAGTGCTAGGATTGAGTCTTTAGTCAACCAGTGAGTTGGGGAATAAGAGGATTTGTTCCAAAGTTATTTTTTGAAAATGATATTAGAAAAAATATTTAAATAACCATGTTGTCCAGAATGTTAAAACATGTTTCTGGATAGTGTAAAAGAATATCTCTTGTTGTTGTGTAGTAGAGGAAAATTGGGTGAAGAAAGATGCAAGATGCAAGATAAATTCCTCGTTGAAAAATAAACTAAACATAGGATAAGATATGTGCATCCCATGCCTAGAAATTAAAACTAAAAGAACTGAAATAAAATAATTCAAGAGAAATAAAAATCAACTAAGCTCACTATGCTAAGAAAATTTTATACAGAAAATTATGTTGGTTGAAAGTAACCAAAGAAAAGCAGTCAATGTGCAAGCAACCATTTGAAAACTTCAAAACCAAAAATAACAATTGAAGGAAAGTACAAGGAATTGGAGTGGATTTCCATTCATATGGGAAGAAATAATCAATCAACATTTCAATTCATTGTGTATGGGATAGAAAGATAAACACTCTAAAATAATCTCAATCAAGCAAAATATTCCATGTTAGTACCATGTAAATATGAGTATGGAACAAATCTGAGTGCCTATTTTCACCACAAGAGGGACTGAGTAGTATTTTAATTTAAAATATCCTACTTGCATGGTGACAAAATGATTCAAAAATATTTGACATGGTGATCATGCATCAAAATCAGTGATCTAAAGATTGTCCAACACAGAAAAATTTGAGAATCAGATGAAGTAAATTTTACCCAAATCAAAATTAAATTCAAAATATTTTCAAGGGAAAATATAGTGGGAAATCCTTCTATTTATTTCCACCTCTGCTGAGAATTCATGTAGTTTTCAACCAACAGCAAATAAAAGGAAAGGAAAAGAGAGAACTAATTAAAAAACTAGGAAGCAAAGGTAATGTTATGCAAGGAAAATAAATTAATCTATTCTACCCTTCGCATATCCTATGCTACAAATGGCTAAAAATGAGTGATGTAAATTCATAATTCCATTGTATTCATCCTTGTAATCCCAAGCCTGCAAACATTTGTTCATGAAAAAATATTAGTGACCAAGCTTGGAGTAAAAATAGACTAAAAGTAGGAAGAATTAAAAATTGAAAAAGTCTATCCACTATATTAAAAATTTCATAGTAATAATTCATGGGAACATTAGATGAATATGATTCCTCCAACGATTCTTCAATTCTATCATAAAATATTGCATCACTATCATAGAATTGATGGAGGGGGTTCAATGGAAAGTAACATTATGAATGAGAACCATACATCGAATATGTGTGGCATGTCCTTGGTGAAAGAATCTTTATGTTAGTGAACTTGTTAACTCCAGAAGAAAAACAAAGAGAATGAGGGCTTCACATAACCATCGACATAGATCGAAGTTCCTAATTGTCTTGGAAAGCCTCTCGGGGTTCATAGTTCAAGCAACCATGAACTTTAGATACATTAGTCCAGTAAAATGATATATATATATATATATATATATATACTGGCACCCACCATGGTATAAAGTAAATCCTCAAGAAAATGGTGGAATCCACTATCATGAAAAATCTCAACTAAAGGGATCCTTGAACAAGAAGCTTCAGTATTGATCATAAATGAACATGAAGAATAAGAAGACAAGCTCTGGTATACATATGCTACAACATTATCTTCATCCCATGAAAAAGGCTCATAAGTCATAGTTGTACTAAGTTTGTGGGAAGAGGCCTTATCCTCTTTATCTTCCATATGTACAGTGCCCCCATCAAATATTTAAAAAATGGTCAACCCCATTGAGTTTATTTGAATTAGATGGTGGGTGGTTTCCCACAAAGCTAAAACATTAAAGAGACCAGGATACAAATAATAATAAGTGGAAGAATTTAGAGAATTAAAATCCTCTCTTGAAAAATAAACATTTTCAAAAAGTGACTCCCTCAATTGTATTTCTTCTTCCTTAAGCACATTAGTGATTGATTGTGAATTAATAGGCTCCACACTAAGAATGGTTTCATAATCAACACGTTCTCCTTCAACATGGTTTTTCTCATCCAAGAGAAGAGTGGACTACTATGATAAGAGATTTATGTCATGTATTTTTATTTCTTCTCCTGAAGTGAATGGATCGATGTGGTTGTTTCGCTCCTGTACAATATGAGAATATGAAACATCTTCCAAAACATATTCATGGTTAGAAGAGAGGAGAACATCACAATAATTATTAGAATAAGAAGGTTCAATAACTAATTCAACAGTAGTAGTAAAATATTCTTTCTCTATGTTTATAACAACACGATAATATAAATCAGCGTAAATTGATTCCATTTTATCCAATGGTGAGGAAGGTATCATGTTAAGTGTGTCCATATTTCCTTTATTAACTACATGATCAACATTCAAGTTTCGATTCATAGCTTCATCCATTTATTGTGATGGTGAAGAAGAGATAGGATAATGGGAACTTGACATAACCATAGGTGTGACCCGAAGTGTCTCGTTATCAACATAAATATCCTCCTCTTGGTCAACTGTAGAAAAATATGAACTTGTACTCACAACACAAGAGGTCTCCTTTCGTCACAAGGAAATAAATGGGGAATGAAGTGATGGTAGGATACATACATTTCTTCTCAAAAAGAATCATCTCTCTGATATATACTATTGGCATGTTTTACAGGCAGTGTATTCTTTTCATTGATGGAAAGTACAACAACAACGATGGCTTAAGTACAGGAATAATGTGTCAGGTAGGCACCAGAAGTATATTGGGAAGACGCAGCAGAGCAAGCTCGATAAGAACAGAAGAGATAGTTCAGAGTATCCATGTTTGTCATTGATGGCAAAGATCATGACCAACAGTGCAGGGATAATGGCATGGCAATGGCAAGTTCAACAAGTGATCGTTGGATCCCATTCAAAATCATAAACTCCAGGAGTCAAGGAAGCAATTCACGGCAAAAAATCGTGAAATGCAAAACCACGACTTAATCTCCATTTCGAAGTTTTGGATACTAGGACTTGGAGGTTTCAAGGAAACTCACAAAAAGAATGATGAAATCGCGAAATGCGAAACCACGATGTTTCATAGTTTTGGATACCGGGAGTTGGAGGAGTCAAGGAAGCAACTCACAGTAGGAACTCATGATATGTGAAATCATGAAAATATCTGGACCGTCGAATTATCAAGATTGTGGACCGTTGATCTAACTCCATTTCGGAGCTTCGGATACCAGGAGTTGGAGGAGTCAAGAGTCGAGACTCTTCATCACAGGAGTCCCGAAGTTGCAAAATGAAAAACGTTGAAATCACGAAACAGGTACATCAACAAAGACTCCATTTCAGAGTTTCGTAGACCGGGAAATCAAAGATCAAAGGAACTTTAACCTTTGAAGTAATGAACCCTGAAATCCTGAAACAAGCACATCAACAAACCATGTCATCAAACCACTTCAGCTAAGGACACGTGGCACAATTAGGCAATGACAAGTGTCAAGCTGATTCAACATTTCAGGCACATGTAAATTACGAATCAGAGTGACACGTGGTAGCTATTCGACACATGCCAATCCACATGTGATGTCAGCAGGTTTACATCACATCGAAACTTTATATTTTAGGGTTTTACATAGCAAGCAGAAACTCCACCATCATGAACTCTCGAACTCCGACATGCCAAAAGGGACTATTGTGAGTCTCGAAAACCCGAAAGGAAAAACTCTGAAATACCATCAAGTGTCCATCTCAGTGGGTTATGTGAACTATCCGATCACTTCGGAGATTTTGTGCTCATGAAATTTATAATGTTGGAGTCACGATGCCTCGAAGGGAAAAACGTCGAAATCCCATCAGTCGTTCGATTAAGAAAAGAAGGGATCATATTATGAAGTCTTGTGGACCATTGATTTAGCTCCATTTCGGGGATTACGACTTAGAGTGTCGAGACACTTCTTCACAGGAATGTCGAAATGCCGAAATGAAAAAACACCTTTTGGTGTAGGCTGTGGTCACCGTCAATGGTCATGTGAGAGGGAGGAGATAGCACCAAGTTAATCTCTTTTTCATTGATCATAACATGAAGAGTTGAGACTCTTCACCACAGGAATGCTGAAATGTCGAAATATCGAAATGCGAAATGGTCAAATCAACACGAGACCTTGTGCTTGTAATCCAACGGTGTTGGATACTTGGAAATATGATCGAAGGGCTATTGTTTCTCTTCACAGTTAATCGATCAGTTACGATTTAGTTAGCAGAACTGAATCATGACTCTTGGATGGTTGGTGATTCAGTTGCTGATGCGTTTTCTTGGAGTTTCACAGTGTAACTGCTAGAAACAACTAATGGTTTCTACCAGAGGACTGGAAAAGACTTCAGGGTGATCACCAGAGAAGATGAAGAGTCTCGAGGCATATTCCAGTGGCATGAAGACTATTCATAGAGGCTATTGAAATATGTAATACCGTTGGAGCCTAGAACTGCAACAGATGGAATGAGCTCGACTGTGACAAAGAAGACGAAGAGTCTCGAGTACTGGAGAGGCTAAGGAATCTCGGCATAACACCCAGTGATGATGGACGCATGGGTTTAACCACCAGATAAGCTGAAGAGTTGCAATGATGATTAGGCAGAGCACTCGACATGGGGAAATCATGCAGAAGCATTGTGAATAGAGGATGTAGAAGATGCACAGAGAGAATAAAAACGCAAAACAAAGAAGAGATTGGGTGTTGTTGAGAGTGATTCAGGAGTGTAGAAGGAGGCAGAGTGTAGCAACTAAAATGCACAGAAGAGGAATGGTGCATAGAAGTGACATGGTGCACAGAGCATAAAAGGAAGAAGAACATAAAGCGTAAGGAAGGTGTGCAGGAAGACATTGATGCAGGTAGAGCAGAGCAATGTAGAAAAACAGTGATTAGACCAGTAATCCATTGATAAATATTGTATCATTGTGATAAATTTATATATAGAAAACTTTATATTTCATGTTGGTAGGGAGGTTCTAGGGAGGACTATTTTCCCCAGAGGTTCAAGTGGGTGCTTGAACACAGGGAGTTGTAGCTTCCATCTGGTTGCAGCCAGAGAAACCAAGGTGGCAGGGTGGTGCAAGGGAGAAATGTTGTTCTCTGTTATACAGGTTGGTGCCTATGTGACTGGAAGTTGGTTCTTCCATCTAGTTGGTGCTGGAACACTTAGGGAGGTGTTTCTTCCTTCTAGTGGGTGCTAGAGAAACCAGGGAGTTGGTGCTTCCTTCTAGTGGGTGCTAGAGAAACCAGGGAGTTGGTGCTTCCTTCTAGTAGGTGCTAGAGAAAACAAAGAGTTGGTGCTCTCAACAAGTTTCATCTTGCAAAACAGATGTTGTAGCCTCACAATCAGTTGGAGCTCATATGTATGATAATGTACAGAATGTAAAGATTACTTATCATACCAAAAAGAAGAGGTTTTTACCCTTTATGGGTTTCCTCAGGAAATATCTATCTCTGTATATTTCATATGTGTGACTGATGTCAAATATTCTATTGCTTACCTCCCTACATTATTGTGATTGTCATTAAGTGCTCTGCAAAGAGTTTAAAATAAGAATAATTGTTTAAGCATGGTAACAGCTGATTCACCCCCCCCCTCTCAGTTGTCCAACAATTGGTATCAGAGCTGAACCCTTTTATATAAGGGTAGATCCTAGAGCTTAATCATGTCAATCCATGAAGGAAATTCAACCAATAAGGCCCCTATATTCAATGGAACAAACTTTGCCTTCTGGAAGGTTAGAATGAGAACATACCTAATGGCCTTAGGTGCTAATGTTTGGGATGTAGTAGAGACTGGATACATAAATCTTATTGTGCTAGCTTCCAAGGATGATAAGTTAGAATTTATCTTTAATGATAAGGGAATGAATGCTATCTTGAATGGACTTGAAGAAGCTGATTTTGTAAAGGTGATGCATCTTCAAACTGCCAAAGAAATGTGGGACAAACTCCTTAGCAATTATGAAGGTAATGGGAAGGTAAAAGATGCCAAGCTTCAAACCTACAGAGTATAGTTTGAAAATCTACAAATGAAAGAAGATGAAACCATTGGGAAGTATTTTCTGAGAGTTGAAGAACTAGTAAATGCAATGAAAGCACTTGGTGAAAAAATTGAGGAACCCTCTTTAGTTCATAAAA
>JZKD02S2203045.1:273766-319265 GCA_000966675.3 Picea glauca
CCCCCGCGTGGAAGAGTGTACATACTTCTGGGGTGTAAATACTTCATGGGGTATAAACACGGCTGGAAGTAAAAGACCTCTAAATCAGGAAGATAATCAGGCTCCACAACCAACAGAAACAATATGTCCACACCTTTGTGGTTGAATGTGATGTCTATCAACAAAACAAGGGTGAAGCTACTAAGCTCCGAGAACACTACAACCACTTCCAATTCCAACAACTATTTGGAGGGACATTTCTATGGATTTCATTGTGAGCTTACCTAAATATGACAAGTCATTCATCATGGTGGTAGTTGATCACCTTTACAAATATGCTCATTTTTGTGCTCTTCAACACCCATTCACAACATCCACAATGGATCATATTTTTTTGGATCATATTTTCAAGCTTCATGGCATGCCTCATTCTATTGTATCTAACAGAGATCCCACTTTCACCAATAATTTTTGGCAAGAACTATTCAAGCTCTACGGTACACAATTACGTCTCAGTACTTCTTATCACCCATAGACCAATGGCCAAACTGAAGTTGTAAACAAGTTTTTGGAAACATATTTGTGGTGTTTTGCATCTGGCTGAAAATATCAATGGTATCAATGGTTACCCCTAGATGAATGGTGGTATAACACATCTTACCATATTGCTACCCACATCACTTCTTTTGAAGCAATATACGGACAAAATCCCTCATCAATTATTTCCTACAGAAGAGGGTCCTCAAAGGTTTAGGAGGTTGACAAAAATCTTACATTCCATGCCTCCATTCTCCGCACTCTTAAAGAAAATTTGGTAATGTCTCAGAATCATATGAAACAACAAGCATATCAAGGACATTTGAAATGCCAATTTAATATAGGAGACTAGGTGTTTCTTCATGTACAACATTACAAGTAGAAATCACTCAAACTTGAACACTGTGAGAAGCTTTCTCCCAAATTTTATGGTCCTTATACGATTCTCAAGTGCATGGGACCAGTGGCCTATTAGTTAGCTCTGCCTAGTCATTCTAAGATCCATCATTTTTTTTCATGTATCATGCTTAAAGAAGGTGATTGGAACTAAGTGACAAACTCAAACCAATCTTCCGGAGATGGATGTTGAAGTTTCCCTATTGTTGCAGCCACATGAAGTCTTGGACCAGAATGAACATCGTTTCCTTCAACACACCATAAAGAAGTTGTTAGTGCACTAGAAAGACACAACTCCAGAAGATGCCACCTAGGAGCCTGCCACTATTCTCCAAGAATTTCCTCATCTCAAGACTTGAGGACAAGATTATTTTTAAAGGTGGAGGGCATGTTAGGTACCTATCCCCCTAATTTCTCATTTAGTTAGAATAATATATTTCCATGTAATAAAGGTTGATACTAGTTAATAAGTCCTATTTAATAAATATGAACAAGTCAATGTAAGAAGACCTAATCGAATCTTCCACTTATCGAAATATATTCCTCTAGAATGTTCTTTAGAAGATAGAATTAGTAGAAATACAATTAGAAGGTATGAGAGGGATTTCTCTTGATAATTATTGTAATAGATCTTTGCTCTACTGGAGGTTTCCCCCTCAAAGAGGTAAGTGAACATTGTTTCCTATCAATAAAGGTATTATTCTGGTATTCTAGAATCCATCTATTTTTTGTTTCATTGTTATTCTCTGCAGTATCTCTATTTTTTGTTGTTGAATCCACTATTAGTCATTGCAATATTTATTCTTATGCTATTATAATAGATCTGGTACCTAACACTATCATGAAGCACCTAGGAGGGACAATGGGGATGAACCTGGGATGTTACGTTAGATTTTAGTGGGTGGGAAATAAAAAAAAATTAAAAAAGTTAAATTAAAACTAAATCAAAGGAGGAAAAATAGAATGGGTATGTACAAGTTAGAGTTTGGGGGGAAAAGGAAAAATGAAATTAAAATGAAAAAATGAAAAAAAAAAATAATATATCTAAAAATGAAAATTCAATTTATTTTTCTTTTTATATTTACGTTTATATATGAGAAAATTTAAATGCATGTTACACCATAGGTCTTGGTAAAAACACATTAGGTAAAAAATGGTTTGTTTATTTAACATAAATGGTTTTTCCAAGTAAAAATGTATTTACCCTAGACACATTTCGATGAATTGAATTGTATTGGAGATGAAGATGGAGTAAGAGGAAGGAGCCGGTTAGGGTTTTGGAGAATTTTTAGGTGGTAAGGGTTTGGTTTAGAAGTGTTTGGCATGGAAATATTGGGGATGGAAGGTCCATAGGTTGCGGTGGAAGAAACTAAGTTGAAGGAATCGAAAATATCATTTAAGGATGCAATAAATGGAGGGAACAACAAGCCACTAGATGATGTCCTGATGGACAAGAAATTCCAAAGAAAGAAAAGAGCCGAGCAACCTGCCAATGAAGAAGGTATGAGTAGCAAGCCTAAAAAAAATTAAAGATTGGTTTTTTGGCTAAAATGGTGGATAACCCAAGGTACGAGATTACCTCATCGCTGGTAGGAGACTATATTCAATATATGAAATACCATGTAGTCGTTGGAAAATTAATGGGGATATGGCCCTTAGAAAAGGTGTTACTAGTGTGGATGAAATTGAGATGGAAATTCAAAGGTGACATAAGCTTAAAACTTAGGTTGAAGTAATTTTTTACAACAATATTCACCTTCATGGAGGACAGAAATAGAATCTTCGATGAAGGCCCATATTTCTTTAAATCCACATGGCTCCACCTCAAGTATTGGTTGGAGCATTTTTCCTTAGAAAAGGAGGACTTCACAGGCTCCCTAGTTTGGATCAGAATTTACTCCCTACCCTAAGATTTCTAGAACCTAGAAACCCTGGAAGGCAAAGGAAACACGTTGGGTTATTTTTTCAAAATATCGGAGATAACAAAAGTATCCAAGTATACATCCTATGAAAGAATATGAATCTACATGAATGTGGGAGTATCACTACTAGAATCAAACACTATATCATCCCAAGACAAAGAATGGGTTCAACCCATAGACTATGATCATATCCCATTCATATGCAAGAAATGTTACAAACATGGGCACCTGTTCAGAGACTTCCCTTCAAACATAACCCAGACGAACAACAAAGGCAAGGAGGAGAAGGACAGAAAAGGATTTGTAAATACCCCCATTAAAACAAAGGTGGGACGTAGAGGATATAAAAATCCAGGGGATGGGACGAGAAAATATGAAAATAGTTTCGAGATATTCATAGAAAAAGAAGACATGGATGAAACACCAGAAGGAAAAAATCAAGGAACAAAGAAATAACAACCTAACCAGTCAAACACCAACTCCAAGCAGGATGACATAAAAAAATGTAGATGAACAATGTCCAGCATGAAAAACTCGGGAAAGGAGATGAGAGAAATTTAGATGCAAGAGTTGGAGGCTCCAAAAAATTCCCAAGAAGAAATAGTGAAGGAGGACCAAAACTAGGCATTAGAATCGAAATACATGGAAGTGGACATCCAAGCACTAATTTTGGTCCATGGGGAGAAAAATATTAATAGTATGCAGGTGGGACAACTCTGTCGGCTCAAAAGAGAACTACTCAAAATACAAAGAAAATAACAAATGAAAGACGACCCATCCTCCTCCTAGAGGAACATGGGAATAAAATGAAACCCTCTAAAGATCACTAAGAAACAATGAAGGGATGAGAGGAAAAAAGGATGAAATCCCCATAATCAAATTCTCAAAGAAATTGGCCCTCCTTTTATTGACTCGAGACAAGTAGTGGGACTACCAGATAAGTATTTCCTACCCCAATACAAAAGTTAATTATGAATTCCTTTTCATGGAATATTAGGGGTATGAATTCCATTTCCAAACAAGGAATCCTTAGAACTAAACTAAAACAAGAAAATATGGATCTAGTAATGTTGCAAGAAACCAAGTGTGATAGGAAAAGTATGCAAATAATAGCTAGGAAGATTTGGAAACCCTGTGACTTCATATGCTTTGAAGTAGATGGGGCCTCTAGTGGGCTTGCCTTCCTGTGGAACCCGAGAAAATGTAAAGTGGATATGATATCCCAATCTAAAATGATAATAAACATATCATACAGGATCCTAGAATCGACAGAACATGGGATAGCTACTCAGGTCTACGGACCCCAATCTCCAACTAACAAGAGAGAATTATTGAGAGAGCTCTCGACTTTAGGAATAAGCATGAAGGAGAAACAATGGATAGTTGGAGGGTACTTCAATATGATAACCTCCTTAGAATATAATAAAGGTAGTATTTTTTGCATGAACTCTAAATACCAAATATTCAAAGAAGTAATTGATCAATTGTGCCTGATAGACATCATCCCATCAGAAGGTTGGTTTACATGGAGTAATAAAAGAGGAGGGAACCATCACATTGCAGAAAGAATCGATCGATTCTTAGTCTTAGAAACCTTATTCCAAACTAGGAAACAAGTAGGGGGAGATATCCTACCTATTTACGAATCTAACCATTAGCCCATTTATTTTAAATGGTTGGATGGGCTCAACCCTTTCCCCAAACTGTTCATATTTGAGAAATTATGGACCCGACACCCAAAATTAATGCAAAAAATAAAAGTGATGGGAAGCCAAAATATGGATGGAATAAATATGTACCAATTCCAACAGAAGTTGAGACATATCAAAACTAGCCTAAATAATTGGAATAAAGAGGTCTTTGGGAACATCCAAGAAGAAAAAAGAAACTTGGAGGTGGAGATAGAATGAGTGCAGGGCCAAATCATCCAGAAAGGCCAGTCATCAGAACTACAACATATGGAATCGATCCTTAGAAGGGAGTTGGATGAAAGATCCCTACAAGAGGAAATAATGTTCTGACAGAAATCTAGGATGATCTGGATCAAAGAGGGAGACAAGAATAGAAAATTCTTCCATAATTCCCTCCTATAGCGCATGAAATAGAATTGGATCCACTCTTTGAAAATAGAAGAAGGGGTGATGTTTGAAAGGAGTGAAGGCACTGAATAGAGAAGTCTGAAATAGATTCACCATCCTTTCTCTTTAGAGCCTCAAATTCATTGATGTAATAGAGATAATCTCTCCTATCCCCCCATTGCTTTATAAAAGCTTCATCTAATGCCTCAATATCTACAATGGAGGCTAGAGGAAAACTTTTGAACCATTTTTTGACCTCCCCATCCAAACTCTATACAAACAACTTCATCCACACATCTAAATAATCAATGTTAAATTTGTCTGCAAAGATGTAAAATGATACCAGATGTTCTTCAGCAGTTATTTCACCTTCCCCATGATATCTTGGTAGGTAGTTCATGTAATCTTTGGTTGGGAGTGCATGTAAAACTACAGGTAGCACTAAGGGTGCATATCTAGCAACAATAATGACATCCATCCTGTTAATGACCATGGCTTGAACAATCAGAATCTGCAAATTTATGGGGGATACAGGAGTGGATGCAATACTGGATGCTAAAGTGGAATTAGGAGTAGGATATGTCTGAGCCCCATTGGAATTATGATTCTCAAGGCTAGCAAATTCAAGATGCTTGTGATGATGGTTTGAAGTATATGTTTTCCCTTGAGGGGGGAAGTGTATCTCTGAGCTACAGTAGATTTCCTTAGTTTCCTTTCTAGCTCAGAGCCTATTGTGTTATTCTCAGGGTTACAATCATCCTTCTTGGCTTTTCTATATTCAGATTTGGATCTGTTGACTCCCTTTCTGGGCACCAGTATTTCTTCTTTAGGTTTTACTTAGTGAAGTCGCCAGGTAAAAGATGGTAGTATGTTTGTGTCTTATCTTTTTTCACCATCAAATTTCAAATATGATCAATGTCATTCTCCCAGGGAAATATATTTCGTTACTTCGTTCCCTAAAAACGACGCCTGAGGATGTTGGTCCTAAAGTCTGCACCTAACTGCTAAAGGGAAAATCTAGGCCACTTATCAGTTTAGAATGATTTCTTCTTTTAAATTTTTGTTGGTTGGTTCGAGGGTTATTGTATCAAGACAAAGGAAAGGTTGGGTTGGCAGAACAATATGGATGAGGGCCCTCCTTGGCTGATGGAACACTAATGACAGACCAGTGAAATTATAAGAAACAAAGGGAAACAACAAACTACTCAAGGAATAATCTGCTGCAAGAAGTTCAATACTTAAAATATCATTTCAATACATCAAACATGTATAAAAAAAAAATAATTCCCACAGGTTGCAGAAAACAAATCTTCACCAAAGCATTAGTTGTTTGACAAGTTGCATATCAGTAAAAATAAGTCATACAATAGCCGAAAGGAAATGAAATGTACGTTGCAAAAATCAAAAACTATATTCAAGATAAGAATGAAAACACATGAAGAGTTGAACGAAACATTGTCATCAAGAGTATGTTCACCAGGTAGAGAGCTTTAATCCATGCATAAAACGGGTCCAACCGGTCTATTGTATTGCTATTCCTTCCTCAAAAAATCTGACATTTACAATATCTAAAATCTAACTATTTAAAAGAGTTGCAAAGGCTTTTGTCCTTAGGGGACTGAGACCTAAATTTATGGAACTGTTCGTAAACAAAATAATGAAATTCACTAAGAAACTAGACTTAATCAACAAGAGTAGTTCTTATCACACACAAAAGACCACTCTTGCATCTAATCTAGAAAAATGATGCACTATATCAAATAAAACTACTATTGTCTCTACGACAGAACTGATGCATGTGATGGAGGAATTGAGGGGCCAAAAATAGGCCTCAGAGTGATAGAGAAGAGCTTTGTGTTGAACAATGGTGTGTCTGCAAGTTGTTGGATTCCACTGGAGATAACCAGTGGCATGAGCAGAGCTTGCTAAAGTGTTTATGGAACTAATCTGCGTCAACCTATGACTGAGACTTAACTCCCTGTCTATTCCTGAGTTTTTGGAAGCCAAGCACACTCTGTATTGACCACGTTAGCTACAATATGTAACTGTGGAATAACTTCCCTGGAATGGATGTTGGCCCTTCAAGCATGAGGGGAGACATGGAGGCAAACATCCAATCAGGAGATGAGATGAGTGGACGCGAGGGTAGACGACGTGTGAAGACAGATGGAATAGGGAGAGGAAGAGTATATAGGTTGGGAAGTGAGTGGAGAATAGGTGGAAAAAGGCGAGATGGGTTGATATTGAAAAACAACCCAGGAGGAACTTGGAGGGGGGGGCAGGTGGTAAGCAGATTAGAGAGGGGCGATCCAATTTCTTGAGGAGCCGCCACGTTAGGTATGGCCTGTGGTGGGAAAACCACTTGCTCAGACCCCCCCCCCCCATCGTTAAAGGTAGAATGGTTGGGGGGGTCCAAGCTACGACAAGGATCATTGATCTGGAGAGGTGGGCCACCACCGATGGAGATTAGTGTGGGGGTTAACAGAGGAAAAGTGTCGAGCGGTGAGAGGAGTGAGAGTAGCGAGTGGGATGAGTGGAAGTGACATGGAGGTGACGATGTGATACGATGTCATTCTAGCATGCTATTGTGAGAGTTGTTGAGGGTGGTTTGGATCCAGGCCACCTTTGGGCCTGCAATCCACCACAAGCTGCCACGTACCCTTCCAACAAATCCATGGATTAAATTGCAGGATTTCTCTAGAAAATTAATGTTTGGGTAGTTTGCGTCCCCACAATGAACTGTAATCGTTGATCTGATTATGATCTGAGATCTGGATGACATTTACATGTTGCAAGGATCGATGGTTCTCGTTGACCTAGGATGAATGGTCCAGGTTCACTTCATACTTTTGGGCTTCGGCTGTTTTGAATCTGAAACATGAAACATCTCCTAGAGTAAAAATCTTCGAAGTGAATGATTTGTCGCCACGTGTCACGATGGATGAACGGTCTAGATTCACTTCGAAAGTCTGAGTTTTGGGATTTTCAACTATGAAGCATCAAAAACCTACTAGATTAAAATTGTCGAAGTGACGTGGTGGCCTGAAATCAAATGACGTCACAGCTATTGATGTGTCCTAAAATGAAAGGTGACATGTGTCACATGGAAACAGATGAATGGAACAACCAACTAAACTGGGATGAATTCCATGTGTCTTGACTCATGAGTGTGCATGTGTCTCAACTACTACTTGCCACATGCTTCAGCACTTCGGGACTTCGGCTCACCAGGCTTCGGGACTTCTGGAGTTTCAAAATGCTAAGCGTGAAGATCTCCCAGAGGAAAACTACCGAAGTGGTCGACCTTCTTCCATGTGTACCCTCTAATGGATGGTCCTGATTTACTTCAGGACTTCAGGTCTTTGGATCTTCGGGACTTTCGAATTTGAAACCTGAAAATCTCCCACAGGAAAATCCCTGAAGTGCATGATCTTCTACCATGTGTCATGACCAAAGAATGGTCCAGATTCTCTTCAGAAATCCAGGCTTTGGGAATTCAAGAGTTTTGAATGTTAAGCTCAGAGAACTCCTGAAGGAAAATTGTTGAAGTGGTTGATCTGCTTCCATGTGTCCCCTATGATGGATGGTCCTGATTTACTTTGGGACTTCAGGTCTTTGGCTCTTCAGGACTTCGACATTCGGTTCTTCGAACTTGATATTAAAAGTTACGCAATTCTGGAACCTGAATGGATGAGAGTCATTGATCTATGATTTTCTTGGTGGATCTTTACTATCAAAAGTTTACCTGCATGTTCCCACAGTTTGAGCCTGAAATTTGTTGCTCTAGATTGCTGCATTGTGTGCACGGGCATTTCCTATGCATAGAAAAGGCTTGGCAAACCTGTGGCGAGATCAATCAATGGTGCACGTGATGAAAAGCATTCTGAAATAAATATGAAATGTATTTTATCCTTTCAGAAAAATAGAAATAGAAATGCGCAAAGACTCAAAAGCGAATAAGGGCCAAGACACTCAGCAGTTGGAAACTAACTTAACCTACCAAAAAAATGAAAAAATTGATGAAGGCATAGGGAAAAAGAGAGGAGAGGTAGGGGATACAAACCTAGGTTACAACAGATAGCATGGTGCTTGCACATATATGGTTGTACCAAGATAAAATCACATACATCCAGTGAGGAAGCATCAATGATACCTGATCCTTGAAGGGTTGGATGAGGTATGGAAATCGACATTGTTGGATGACACGAAGATCTCCTCCCTAGAGAAGCCACCCAATGTTGTATGGTTACAGGTGTGGTGTTGTTGAGAATCCCAACAGTCTGAAGACCTCTTCTAATATGAGGTCTTATGGCTTCTACTATCAACGGTAAAATGCAACAAGGTCCCCTTCACCCATACCTGTGAATGAAAAAGGTGCTCCCCCTCTTTAGGATATGTGGGTTCTTCTGGTTGAATTGTTGTGGTAACGACAATAGTAGTGGGGTATACATCAATTATTTATATTCTATCAATATTTCTGGAATCAGATTCTAAATCATGGTTTGTATCCTTGTCTTTGATCTCAGCCACCAATGATTTTTTTGAGAAAAATTCATCGGTGTTGAGTGAAATTCATCTTTTCGTGACCCTTATTTTATTGTGACTTGGACTGGTTTTCAGGAGATTGTTTGTTAAGGTCATATTTGTCATACTTTGGTTGTTGTGGATTTCAATACCCAAACTCATGTTTGTTCTGGTGCTTAAATTTATGCTCGATTTTAACAACATATCGATAAGCAATACCGAGTGATGAGATGTCCAGAAAATCTATTTCAGTTTGGATCTATCTGTGTAGAGACCCACGGTATTTCAGAACCAAATTTCATTTGGAGTCTTTAATATCTATATTGGTGCACAAGGTAGGGAAGGAATTGGTGAACTACATAACTTCTTGGCCCCTCTCTTGTTGCAGTGTGGTCCATATCATGTATTGGTCCTCATAGTTTCCAACAAGAAAATATTGTTCCTTTACCGCATCCACAAAAAAATCCCAAGTGGGATAGACCCCATATATTCTAGACTCCTCTGTGGAAATTTGCTCCGAGTAAGTTTCCCACCAATGTTTGACATGGGGGAGAGACTTAATTAGTGCAAAGGTGATCTTTTCCCTATTGGAGAAATTGTGAATAGAGAAATAACCTTCTAGAAAATTTAACCATTTTTCTAAGGCATCTGCATCTATCTCTCCTTCAAATATGGGAATATAAAAATTAACTTCTACCTTGAAAGGAAAGGTGCCTCCAAAGTGGCCACTTTATGAATTCGCTCCTGTTGTTATCGGCAGGTGTTGAAGGATGTGGGCAAAATTCTCCATCATTTCATCCCTGTGTCGTGTGAGAGCTTGCTTAAGCAACAGATTAATAGAATCGTATTCTTTGTCATTTTTATTTTCTTCTTCCATGGAGGTTTTCTTGGGTGTGTGACAGTAATTGTATTCAAGAGAGACAATCTCATAAACCCAATTTGTTATACTCGGACCTCGTTGGGGATATGCACTGAAAAACGATTAAGAGCATCATGCTCTGATACAACTGATCAAGATTATTTTCGACATGAAATGAGAGAGGATATATAATAAATAAATGAACAGATATATCACGGATATCCAATAACATAACATAAATCGATCAGAGATGCAACCATAAACATAGAGATATAGTAATACACAATTTTCTATTAATGAGCGAAAATGTACAAATACTATAAAAATACAGAGTGAAAGAATCGCTAGAATGGTGGCGACTTATCTCTGAGAAGAGACATGATGGATACTCACATTCACAAGAATATGATATTACAATGAGGCTCAAAACTCCTTTTAATAATAAACAAAATCCAAAACCCTAACCCTGGAAGATGAAGAGCCAACAATTTTGTGGACCCTGTTTTGGGTAGTTTAGTGTATCAACTTCTCGGGGGCGTAAATTTGGCATACGATCTTTGTTTGGGGCACATGATAGATAATTAGAAGGGTATCGTTGAGGGGATTCATTTTGGGGGCTCAATTAGAGCCTTTGTCTATCATTGAGAAGCTTGATCCCTAAAAACCTTCATTTAGGCCCTCAAAATGACCCCGGAAGTTAAAAACTGCTAAAAATAGTAAATTGCCAAAATTGCCAGAAAATTGTTTTGAGCTACTTGCAAAAGGTGGGTGGCCAGCGATATCCACCTGGATCAATCCTCCCTCCTTAGGAATCAATGGTCTCCATTGCATTGATTTCCCCGAGGAGAGGGAAAAGTGTTTGTTGAATCTGCATCTTGATGAGTTGCTTGCCTTGTTAGAGAAGTTGCGCTACTTAGCTTATTGAAGGTTGTCACGAACCTGTGGCTGGAAGGGTTGGGCCTTTTTAACCAATCTAGCTAGATGATATTCCTATGTGAAAAAGGAATATTTTTTCTTTTCTTCATTCTTTTCGACCTACTTCTGTTGGATAGAAGGTGCTTGGGCCGAGGCTGTAGTGGTTGCAGTATCCTTTTGTTCACCTTTTGAACAGATTGTGAAGAAGGTGAATTTTGTAGTATGAGATACTACCTTGCGAAATTTTTTAGGTGGGAAAGTAGTTGGAACTACCTATGGCATTCTTTAGAGATGAACCCCCAAAGTAACAAAGAAAATATGGGGTCGAGACTCATAGATAGCATGGCACTTTCACATATATGGTTGGCCCAAAAAAAAATCACATACATACAGCAGGGAAACATCACACAATAACTCATCCTTGAAGGGTTGGATGTCATACGACAATAGACATTGTTGGTTGACATGAATATCTCATCCCTAGCGAAGCCACCCAATGTTGTATGGTTGTGGGTGCGGTGTTGTCGACAATCTCAACTATTTGATGAACTCTGTTGAGATGAGGTTATTTTGGATTATGTTATCAACAATAAAATGCAGTGGGGTCCCCTTCACCCACATATGTGAATGAACAAGGCACTCCCCCTCTTCACGATCTGTGGGTTCTTCTGGTTGAATTGTTGCGGTCGCGACAATAACAATGGGGTCTGTGTCAATGATCTGTCTTCTATCAAAATTTTCTGAATCACATTTTGAATAAGGGTTTGGCTCCTTGTCTTTGATATCGACCACCAATAACTATTTTGAGAAACATTCATCGATGTTGTGCCAAGGGATTTTGTGTAAATCGCACCATTTTATGGTGGCCTTCATCTTTCTATGACCCTTATTTTCCTGTGGCTTGGACTGGTTTTCAAGAGATTCTTTGTTATGGATGTCTTTATCATACTTTGGTTGTTGTGTACTTTAAGACCTAAAATCCCATTTTTTCTGGTGCTTAAATTTCTGCTTGATTTTAACAACATATCAATAAGCAGCACCGAGTGATGAGATGTCCATAAAATCCATTTCAGTTTGGATGTATTTGTGTAGAACCCCACGGTATTTCAAAACCAAATTTCGTTCAGAGTCTTTCATACCTAGCTTGGTGCGCAAGGTATGGAAGGAATTGGTGAACTCCAGAATTTCTTGGTCCCTCTCTTGATGTAGTTTGGTCCATCTCATGTATTGGTCCTCATATTTTCCAACAGGATAATATTGATCCTTTACCACATCCACAAAAAAATCCCAAGTGGGATCGACCCCATATATTCTGGACTCCTCTATGGAACTTTTCTCCCAATAAGTTTACCACCAATGTTTGACATGGGGGTGATCCTTAAGGAGTGTGAAGGTGATCTTTTCCCTGTCAAAGAAATTATGATCAAAGAAATAACCTTCTAGCATATTTAACCATTTTTCTAAGGCATGTGCATTTATCTATCCTTCAAATATGGGAATATCAAAATTAACTTGTACCTTAAAAGGCAACGTGCCTCCAAAGTGGTTTCTTAATGAATACGTGCCTATTTTTATTAGTAGGCATTGAAGGATGTGGGAAAAATTATCCATCATTTCATCCCTCTCTCACATGAGAGATTTCTCAAGCAACAGATTAATAGAATCATCTGCTCTGTCGTTTTTATTTTCTTCTTCCATGGAGGGTTTCTTGGGTGTGCAAGAGAGATTGTCTTCAAGACAAACAAGCTTGATACCCATCGAGGATTGTTTTAGGATTAATCGTTAAATGAAGACATAAACAGATCTCCCTAAATCCACCTAGATTTAGAACAAAACATAATAGAATATGATGCTTTCCCTAAGCTCTAAATATTGAGTCTACTAGTTAATAAAAGATGGGAAACATAGTGTTTAAATGTCACTTCCTCTTTCCATTGACATCCTAGCTCCACTCTAGTTCTCCTATGATATTGAGTTTGCAAGGGAACACAATCCAACCAAAGTGAAAGCAATATAATATACTCAACAAGAACTTATGTATGTGATCAAGGAATCATACAATAAAACAAGACTAGTTTTATGGGAAATAAACATATTGTTGTATCATATTAAAATGAAAGTGGAGATTACAACCAAATCCTTGATGTCATAAGGTCCCATTTCGATGGCCCTTTGCTCCAAAACACACACTTGCTCCAACCTTGAATGAAGAATATCCACAATGACTTGATGAACTGAAATGAATCTCTCAAGTATGAGCTGAAGTAGAATTCCTCATCCAATTCTTAGCCTATTCAACCTTAGCCTTTTCCATGAGAGATCCCTCTTTATATAGGATGAAATAGAGATGGTTTGAGGAGATTAGGATGATACCACCAAATCAGAGAGGTGAGTAAGATCCAAATCATTCAGAGGCCACCTCATCTTTTGGAATATCCCCTTCTAAAACTTTCGTGAAGCTCGACATTTCCTTATCCTTTTGGAATCATCACACCCTAGCTATAGTTTATCCTATGGAGATGTCGCAGTACAACTGTAGAGCCGAGGGAGATGATCAAGAATCATCGTACCCTGTACATCTTGAAGCCTGGGACGACCTTCCTTAATATGGCTTTTGAGAAGAGAAATCCAGTCACCTTCCTCATGCAGAAACACTCTTTTGGGAAAATGAACACATGTTGTCAATGGATCACTAGGGTGACCAAAATAATGTGTAACAAAATTCCCCCCAAATAATGAAGCTGGAACCACGGATGATTTTAGGGGATAAATTTCACTCATGGGCTAATTTTCCATGGTTTTTCACAAAAAACGATTCGCCATTCTAAAACTTATTCACCTAAATTCTATAGGACAAAATTATTTTACCTTAAAAATCGCCAAAACTTTATACAAACTATATGAAATCCTTAGAAATTTAAGTATTTTTATAAAAATATCGCCAACATTTTATAGTTGGCATATGAAGGATTAGAAATATTCACCAAGGTTTCTACATTTTAAAATAAATTTCCATCCTTAAAATCATCCCTGGCTGGAACTTGTGACAGCCGAAATACTTTGTAGAATGTGTGTGTCAGAAACAAGGAGTGCACCGATTGGGAACCTGCAAACAGTCAAGTATCAACATAATAATATAGCATTGTCCAAGGCAGGCATTCCCATACTCAGATTACAAAATTTCAAGTGAGTCATGGCCACTAAATATACATTGTGGATCCATGTCATTATGAATCAACATAGCCACCAAGAATACACTGTGGATCTATTCTCTAAAAATGACTCAAGTTCTGTCATAGCCACAAGGCATACAAAGTGGATCTATGTGTCAATACAAATCATGAATACTCCATTTGCAACCTGGACCAGGATGATGAGATCCAAGGTATTCATTTCCATCATCCTTAAGTATGAATCTAACCATGTGATTATAGGTGTTGAAGTTGAACATGGCAGAAACCACTTGATTACCGGTCAATGATGAGAATCGTTAACAAGTGCGAGGGAAATCAACATTGATGTCAATGACTCCCAAGGTACCCAAGTACAATCCAACGAATGTGAATAAATGAGTTGAAGTCAAACACTCGATGAAATCTCCCAATCAGGGGTCAATGATCGACTCGATAGAGGGCTTGTTTCGGTTGGACTTTTATTGAACATATGAATGACATGATAATGGTCTTGGTAGCATTGACTCAAGGAGGACCCAACATATGAATTTTTGGATGGTCAAATGAGAGACAAATGGACTTCCCAACCTGGATACAATGATGAAGGGGGGTGTCATTTTCAAGAGAGACTATTACTGCCACTAACACAAATACAAAGACACATTCATTTCCCAATTTCCCTCCCACCATTTCTGGCGAGCACCTCTTTATTTTTACACTAGCTTGAGGAGGATAACATATGCTTGAACTGTAAGCTCATCCTTCGGATGAGTCCCTCGGAGTATGTTTAATGAACCCTAAGAAGGAGTGGTTCAGTCCCATATGGGTCTTTCGATGTTTGTTTAATGAGTCCAAAGAAAGAAAACTCAGGGGTTTTTCAATTTTAGAGAGTTTGAAAAATGCTTAAAGAGAACTCCAACATGTCCTTTTTTGTAAATTAATATGACGAGACCAAAAAAGTGATAACCTACCGCTCATCATATGTTTTATTCAAATACTTTTACAAGCGTGAAAAGAACAAGGTCTCTCGATTATATTTTCATGTTTAGAGAGTCTAAAAAGAACTTAAAGGGAACTCCAGGGGGTTCCTTTTTCATATAACCTTTATGAGTCTGGAAAAGTGATAAAAGTATACTCAGTTACATTCTCATTGATTTACAAGAAAGAGAAAGAACTAAGACTAAGCTCGAGGTTTTTCCTAAAAAACCTTAAAAAGAATCTGTACATGTGACAAATTCACAAAAACAAACCAAAAAAGTGGATCCTTGTTCCAATGTTTCACTCCTAAGATTTTCAATCTGCAAAAAATCGAAAACTTGTAGAGTTGTTAGGACTTTAGGGTTTAGATGAAATATATAAATAAAATACAAATACAAATGAAAAAAGTGAAAAATCAATAAAAATGGGTAAAAACCACAATTCACTATTTCATTTGTCATTTCACCCAAACGTTGCTCCAAACCCCCCTTTTTACCTCGATCTTCAACTGCAGATTGCGAAGTGCACAGCTGATCATTTGACGAATCGTCTCCATAGGAAAGGTAATATTCATGTCCTCTATCTTTTCATGAACAAAAATTTGATTTTCATTGGTTAGAAATAGACTTTTGGGTAAGTTGTTTAGGGTAACTGTGCGCGGAGGTCGTCACAGGTGCCCTATATCGGGGCCTATGATGATCTGGGATCACTGTAGGTGGCCCTATAGCTAGCCTGCAACGACTCCGCACTATGCAAATTCCCTATCCTACGATGTCCGTAGCCCAAAAGTTTTAAATGATGAACTTGCCAAGAAAAATTATCCAGGGAAGAAGATAATGATGCTAACCTCTCTTTATAGTTCCATTGCAGGTTTTCCACGGTCAAAATGTTGGAATGGTGTGAAATAGAGAATGAGGAGGAAGAATAATTTGTTAGGAATGAACCAGGAATGGTGATGGCCCTTCGGAAATGTGGGTTGTTGAAATTCTTTAAGATCCAGGGTATGAGGGCCCAATTGAGACTCTTCGAGTACCTAGTTCACATGTTGGATGTGAACAAGCAGGTGTTTCATGTGGGTTCTCATACTCTTACGATAGATATTGAGGATATCTACTTATTAACCAGGATATCTCATTGCGGGTCTTGAGTAACACTTATAGGTAGCAGAGGTGGCGGTGAGCCCATGAACCACTATATCAGTGAACACTATATGCCAGGTACCCAAAAGCATAGAGTAAAAGTTTCTATAAGAGATGTTTGAGACTTGCCTCTATAGACCATCCTCTATACCATCACATGCATGGAAGGTAGTGCATCTCTCCATATGGTTCTTCAGATCTATTTTCAGTATGCGCTGGACTGTATGGAGCCCCGAGTCTTCAACTCGGGTGAAGGGGTTTTCAAACGTATGAAAAAACAACTGACCAAGTGTAGGAACGGTGGACTAAAATAGTTTGGATATGGTTCGATTTTGGTATCCTTCTTCCTAGAGAGGGTCCCAGTTTTGAGCTTAAAGGTAGAGTGGGGTATACCTGCACCATAGTATCTGAGAATGAAGAGGTGGGTCGACCTCATGGAACGACATACAGTCTGTCCCATCATTAAATATAATGGCATCTTCTTCAACTGGTTGAGAACTCAAATACTCATGGTTGAAGAATATGCATATGTCGGGCTAGACTTCCAAGGAGATCCGGACCTAGCTCTTCCTAAGGGTTCCCAATGACGGGGCATAGGTAAGAAGGACATTTTGTTTGTATAATTTTTTTGTTATTTTTAATGATGTTAAAACAATTTCATGTTGTTTATCCAATGACTAACCAAATTCTCTTTGAACATGAAGATGTGGGAACTTATCTCCCTAAATATTCATCCCCTATCCAGAGACGAGGGGAGAGAGGTGATGTAGAAGGAGTAGTTGTTGCTAACTTCGAGACCATTGAACAAAATATGCAGGGACTTACAATGAACATCCCAAATGCCTCTATATATGATATTCTAAGGCACTACCAACACCAAATAGAGGGTGCGTCTGCTTCCATAGGTCGTCTGCTCCATAAAGTAGCACGAGCACTCGTATGTTATAGTAAGAAACATCCTTTATGCTCTATTGTATATGAATCCATGTGCTTCACATTTTTTGATATTTTGGTCTTTGGAAAAAAATATTTTTTTGTAAACTTTTATCATTATATATATATGAGGCTTCTATCGGCTTACTTGTTGTATATACAAAATATGATTGGATTTTATAAATGTCTCAAATGTCTGTCTAACACATAATTATCCAATGCATCTATTAATGTATTTAGACATATAGGAATGTGTTGATATTCAATGTAATCAAAATGATGTTCCAAGAGGCGAATTCATGAATATACCCTTAACAACGTAAGACTTTGAATAGAATACACATTACTCAACTGTAGGACCACTAACTGTGAATCGAGTCGTACAAAAAGATCATGTATCCCAACTGAGATAGTGTTGGTTAAAAACTTGATATCTCTATTGTATTATGTGATATTGTTAGTTGCACGACCAAGGAAAACACCATGTAGACTGATCAATTTATCTGTAGGTGCATAAATTTCCCAAGCAGCAGATGCTAAGTTTTGAGTAGTGCGACTAGCACCATCATTGAAGCCAAGGTACGGTAGTGAAGACACTGACATATGAAAACCAAGAACAATGCAAGGTAAGCAACTAAAGTTGGAAACCAAACAACGAAAAAGCACACAAGATTATTATACACTAAAATACAAGCACTCATGCAAAAATGATATAAGCATAGTACTTCTTCAAGTAAAGCCCATTTTGGGGTTCACTTAAATGGATTCCATCATAATCAACCAGCTCATAAGATTCCTTCTCCAACACTCGTCTGACAATATAAGGACCCCACTACATGGGCTCAGATTTATCGGCCCCTAGAAAATCACGATCTTGCTTGTAAAGAAGAACTAGATCACCTTCGGAAAAAAAAAATGTGGTTTGACATGATTTTCATATTAAGATTTAACATGTTTCTTTTGAGTTTCAATAACTAAGGCGGCATCATGATGGGTTTCATCTAATTGCATCAAATACAAAAGACGTTCCTCTTCAACAGAGGTGTTAGAGAGAAGTTCGACGGCTAGCTTCAAATATGGTATCTCACATTCAATCGGCAAAATTGCTTTGATACCATAGACTAGCTGGAAAGTTGTAAATCCTGTAGTAGACTAAACAGATGTCCAATAGGACCACAATGTTGAGAAAAACATCATGTGCCAATTTGTCTTATGAATTCCTATCATCCGTCAAAGCATGGTAGTGATAACCTTGTTGATTTCTTCAACCTGGCCATTGGCCTGTGGCTAATAGGGGGTTGAGTTTTCATGGCGAAGACCCAACTTCTCAATAAGTTCATACATCATAAAATTTTGAAAATGACTATTGTGATCAGTAATGATGGGTTAAGGGACACCAAATATAGTAATGATATGATTGAATATGAACAAGGTTGAATTTTTTCTGGTCTTATCAAATGTAGGCATCACCTCGGCCCATATAGTGAAATAATCCACAGCTACAATGATATATCCATGCCCCCTGGCCAAGTGAGGGTGACATGTCATGAAGTCAATGCCCCATTTGGCGAATGGACCAATGGAAACCACATGGTGAAGAGGAGAAGGGTGTGATCGGTGTTGGCATAGGGGCAGACCCAAGGTTCAACTCTAACAACACACCAACAAGCCCTAACTACTGGCCCTTTCGGCAACACCTGCTGAGCAGATGTAGTCTCACCTGAAATAGAAATAGGGGGTTGCAAGACATAGGTGTCTACAACTAGAGGAAATGCAAAGTGGATCCAAAACAACAACACATAAAGATCTAGTTATTCTTTACCAAGATTGAACCTACTTCGCACAGTTATATCTTAGATATAGCACAATAATGAAATAATAGAATAACATAAGGAAAAGAGCACAAAATCAATCACACATAATAGCAAGATATACATGGTTCGCCCTCTCCCTAGGGCTACATCCACAGAACTGTGTTTCTTGATATATTATATGAAAACATATAGTTCTATCTGTGCACTTAGCTTGCATATATCTCTCTCTTTCTCTTCTCTTCTCCCCTCCCTGTGCACCTAGTTGTAGGGTTGATCTTCGCACCCAGCTGAAAATCTTACAATACAACAGTATCCTCACAAAAAATACTCTCCTTATGCAACAACAATAATCACTAGACATCAACAATACAATCCTCTTCAAGCTTGGAACGACCCGATCCCAGGTCCTCTAGACCTTTATTTATACCTTACATGACAACGTCTAGGTGTCAAAACCCTAGATCCCAAAACCCCAGGTGTCTAAAACCTTAGGTCAACTTGACCCACGTTTTCAGGGCTTCACCAGCCTATCTTTCCTTCTTTCCCGCAAGGTGCTCCAAAGCATCCATTGGTGGATTTTTTCGCTTGTTGAGTTGTCCACGATCCATCTTCCTTGTTGATCTGTCTTCCTCGATATTCTCATTCAAAGACTCATTTTCCCTTACTTCGCTCCTTCTTTGCTTCTCCTTTGACCACTTCAACCCAATATCAGTCACTGTGCCTTCCATGCAGTTTGTACTTCACCTTTATTCCCTAACCAAGGGCCAATAGGCCCCCAACACGCACATGTGAATAATCCTAAGGCACTGCAGGTCTAAACCTTCTATTTTACTTTGACTTCACACTGCGCGGAGGAGCCTGTTCTTTCTGCTTTGTCCCTTCCTTCCTTGTGTAGACTGTCTTTTCTGTGTCTGGTACCTAGTTTCAAATGCAACTGGTACCTAGACCCTTATTCTTATGCTTTTACTAAGAACTGCAAGGCAGTTGGTTGTCATGGTACAATTTCAATCGGCTGCAATTCAAACATTCCTTCCATTATCCATTCAAATTCTTCAACTGTGCAGCTCCTCCTTCTGTAACATAGGCAACCTCATATGGTCGAAGCCAATGTGTCCTGAACTTCCCTGGATGCTTTATAAACTTGTTTTCATATACCAATACCATATCTCCTTGCTTAAATGCTTTCTTTTTTATATGTCTATCACGGTAACCCTTCTCTCGTTCCTTTTGTACCTGTTGATGGAATCCTGCAATGAACCTGTCTTCTTCCAATTCTACCAACTGTGCAAGCATGTCTTGCACAGTGCTTGTGTCATACATACCTGTGAATGATATGATTATCAAGATAGCAATGAAATATTCCATAGGTACCACTGCTTCCACACCATAAACTAGCTTGAAGGGGGTCTACATTTTTAGCTTCTTGCAAGTAGTTTTGTATGCCCATAACACTGCTAGTACTCTCAAATCCCAATCATCTTTTTTTACACTGCAAATATTCATTAGCATTGTCTCCAAGATATTATTGAAAGATTCAGTTGTTCCATTTTCTTGTGAGTGGTAACATGTGCTCGTCTGATGATGAACTTCAAATTCCTAAGTCAAGGATTCAATAGTCTTATTGATAAAATGCGTACCTTGATCGCTCATCAGGGTATTCGGGCATCCAAATCGGGTTATGATATCATCAAATATAAACCACGTAGTTGTAGTTGCACTACAATCCTTAACTGCTCTCGCTTCTGCCCATCTGGTCAAAGACTCAGTCACAATGATGATGTAACGAGATCTTGTGTGCTTTCTTGGTGGGTTGATAGGTCCCACAAAATCAATGGCCCATTTTGTGAATGCTTGTAATGTTAATTGCGGTGCTAAAAGAATCTCATCTCTTCTAGAAGGTTTCCCATCTCTTTGGCATAGATCGTAGGCTCTGTATTATTCCTTAGCATCTTAGTGTAAAGTGGGCCACGAGAGCCCAGCTCTAAGAACCTTTTGCATTGTTGATTTTCCTACATAATTTCCTCCTGCAATGCCCTCATCTACTTCTAACAAAATTAGTGGTATTTATGCCTCCATAATGCATCTCCTCAGGATCTTATCAGGTCCCATCTTATAAAGTTGTCCATCTATAAGTGAAAAATCCACAGCACGAACTACCAGTTGCTTCTTCTGAATGACTATATATTTGCAGGGTGTTATTCCTGTTGATAGGAACTGGACTATCTCGGTGAAGTGATCATCAAACTTTCTGATGGCCAACAATTGTACATCTGGTAGTGTATCCTCCAAACTGGTAGGTTCCTCTCCATGTTCTAACCTAGACAAGTGGTCAGGTCCCTTGTTCATTCTCCCTAGCTTGACCACAATCTCAAAATCGTATTCTTATAATAATAGTAGCCATCTGCATAGTCTTCCACCCAACACTGGCTTGTTGACTAGGTATTTCAGCACAGAATGATTAGTGAAAATTTTAAAATGTCCTCCCAACAAGTAGTGTCGAAACTTCTACAATGCGTACACCATAGATAAACCTTCTCTCTAAGTGGTAGTGTAATTTATCTCAGCTGTAGAGAGCTTCGTGCTAGCAAAGGCTAACGAGTGGTTAATATCTTCTTCTCATGCTTGTGCTAACACTACTCCTAATGCAATAGAATAAGCATCGACATGCACATGGAATTTCTTACTCCAATCTGGGAAAACCAGAATGGGTGCAATGACCATTTTCTGTTTCAGTGTGTCGAAGCTCTGTTGGCATTCCTCTGACCATTGAAACTAAAAATATTTCTTTAATAACTTCTCCATAGGTTTTTTTATCTGTGCATATCCCTTGATTAACTTTCTTTAGTATCCAGTATGTCCCAGTGTAGTGTGCAGCTGTTTAACCAAAGTAGGATGGGGTATATCAACAATGATGGAAATTTTGGAAGGATCTACCAACAACCCCTTCTTACACATACTATGGCCTAGAAGCACTCCAAAGGGAGAGAAGAAGATACACTTCTTCGAGTTTAGATAAATCTGACATTCCCTGCACTTATCCAACATTAGTCTTAAACATTCAATATGATTTTACAATAAGTTAAAACAGTCCAATCATCAAAATATGCTTCCAAAAAATTATGTAAAAACTCCTTGAATGCTTCGACCACCACCCTAGAAAATATGGCTGGTGAATTCTTCATTCTGAAAGGCATCACTGTGTACTAGAAAGAACCCCATTTTGTTGCAAATGTGGTCATGCAAGTAGGCATCATTCATCTTCCTGAGATATACACAGATCTTGATCTCTCCTGACTGCTTATCTTGGACCACCATAGGGATAATCCATTCCAACTCTTCAATAAGTTCTATGATTCCTACTTCCAACATTCTATCTAATTCAATCCTGACTTTCTTTTTATACTTGGGATTCAGTATGTAAGTTCTCTGCTTGACTATCCTTGCATCTGGTTTCAAGGGGATCTTCATTTCTCCCATGGCCCCTTTAATTCCCTTCATGTCTGTGAACTTGGTTGGAAACAAGTCCTGATATTCATGCAGTAGTTCTGTGATCTTGTCAATAGTGGCACCATCCCAATAATATCCAACGTTTGCGAGCTTAGGTGCTTTCTCTGTTCCAATATTAACTTTCTTGATTTTGATTGTCTATCCAATAAAAGGTAATTTGACTCCTGGTCCTTATATGTCTCTCTGTCCTTATGTTTCTGTGATGTTCACATTCCTAGGATCAACATCTTCATCAACATTGATATTGTAATAGAATTGCAGTTTTTGAGGAGGTGCAGTCCATTCATCCTGTTCTTGCTCCACAGGGAGGTTAGGTGCCTCCTCAAAGACTTTATGTCTTACTACTTCCAGAGCTTGACCTACTATGGGGTACTGACATTCAAATAAAAATGTATCTACAAAGTTATGATTCATACTGTACCAATATGCAGGGGTGAGGCACAGTTCTGCTTGAAGATACCAATTAATAGGTGTTGTGTCCAAAGTGTTAATGAATTTATGCACCCATTGTTCCTAAGGAATATTTCTCTAGGCCTCCTCACAATTTTTTCATATGGTCCTTCGGACAGCTCTGACCTGTGTATCGAACTTCGCACCCTTCGTCTTGTTCTGAAAATCGCATTGTCATCAAAGTGTGACATTTCACCCACTCCTCGATGTTGTTCTTGTGTGTTCCCCACCATCTTGATGGAATTGCTTTCAATGCCTCATACAGTGCCATCAACCTCTATTGTACTAGTACAATTTCTTCAAATTCCAATAAGAAAGTTTCTAAATGATTTAAACCATCAAATGTGGGCAGATTACTTACTTCTATGTCAATCCAACAAACTTCCCTGGTCAATCTGGAACACCTCCGCACAAAAACTTCATACATTTTTTTATGTCAGTTCTCTAGTGCTTCTTTCAAATTTGATGAGCATGCATTGTCTCTTCGCCATCTTAAGTTCCCATCTGTTGTAGGATTAATGAAATCATGTTGTCTTGTTGTTAATTTATATATATTCTCTAGTTCATAAACATGGTCTTCGTCTCTGATGGGTTCTGTGTACCTGCAACCTTTGTCAGGGTCTAGAGTTGTAATGACCCTAAGTTCATCACCTTCAAATTTCATTCTTTATTTCTTTAAGTCAACCACAGTCAAATTTTTGAAAGCCAAATCAATTCCTAATAGTGTAGGATAAGGACAACTAACATCAACTATCTCAATTACTTCGAAGTCTACAAATGTTCTTACCCCGTCAATGTCTACAAGGACATGCCCTAGTATTCCCAAGGGGATTATTGCCTACTGATTAGCCATCCTAATCCTGATAGGGGAGTAAATTAACTTAGGTTTTCCTATCAGTGCCCAGGTCTGCTTCGTCATAACATTGACTTTTGATCCCAAGTCGAGGACCACATAATCTATGTCATAGTCTCCAATCTGAGCAGTAAGGTGTAGTTCCTTATTTGTCCTTATCTTTCTGGATAATTGATATACTAATATATTCAGTAGAGGGTCTACCTTCCCTTGCTCATATTGTGTGATCAAGTGTTGTAGTTCTTTCACTGCTCTTTCATCCTTAATCAGATCAATGAACATATACAAGAAACTGACAAGCTTTCTTACCTCTTTTCCTTCTCTAGGTGATGCAGACTGATCGAATGCTAGAGGCATCCCACATTATCTCACTTATGGTTGTGCCTTTGATGAAGAAGCTTGATCCCTTCCAAATTATCTTCTTTCCTATTCAAACTTCTGCTTTTCTTCCCTTGGATCAAACACTTGTGTCTTCTCTGCAACTCTTCTGACCCTTGATTCTTCTATAGTATTTTATGGGGTCACTCTATCTTCTCCTATAACAATGCCTCCTCTAGTGATAACAGTGAATCTTGGATCCTCTCCGTGATTTTCTACTAAGATTAATTGTACTTGTTGGTTTCCTCCTCGTATCTCCTGAATTTTGGCTAACAATGTTGTACAATCTTTAATAACATGTTCGAATGAGTTGTAGTAATTGCAAGTGGTACAAGGCTTCTGACAGTCCCTTTCCAAGTGTCCTGGTTGTGCGTAGTTATAACAAATTATCTAAACTTAACCTCGACCCATGCCTCCTCCTCGTCCTCTTCCTTTAAATCCACCACGAGGGTTGAAGTTTCCACTTCCTGGAGAATTAAACTGCATATCATTTCCTTCCTACTATACTTCACCTTGATTCCTATATATATCTCTTGATCTTTCGTGTAAGAGGTCATAATCCCTACAATCCTTCTCATCATGCCCCATAGATTTACAGAATGTGCAGTAAATATTGGTAGGTGTCTGGACATATTTTTGCATGTAATAGCATTCACCAGGGTGATGTCTATTTATAGATACCTCACACCAGTGTAGAGTAACATTCTTGAAAGGGACCGGATCTCCAGAGGCCAAGTACGCATGAAATAGGGGACAATGCTCCTTATCATGGCATTCTGATTTGCATCCGATACACCAGTTGTCCTCTCTTTTATCTTTTCCCTTGTATTTCTTCATATCTTCTACCTACAGAGATAAGCTAGTTAGGTGACTCAAAATTTGACTCATACCTGAGTTGGATTCTCCCATAGGGGATGATTCTAGTTTCATGGCGATCTCCAATGCTTCAGCCTGTGAAGCAACCTTATGTTGCATCATAGGAACTTTGATATGTGACAAGAGGAAAGTAATGAACCATTCCTTGTTTTGCTCGTCTAGGATCTGAAAACTCAAACCACTTGTCAAGGTCTTAACCTCTGATCAAACTCCCAAATAGGTTCAGCTACTCTCTGCTTGATTTCTTTCATTTTTGTAATGCACTGCGACTCCGACTTGGGTTTATTGAATTATGCACTCAATGCTATCTTGATATCGTTTAGTGGTTTAGGTTGTACAACTCCTTTAACAAACTTCATGTACCGGCTCAGTGCGTGGTCTCTCAAGGTAGTACTAAATTGAGCCCTCTTAACTGCTTCATCATTGAATTTCTTAATACTCCATACAGCTTCAGATAAGAACCAATGTTGATCAGGATCTTCAGATCCATATCCTCTAAAGATAGGTAGCCTCATTTCATCTTCCATAGATCTTCCTAGGGTTCTTGACTGAGTATGTGTTGAAATGTTGGTAACAGTGCTCTGAGTTCTTTGATAAATCTGGCTACTTTGGTTACTTAACACTGCTAAAATAACAAGATGAGTAATAGTACTTATTTCGACGGTAGGCGCAGTTCCTGAAGTTTCTAATTCTTCTCGGCGAGGTTCTTCAGTATTCCCTTTATCTTCCCTAGTGGGCTCTGAATGTTCCTCATTCAATAACTCTTCCTCATCTCCATTGTAGAACCCTTCATCCTATGTTAATGGTTTGTGATTCAGCTCAAACAAGTCCACTAGAGGAACCTCTCTGAAGGTTCTCCCACTATGTGTATGTCCAACCTTTGTGTCATTGTTGTTTTCTAAATTATTCAACATTATCTTTTCAATCTGACCAACTATTGTATCTTCAAGATGTTCTTCTCATGCAATAGCATCTTGATCTTCAACTTTAAAAAGTGTAAAATTTTTCCTCTTGGTCCCTTAAAGAAATATCTATTTTATTGGCTATATGACTCTACTTTGTCAATAGAAAACTTGGCAATGTACCCTCCAATGGTGTTATCAAACTAGTGATTTAATGCTCTTAACATGGCGTTATAAACTCTCTTGACCTTCTTGATTAGCGTCGACATCCAAACCATAGGTGATCTAGATCTGAATTCAAACTGGGTATGTGCTAATCTGGCTAACCACTCGTATAGATCCTTATGAATTCCTCCAAAGAAAATCTCATGTATATCAGTAAAGATATACCTTCCCAACCAATCCTCTGTACTAAGATTAGGGTTCTTGTTTTGAGCCTCAAAGAAGTCTTTCTCTTGTTCTTCTATCCACTTCTGAATCTTTTTCTTTGATGGAAACTACCTTGACATTCCCTCAAGAATATCTCAGTCCCGACAACAGAACAGTTTGTTGGCACAGGGGCAGACCCAGGGTTCAACTCTAACAGCACACCAATAAGCCCTAACTACTAGCCCTTTTAGAAACACCTGCAGCATATGTAGTCTCATTGGAAGTAGCAATAGGGGGTTGCAGGACACAGGTGTCTACAACCAGAGGAAATACAAAGTGGATCCAAAACAACAACACACGGAGATATAGTTATTCTTTACCAAGATTGAACCTACTTCGCACGGTTATATCTCAGAACTAGCACAATAATGCAATAAAAGAATAACATAAGGAAAAGAAAACAACATCAATCACACATAACAACAAGATATGCGTGGTTCACCCTCTCCCTAGGGATACGTCCACAAAACTATGTTTCTTGATATATTATATGAAAACATACAGATCTATCTGCGCACTTACCTTACATATCTCTCTCTCTTTTTCTTCTCTTGTCCCCTCCCTACACACCCAACTGCAGAGTTGGTCTTCACACCCAGCTGAAGATATTACAATACAACAGTATTCTCACAACACAATTCTCTTCTTACACAACAACAATAATCACTTGACATCAACAATACAATCCTCTTCAAACTCTGAACGACCTGATCCCAAGTCCTCTAGACCTTTATTTATACCTTACATGACAACTTCTAGGTGTCAAAGCCATAGAATCCAAAACCCTAGGTGTCTAAAACCCTAGGTCAACTTGACCTGCGTTTTTAGGGCTCCATTGACCTATATTTCCTTCTTTCCCATGAGGTTCTCCAAAGAATTTGTTGGTGGATTTTTCGGCTTGCTGAGTTGCCCACGATCCATCTTCCTTGTTGATCTGTCTTCCTCGATCTTCTCATTCAACGACTCATTTTTCCTTACTTCTCTCCTTCTTTTCTGCTTCTTTGACCACTTTGACCCAATATCAGTCACTATGCCTTCCACATAGTTCATACTTCACCTTTCTTCATGAATCTTTGTTTTCTTCCCTAACCAAGGGCCAACAATCTGATCTTGTTGTTATAAGCTTGATAAGCATGGCATTTTTGGATAGTAGTAATGTAATCCTTAAACAATGAAGGCCAAAAATAACCATCTCGTAAGATGTTTTGGGCAATGGCATACCTAGACATATGATCGCCACATGCTCTAGAGTGACAGTCATTCAAAGCTTTCTCAACTTCATCGTAGGTGAGACATCGTCAAAAAATGGAAACAATACCATGATGGTAAAGGGTATCACCAAGGATGATGTATTGATGGGCTTCATACTGTATAGGATGATGATATATACTACAAAGATCAGGCCGAAAAGTTTGAGTATGGAGATATATGATGATATCTTCGTACCATACGTCATCAGAATTGATCAGAAAGAGGGATTCGTCAGGGAAGAAATCCTCTGCCACACTTTTTGTCTTAGTAGAGGGAGGGTCACATATCAATTCAGTAAAAACCAAATATTTCTTTGACTTGGCGCATTCAAACTCCAAGTCAAACTCCTGTGGAGTCACTATCCATTTGGAGTACTTTCCCCCCAACAATTGTCAAGTAAGGATATGGTGCATGGGGTTACAATAGAAAATGATGGTGGTCCTACGTAATAATATGCAGTGATGAAAACATTGAATAGCTTGAACAGCTTCCAAGGCCAGTTTCTCCACATGTAGGTATTTGGTCTCGATAGTCGTAAGACTCCGAGTCAAATAGTATATCACATGTGAATCATGTGAATCATCCTCTTGAACTATGACCATAGCAATGGTAGAGTCTGAAGTCACTAAGTAGAGGAAGTAATCTCGACTATAATCAGGGGGAAATAGTAATGGTTTATGGGTTAAGGGAAGTTTCAAAGGTTCAAAGGCTTTGTTTGTAGTATCATCCCATACAAAATCGTAACCTTTCTTGAGTAGCCGAGTGAATCCTTTTGTCATATCAACGTAATTGGGGATGAATCGACGTAAAAATTTTGCCTTCCCTTGCAAACTTTGGAGATGATGTAATGTGGAAGTAGGAGGTAGAGTAAGAATAGCCTCAACCATCAAAGGGTCTACCCAAATCCCATGTATAGACAAAATGAAACCAAGAAGTCGAATGAATTCCACACAAAAAACACATTTGTGTGGATTCAAACAGATGCGTTAATAATGGCAGCATATGAAAATGGTCCTTAAATGTGTCAAGTGATATTGACGATGCATGGAATGTGCCAGTAGATTGTCGAGATATGGTTGTAGAATGTGCTTAATGTCATGAAAATCATAAGACATAGTGTGCTAAAAAGTCACACCAACTTTTTTGAGACCAAAGGGTAATTTTCGGTAGGTGAAGGTTCCCCAAGGACAGATAAAAGCAGTCTTGTGTTGATCTGCTGGTAAAATATTAATTTGATTATAGCCAGAGAAATCGTCCATCAAGGAGAATATTTCACTACCGCTACAGTCGTCAACGATCTGGTCAATGAAAGGGGTCAGATAATTGTCCTTAGGACATGATTTATTTATAACCTTATAATCTACACAAACACGGATCGTTCCTTGTTTTTTATTTACTAGAACGAGACTGGATACCCAATCAGTCAAGCCACGGGATAGACAAATTCGTCTTTAAGAATACTTTCAACTTCAAGCTTGATAGCAACAGATTTACGTTGATGGTCTGGGCGAAGTCTCTGTCGAATGGGTTTAGCGTCCAGATATGTCTTAATCTCATGCACAACAATATTAGGATCAATACCTGGCATTTCTTCGTAACTCCAGGTGAAAACGTCATGGAATTCTTGGAAAATGGATTTATATGTGTGGACCTTGTTAGTAGAACATGAGGCACCAATATGAACATTTTCCATAACTCCTGGTTTAATCAATATGTCAAGAGGGACGGTAGGTGAAATGTTACTCAAATTTCCTTCATACTAGACATCGTGTGTTGACTCAGGAACTGAAGCAATAACAACAACAGTCGACGGATTTAAAATATGGTGGTATCTCTCTATGGTATCGTGCTCTAGGAAGAGGATAGAGAGATGATTCTCATCGTCCCATGGGGTATCTTCCATAGACATGACTGAAATGATCATCTCTTCAGTAGGAAAGATCATGTGAAATGGATCAGGAGATGAATCACAGAGAGAAGGAGGAGAAGGAGTTTCCGATTGAATAGCTTGATAGGTGGATTCGACTAGACTTAAAGGAATTTTTTCGTCATAACAAAGACAATCACTAGGGTTAGTACTATCCATGGGTCATAATACTCAGGGATTTCATGAACAATGGTGGAGATCATGTTAATTGAAGCGACGAAAGGAGGAGGTATATCAGGTGGTGGGATTGGAAATGTACCCATCAATATTGAATCTTTTAAAAGACACATGCCAACATTCTTGTAACTGGGAGGTGTCTTCAAGATGAAAGGTACATTGCTAGTATAGGAATCACAATTAAAGAAGGTCAGTTGGTCGTCATTGATGACCTTTCCTTGGTGCGGGAATCATAAGACACAGAAAAGGGTAGACACAACTGGACGCATGGAATCAATCCATCTATGGCCAAGTAAAAGGTTATAATCAAGAGGTGCATCAAAGACCTCAACCTAGACATTGACTGGTTTACCTTCCAACGTAATAGACAATGAAGGAAGAACATCGTAAGGTTGAAAACATGTACCATTGAAGACCTTAAGTGTATTATGTGATTCGACAAGGGTAGGAGAGCCAATATCTTTCCAACAATTAATGGACATAATGCAAGTCGAAGCTCCTTCATCAATAACGGTTCTACAGATATTCTTGTTTTCAACAACAACTTGGATCTAAAATGCTAATTCAGGAGTAAGCCTTGGAATGTGATCTTCCAAGTCAAATATTATTAAATTAGTATCCATAGGGTCAATTCCATGAATGGATTTTAACAGTGCCTTCCATTGAGCAGGAAAAATTTGAACGACTTCAAGAGTCGACATAGCAGAGGGTGCTTGTGCAAGGTCTTCTACAATACTGTAGTTTTGGGCAGCATGCGCATGAGGCTTAAACACATAATTTCGAACAACTCCCTTGGGAGGAGGATGAAGAAATGTATCGAGACCCAACCGTTCGATGTGAAGAGGATTGTTTGAACATGAAGTTGGGGGAGAAGGTTGAACCGATGAAGGTGGTAGATCATCAACTTTCTCTTTTGACGGAAAGTAATCTTGGGCTCAACTTGCAACTGCAACGTCGTTCTTTTTGGAGTCACCAGGACACATAATGACATAAGATGAGGTAGAAGGAGAGGGTTGGTCATGAATGACCAATTGGTCCTTCTTCTGAGAAGGGAAAGGTTGTGACAAAACGATAGGTGTGGGAGGCTTCTTGGTTCCTTGGAGGAACTTAGTAACCTCAGCGAGTCGCAGACAATATTTTGTGTAATGATCATAAACGCAAATAAGGTAGGGATAACAAGGTTTACATTTATATTTCTCATCAACGGGTGGAATTTTGGACTTCTCAGGCTGTTGATTGTTATTTTTGTCCTCGTTATTCTTACCCTTCCCTTTATTTTTATTTTGGTTTTTCCTGGCAGGTGTGGATTGAACCGAATTAACTTCAGTAGTCTTACCAGAGGAACGAGTAGGAGTAGGAGTAGGAGTATTTTGTACATTAGAATTATTGTATTTAGGATTGGTGTGATTGGCATGTATGGAATGTGTGTCAACATGAAAAGTGTCAATCACACCATCAGCAGCATGAGAAGCTACTAGAGGTGTTGGGCTAGGATTCCTAGAAAGACGAGGAGAGTCAGGGATTAAGTCACAAAGAGTTTTTTTTTTGCGAATAAACAAGATCTAGGTATTGATCATGACTAATCTCTTTCTCTTCAGTGACGACACCACCCATGGAAACATCATGGGTGATAGGACCAATGACTGATTTGGTAAAACACCCAACCAACAGTTGATCAAGAAGGGGAACCTCGATTGACCATCTTCTCCTCCTCCACTCATGGATGTGATCAGAGATATGAGTGGAAGAAGACTATTTAAAAGAGCTCAAAATTTTGGTTTCGGTCTCGTATCGAATTGGCAACTAGTAATGTGTTAAAAAGGCCACGGATAGGGTGTTAAAGTCATTAAATAATCCTTGTGGTAACTCGATGTACCATTTTTCTGCTGAACCCATGAGAGTGCATTGGAAAAGTAGCAATCTTATGGAGTCATCCATCAATGAATTGGGTGAACATCAAATATGGAAAGTCATAACATGATTATTCAGGTCCTCTCCCGATCGACCGTCAAACTTGGGAATATTATATGGTAGTTTGGCCAGTATGACGAGCCAATAAGGAGAGTGTAAAATAGGATCATTCAAAATCCTAGATAGATCCGGTAAATCCAAATTGGAAAGAAAAGGCAATTGTATTTTCACTTGAGGAAACTGGTAATTTTGAGGAGGAAGCCTTGTAGGTATACAAGTAGGATCATAAGCAGTCTACAGATAAGTAGACAGTCTTGACAGATTCGGTTGTGGAGGATTTTGAGGCAAATATCCAACAAGGTTGGGCTGATTAGGTCTATTCCCTTGGAAAGGAACATTGGATTGAAATTTTTGACCCCAAGTAGGATTCATAAAACCTAGGTACAGTTGACCCAAATTGGGAGGTACAAAAGAATTAACTTTTGGATTTTTTCCCCCAACCGATTGTTGATTCCCTTGGACAAGAAGATTCCAAGGTTGAGATTGTAACACAGGTATAGTTTTTCCATAAACTGGGTTATGGAATCCAACTTGAGGTTGCCCCACAAGTTGAGTGTGTGCCCCAATCTGAGGCTTCCACACAAACTGAGGTTTCTCCCTAGCTTGAGCTTGACCTCCAACAGGAATATGGAAACCAGAAGTGAAAGAAAGATTGGTGCCTCCAATTGGATTGGATCCAGTAGGGCCAAAAAAATTAGATCCTCCGAGCAAAGGTGGAGGAGGAATGCAAGGCCCCCTGGAGAGAACCTGGGCAGGTGAAGGAACAAACTAACTAGCAGCATTGTACCCAGGAGAAACAAAAAATTTTGACCCTCCGGTTGGATTTTGGGTAGGAATAGAAATAGAATTATTCAAAGCATCATACCCAGGGGGAAGTGACAGATTCGGTCTAAGCGTAAGTGCTTTTCCAATAGGATCTTGGAAAATCACCATATGTCTAGTATGAACAGTCGTAGCTTGTGGGACCACAATAGAATTGGCCACCTAGAGAGGAAGAATCGAGTGAGAACCAACCAACAAATGGTATGAAATTGTAGTGATATTATTGTTTGTTCCAATAAAATTATCTAAAGGTACCGTATAGGTAACAGACGTCTCAGGCATTTGTGATGCCATAGGTTGATTAGGACTTGCTCCTAGGTTTCCATAAATATCATGTACTATAGAAGGGGCAGAGCTAGGATTAAAAATTCTAGCTATGTGAGTCGGGGTTCTAAATGATTCACTTTGAAAAAATGGATCGTCTACTCCAGATCCTACATTAGGTCCAGTAGGTACTTTGGTGTTGTCAACAACAACAATTTCTCCCGATGAATTCATCTGGAGAAAATGTGTGTCTCATCTAATAATAAATAATGGATTTGGGGGAAGTCAGAATGCCTCCAAAGAATCTGAAACAATTCGAAATCCCTCTAAAGAGTGTGTGCTTCCAACTTTAGAAGCTACTTCGTTATTGACTACTCCCTCAGGAGAGCCTTTTGGTGAGTTAGGAAGAAAAGATTGGTAACCTTCCAGATCTTCTGGGGGTAGCCCTTGCATCCTCCTTCAATGGTGAAGGTTGATGTTGGCTGAACCAAGTAAAGAATGAAAAAAATCGATGGCCAACTAGAGAAAAAAAACAACACTCACTAATAAAATCTAAAAATCAAACCAAGAAAACAAACCTTCTTATTTCGAAGTCACTAGTTGGTGATGAAATCCAACATCATGAAATCAAGACAAGAAGGGGTTGGGATAAAGCGGGTGGAAAATTTACGTTGAAGACCTGCTTAATGGACTTACACCTAGGTGAAAGCTCCCACACACAATCATGGGTATACCCCCCAAGGAGCTCGAGTGATTTTGGCCAACGTCGAATCTAGGTACCATGAAGACTTGCCCCTCCACAGTCACCTTATGTAAAGACCCTAAAGAGATAGGCCACCAAGGTTATCACTTACTCCAATGATATCTGGGGAAACAATCAACAGTCTGATCCACACACAAAGGTAGGGTATCTAGCCCGAAATCAACTCGAAAGGATTCCACTCATAATTGTGGGTATACCTTCAAGTCACCCCCAATAATACACGCAATATCTACACTAAGACCAACAAAGTAGGGTGAGTAACTCTGCCAGTCTCAATGTGACCTCAGGTTTGATCCTTGTGTGAGAAGAGCTTCCCAGGAAAAAATGTAGCAAATGGATTTGACACTCTCTCTATCACAAGATACTATTGTGTGTTTTAATTATTTGGAGAGTGTGACTTTCAACCTATTCCAAAGCACTATCCTAGATAATGTTGGTTTGAATAATTTCTAGAAAATAAAAGTTACTAGTGAATTTTAATATTACGTTGTGTTTTAAGAGGTTGTTTCTTACTCAAAAAAGGGGATGGGAATGAAACTGATGATGTTGTGACCTTGACCCAATAAAATGCAATAAAATATGAATGTGCAATTTTTCAATTCAATGAAATCTAATTACAGTAGGGATAAGGTATTTGTTTGAAATACAAAAAGCTACGAATTGCAATTTCTTAATTTCGAATGAACACAATTCCAAATAATCATGAACTACAAAATTTTCCAATTCTTCTCTTTAACAAATATTTCGATTGTAAAAAATTTATTTTGAAAGATTACTAAAAAGAATAAACGAATTCAGTTCTTCATTTTGAAAACAAAATCAGAGATGTAATGATGAAAGGAAAATGTAATCCAAGAAAAGCAAGACATTCTCAACACAATTCCCAAATCGAACTCGTAATATAGACAAAAATAAAAAATACAAGAAAACCTTTTGGCATATGCAAGAAAAAAGTGTTTTGTAATCAACAAACAATTGGGAAAGTAAAATCAATCCAAAACTTCAAACAAACCAAATACCCTTTGTCAAACAAGCACCCAGATCAAGATCTGAGATTATATCCTCGTGATAATGATTAAAAGAAAAAAAATTGCAAAATGCAGAGAAAGACTTTCAATCACTAAAAACCAATCAAGATAAAGCTTTTAAACTCAGAGATCAATCAAACATGGGCATCAGAATTTCATCCCAGCCAACTAAGGAAAATATGGGTGAAAAAAGATAAATTGACTCACTCCAACAAATTCTACAGGAGTCATCGCAAGCTAGGTATGGGACACAGTGCGATGAGAAAAGGTCATCACAGGCTACTAGAAAAGCATAATGCGATGTCGTCGCACTGGATTGGTCAAGAAGGATGTGACATCTAAGGGTTTTCTCAGGATACCAATATGGTGTAGTGCGACGATCTCTGTAAATGAGGAAAAAATGGGAGAAAGACAAAAAATCTAATTGAACTTCCAGACCCAGGGAGTCCAGATGGATCACCCACATACTCAAAAAATGAATTTAATCAGAGGAAAGCAGGCTAAAAGCAAATGGGAAGCAAAAATCAAAAGGAATTCGTATCCCCAGTATGGTCGCCAATTTTGTTGTAGGATTAATCTGTAATGCGGATATAAACAGATCTCCCCAGATCCACCTAGATCTAGAACAAAACAGAACAGAATATGATGCTTTCTATAAGATCTAACTATTGAGTCTACTAGTTAACAAAATATGAGAAACATACCATTTAAATGTTTCTTCCTCTTGCCGTTGACATCCTATATCCACTCTGGTGATCCTGTGATATTGAATCTACAAGGGAACACAAGACAACCAAAGTGAAAGAAATATAATATACTCAACAAGAACTTATGTATGTGATCAATAAATCATACAATAAAACAAGACTAGTTTTATGGGAAATAAACATATCGTTGTATCATATTAAAATGAAAGTGGATATTACAACCAAATCCTTGATGTCATAAGGTGCCCTTTCGATGGCCATTTTCTCCAACACACACACTTGCTCCAACCTTGAATGAAGAAGATCCACAATGACTTGATGAACTGAAATGAAGCTCTCAAGTATGAGTTGAACTAGAATTCCTCATCCAATTCTTATCCTATTCAACCTTAGCCTTTTCCATGAGAGATCCCTCTTTAGATAGTGTGAAAGAGAGATGGTTTGAGGAGATTATAAGGATCCCACAAAATCGGAGAGGTGAGTAAGATCCAAATTGTTCGGAGGCCACCTCATCTTCTAGAAGATCCCCTTTTAGAAATTCCGTGAAGCTCGAATTTTCCTTATCCTTTTGGCATCGTCACACCCTAGCTATAGTGAATCCTACGGATACATTGCATTCAAACTGTAGAGCAGAGGGTGAGGATCAAGCATCATCACACCCTGCACATCTTGCATCTTGCAACGACCTTCCTTAATATGGTTTTTGAGAAGAGAAATCCATTCACCTTCATCATGGAGAAAGACTCTTTTTGGTAACATTAACGCATGTTGTCAATGGATCACTGGGGTGGCCAAAATAATGTGCAACAGGGACATGCACTGAAAAATGATCAAGAGTAGCCTGCTCTGATACCATTGCTCTGGATTATTTTCGGCACGAAATGAGAGTAGAGATATAATAAAGAAATATACACAGATATCGCGGATATCCAATAATATAACATAAATGTATCAGAGATGCAACCATAAACATAGAGATATAGTAATACACAATTTTCTATTAATGAGAGAAAATGTACAAATACTATAAAAATACAGAGTGAAAGACTCGCTAGAATGGTGAAAGTTTATATCTTAGAAGAGATGTGACGGCTACTCGCATTCTCAAGAATATGATCTTACAATGAGACTCCAAAGGCATTTTAATCATAAATAAAATACAAAACCCTAACCCCGAAAGATGAAGATCCAACAGTTTTGTGGACCCTGCTTTGGGTAGTTTGGTGTATCAACTTCCTGAGGGCGTAACTTTGGCATACGATCTTCGTTTGGGGTGGACAATAGATAGTTGGAAAAGTATCATCGAGGAGATTAATTTTGAGGGATCATTTAGAGCCTTTTACTATCATTGAGAAGCTTTATCCTGAAAAAAAATCATTTAGGCCCTCAAAATGACCCCGGAAGATAAAAACTGCTAAAAATAGTAAATTGCCAAAATTGCAAGAAAATGGTTTGAGCCAATTGGAAATGGTAGGTGGCCACCTATATCCATTTGGATCAATCCTCCCTCCTTAGGAATCAATGGTCTCCATTGCGTTGAGTGCCCGGGGGAGAGGGAAAATCGTTTGTTGAATCTGCATCTTAATGAGTTGCTTACCTTGTTGGAGAAGTTGCGTTGCTTAGCTTGTTGAAGGTTGTCATGAACCTGTGGATGGAAGGGTTGGAACTTTTTAACCAATCTATATGCATTATATTCTTGTGTGTAGAAGGAATATTTTATCTTTTCTTCATTCTTTTCGACCTACCTCTTTTGGATAGAAGGTGCTTGGATCGAGGCTGTAGTGGTTGCAGTATATTTATGTCACCTTTTGAACAGATTATGAAGAAGATGAATTTTGTAGTATGAGATACTACCTTGAGACATTTTTTAGGTGGGACAGTAGTTGGAACTACCTCTGGTATCCTGTAGAGATGACCCCCCCAGAGTAGCAATGACACTATGGGGTCGAGACTCATAGATAGCATGACGCTTCCACATATATGGCTAGCCCAAGAGAACATCACATACATCCAGTGGGGAAACATCACATAATACCTCATCCTTGAAGGGTTGGATGTCATATGACAATTGAAACTATTGGTTTACATGAAGATCCCGTCCCTGGCGAAGCCACCCGATGTTGTATGGTTGCAGGTGTGGTGTTTTCGAAAATCCCAATTGTTTGACGACCTATGTTGAGATGAGGTTCTTCTGGCTTCAACTATCAAAAATAAAATGCAGTGGGGTCCCCTTCACCCACATCTGTGAATGAAAATGATTCTCCCCCTCTTCATCATCTGTGGGTTCTTCTAGTTGAATTGTTGTGGTCGCGACAATAGTAGTGGGGTCTGTGTCGATGATCTATAATATTGTATCAATATTTTCTAAATCAGATTGTGAATCAGGATTTGGATCCTTGTCTTTGATCTCATCCACCAATGATTGTTTTAAGAAACACTCATCGGTGTTGTGCTAGGGGATTTTGTGGAAATTGCACCATTTTCCGGTGCCATTCTTCATCTTTCCATGATCCTTCTTTTCCTATAGATTGGAATAGTTTTGGGAGACTATTTGTTAAGATCATCTTTATCATACTTTGGTTGTTGCGGATTTTCATACCCAAACTCACATTTTTTCTGGTGCCTAAATTTATGCTCGATTTTAGAAGTATAACGATAAGCACCATCGAGTGATGAGATGTCCATAAAATCCATTTTAGTTTGGATGTATCTGTGTAGAGCCCCACAGTATTTCAGAACCAAATTTCATTCAGAGTCTTTGATACCTATCTTGGTGTGTAAGGTATGGAAGGCATTGGTGAACTCTGGATCTTCTTGGCCCCTCTCTTTCCACAGTTTGGTCCATCTCATGTATTGGTCCTCATAGTTTCCAACAGCGTAATATTGTTCCTTTACCGCATCCACAAAAACATCCCAAGTGGGCTCGGCCCCATATATTTCAGACTCCTCTTTGGAAATTTTATCCCATTAAGTTTGTTACCAATGTTTGACATGGGGGAGAGTCTTAAGGAGTGTGAAGGTGTTCTTTTCCCTGTTGAAGAAATTATGAACAAAGAAATAACCTTCTAGCATATTTAACCATTTTTCTAAGGCATCTACATCTATCTGTCCTTCAAATATGGGAATATCAAAATCGACTTGTACCTTTAAAGGTGATGTGCCTCCAAAGTGGCCACTTGATGAATATGCACCTGTTGTTATTGGTAGGTGTTGAAGGATGTGGGAAAAATTCTCTATCATTCCGTCCCTCTGTCACGTGAGAGCTTGCTCAAGCAACAGATTAATAGAATCATCTACTCTATCGTTTTTCTTTTCTTTTGACTTGGAGGGTTTCTTAGGTGTGTGAGAATGGTTGTCTTCAAGAGAGACAAGCTCGAGACCCAACTTGCTATACTCAGACCTCATTAGGGACATGCATTGAAAAATGATGAAGAGCAGCCTACTCTGATACCACTGATCCAGATTATTTTCGGCACGAAATGAGAATGGAGATATAATAAATAAATGTACAGAGATATCGCAGATATCCAATAATATAACATAAATGTATCATAGATGCAACCATAAACATAAATATAGAGTTGTTACACATTGTTTTCATCACCCTTATGATCGTTAATGATGTAAACCTATATGTTGTCTTCAAAGGGATCAGTGACCTGAATTCCTAAGGAAAGAAGGGAGAAGAACTTTTCTTGAGAGATGAAATCATATTTTCCTTTGTAAAAAACCTAATAAGGATGATCTCGCACTCTGTCCATATATAGGGGTGGGATGATCCTGGATCGTCGCATGTTGTACTAAACTTGGCCTATGGCGTTTTCGCACTCTACTAAGTTATAGGGGTGTGATGATTTTCGTACGTGGGAAAATGAGCATCTTGTCGATGCTTGTGAAGGAGAATCTTCTCTAGTGAGGTGGCCTACGATCGGTTTGGATCTTACTCTCTTTTATGATTTAGTGGGATCATAACCTCCTCACCTTATCCTCTTCAGCTTATAAAAAGAGAGGAGCTCTCATGGAGAAAGTTGGATTGGAAATTTGGCTTGAGATTGTTAGCTTGGTTAGAGTTGGTTTTGAGCTTGGCTTTGTCAAGATAGATTGTGAGTGACTTTTAGATCTATAGTCTCGGAATTCTTGGAGCATAAGTGTGTGGAAAGAAAGGGACTATTGGAAGCGACCTTACAACATCAAGGCTTTGGTTGTATTCTCCTTTTCATATTTATAATACAACAATATATTTCTTTCCCATAAAATTATTCTTGTTTTATTGTATGACTCCTTGATCACATACATAGGCTTTGTTGAGTATATGTTTTTTATTTCACTTCATTGTCTTGTGTATTTTTACAAGTCCAGCATCCCATAAGCCTTGGAATTGAGTGAGGATGACACTGGCTAGGACAAACAACATTTAAAAGGTATGTCATTTATTTCTTGCTAGTTAGTATGTTTGATAATTAAAACCTAGGGAAAGGATTATATTCTATTATATTATGTTCTAGTTTCAGGTAAAACTAGGGAGATATGTTTGTGTTTGCACTTACTGATTAGTCTGATAAAAAAATTGGCGACCATACTGGGGAACGGATTGTTTTCCTAGTTTGTCTTGATTTCTTTCTTTGATTGCTTGGGTTCTATTTTTTGAGTCACTGGGAGATCTAGCTTGACTCTCTGACTGTTTAATTTCACTTGAAAACCCTCATGATTTTTATTTTTTCCATTTTTTCCTTTGATCATTGCACCATTCTTTGAGGGATAGTGCGACGATTTAGGATCACCGCAATTTTCTTTGTAGAGACAGTGCGACGTCGTCACACTATGGTGTTTTTTTCCCTATAACAATCTAGGATTGTCGCACTGTGTTAATCTTACAGCCTGCGACGATTTGGAAAATTTTTAGCCTTTAGTGGTTTTCCCTGTCCAGATATTAGACGCGGTTTTGGGGTGATTTGTTGGGTCTGATTATAGTTTGTTTGACATCTTTGAATCTGCTTTTATCTATATTTGAAACAAAAATCTTAATTTCTTTCTTTGCATTAGATTGGGGGCATCTTTGCATTTGTAGCGAAATCGCATGGTTTTGGGGCCAAGAAACGTGTATTGGTGTACAGTCTCTTTAGCTCATTTCTTAAATTTATTGATAATGATCAGTTTAATAAAATTTTGGGAGATTGTGCATCTGGGAATGATAAATATTTTCTCCTTCTTGTAATATAGCTTTCATCGAAGTGAAATATTTGCATTCTCATTTCTTTTCATTGTTTAGAGTCGATCAAAACATCATTTAGTCCACGCCATTTTCCTCTTGAGTAAAAATAGCCTTAAAATAAAGCACTTTTAAAAATTGATTAGACATTTTTATATTTTCTGGTAGCAAACCTACATTAGATTAGTTGTAGGGCTTTGGAATAGGTGTGAAACATAACTTTCCAAAGCTGCAAACAAACATAGTATCTTGTGATAGGGGGAGTTCAAATCCACTTGCTACATTTTGTCATGGGAATCCCTTCTAAAACAAGGGTCAATCAGAAGGTCACATTAGGACTGGCAGAGTTACTCACCCTTCTTTGTTGGTCTTAGTGTAGATATTGCACGTATTATTGGGGGTCACTTGAGAAGAAAATCCTGTGGGGACCTTCTCGAGTTGATTTTTGGCTTAGATACCCTACCTTTTCACGTGGATCAGACTGTCAACTATTTCCCCATGCATCATTGTCGTAATTGGTAACCTTAGTGGCCTATCTCTTTAGGGTCTTTACACGAGGTGACTATGGAGAGGCAAGTCTTCATAGTACCTAGAATCAACGTTGGCCAAACTCACTTGGGCTCCTTGGAGGGTATACCCATGATTATGTGTGGGAGCTTGCACCAAGGCGTAAGTCTGTTAAGTAGGTCGTCAACGTAACTTTTCCATCCACTCTATCTCAGCTCCATCTTACGTTTTTCCCACGATGTTGGATTTCATCACCAACTAGTGTGTTCATTGTGAGAAGATTTTGTTTGCTTGTTTTCTTCCTAGACTTTTAGCGCGCGTTGTTTATTTTCCCTAGCAAACTCTAGGTTGGATTTTTATTTAATGGCATCAATTCCCGGAATGACCAATGAAGGAACCCCTTTGCTAGGGGATTTTTCTTTTTTTTCCTTCTTATGGAAACATTGGTCCTCCTCACATCGCTACTTTGAGCCTTCTAGGTCTCACAATTGGATTACCGGTATGGTTTTTTTCCACTCAGGTAATCATGAATGTAACTAGTGCTTCGGTTGCAAGAACTTCCCCCCAAGAACATCAACATCATGTTTGTAGAAATTTTAATACAAATTATGTATTACCTAGATTCTCCTGATCTAACAATTATATGCCACTGTTAAATACATAATCTCTTCTACTAATATTCTTGCAGAATTTAAAAAATGATCGTCAATTGCAATATCAAGAAGAAATATCAATAACACATAACATATATGTTTTAACGGAAAAGCATAAAGATAAAAACCCCACTATCATTTATTATGTATATATCATGGATCATGAAACAATCTCATACAAAAATCTAATCCAAGATCTCTCAGTACAATATACAATCATCTCACACTGTCATACAAAAATTGACAAATTCATGTGCCAATTTACTACTTCCAGATAACCTGCCTCCTCTGTGCAATCCCTGTTGATGGAAATCCCTACAATGAATAAATTCATCTTGCCTAGGATGTGCAATCCTCATGGGCACATCCATTGTGTGTGTGGTTGCATGAGTGCACTCACTAATGTCACAATTGATAGTCAAACTATCCCTTTCACCTATTATCTCAACTGGGTCTCCACTCAATCTAACATGCATATAGTAAACAATGGTAAATATTCAGTTGCATGTGAGATCACTTATTGTGAATTAATTAATAATCAATTCACTGATCTCTCACTAGTGTTAGTTCAGTTACAACTAGTACAACTGATCTTAACTCACTTAGCTGAGTTAAACTACTTCACAACTCACATAACTACACATTCAACTCTGTTACAACTTCGAATCACTCAGTTACAACTAATTCGACTTGCATGTACCACCATTCAACCTTTGAACTCGAATGTCCTATAGCTAACTAATTGTCCACTTCAATTAACTATTTCCAAGTGCTCATTGAGAATAGACTAATATTTATTATCCAACTATTATTAAGGGATAATAATAGTCAACATACATCTATAAATAGAATTCATTCACCATCTATAAATAGACATCATCTATAAATAGAATTTTCTCATCATCTAAAAATAGACTTCCACTTAAAAATAGTGTGAGGCTCCATCCTAGTGTAGGTGCATAATTTTCACTATGCTCTTCTTATTGAATCTCAACACTCCCTCTCAACAAGAAAGGGATTATCCTTCACCCTGATCTTGTCTCTATGGTATTCGAATTTTCTCTTAGTGAGCGCCTTCGTCAAAATATCTACATCCCAATCTTCCGTAGTAATGTACTGAAGAAACATGATCTTCCGCTACACACAATATCTGATATGATGATACCGGATATCTATATGCTTAGATCTATCATGAAACAGAGGATTAATAGAGAGTTTAATGCAACTCTGATTATCACAATGAATCGTTGTCAGATCTAAATGAGAACCAAACAAACAAACCAAGATATTTATCATCCAAATAGGCTCACATGTAGCTTGACTCATTTCCATGTATTCCTCTTTCTCTAAACTGAATGACATGGATCTATGTTTCCTATTGTGCCAATAAAACAACTATAAATCTGATACTAAAGATCCCCCTTAATGTGCTCTTTCTGTTCGTTGGGTTGCCCTCCCAAACTGCATCCATGAAGCCATGCAACTTCACCTCATCCACTTGTTTGTACCATAAGCCATACTCAAATGTGCCCCTCAGGTATCTCAGGACATGCTTACCTAAATTCCAAAAGAGATTGGTAGGCTTAACCATCACTTGACTCAGCTGGTTAACCTCATAGAAAATTGTTGGTCTCATGTTCACTAGATACATTAGAAAACCCACTAACTATCGATAGACAGTACCATCCACTACCTCTCCAGAAGTAGCATCCTCTTTCTTCTAGTTTCCATGGGTTTGCATCCCTCCATGTGAAACTTACCCAATAACTCCCCTGCATACTTTCCTTGAGACTCAAAATGTTCACCATCTCGCTGCCATATTTCCAATCCAAGGAAATAATGAAGGAGGCCCATATTCTTCATCTCGAACTCCTTTTTAAGGTCCTCTTTGCATGAGTGTATCAACTTCTCATCACTAGTCAGTATTAAATCATCAACATAAAGAACAATGATTAAAATATTACCCTTGTAGATCTTTTGGCACAAGGGCAGACCCAGGGTTCGGCTCCAAGAGTGCACCAACAAGACCTAACTATTGGCCCTTTCAGAAACACCTACGAAGCAGATGAAACCTCACCCAAACCAGTTATGGGGGGGTTGCAGGACAAAAGTTTCTACAACCAAGGGGAATATCAAGTGGATCTAACACAAGGATAGCACAACGTTCATATATCACTTATCAACTCAAATCTATTCTTCACATATACTTATCATATCTAAAACAGTAATGCAATCACAGTATATCAATTGCAGAGATAAAATACCAATCACACACAACACAAAATATACATGGTTCACCCCCTCTCTAGGGCTACGTCCACAGAACTGTGCTATAATATATTAAGGTAAGGCATACAGTTCTTGTCTGCGCTCTTAGCTAGAAAATCTTATTTCTTCTCATCTCTTTCTCTCCCCTCCCTGCGCACCCAGCTGCAAGGTTTATCTTCACACCCAACTAAAGGTCTTACAATACCAGAAGGCTCTCGTACTCAATACTTCTTTCTCACACACTACTACTCGCTTGATCATACAACGACAAAGACAACAAAAATAATCATAACACCAACCCATCCCAGGTCCTTTAATCCTATATTTATACATTACAATAGCTCACCAACATCCTTAGGCCAAAACCTAGGTGTCCAAAACCCTAAATACCAAAACCCTAGGTGTCTAAAATCCTAGGTCAACTTGACCAGTATTTTCAGGGCTTCGCCAGCCTGTCTTTCCTTCCTTCTCGCGTGGTGCTCCAAAGAATGTAATGGTGGATTTTCCATCTTGTTGATTTGTCTACTATCCTTCTTTCTTACTAATTTGTCATCCTAGATCTCCTCGTTCAACGACTTACTTCGCTCTGTATTTTCTTCTCTTTTTCTCACTTAGACCCAGTAACAGTCACTGTGTCTTCTGTGAAGTTCACATTCTCCCTTTTCTTCCTTGATCTCCGCTTGCTTCCATAACCAAGGGCCAACATCCCCCCAACACTCACATGTGACTCATCCCAAGGCACTTCAGATCTAAGCTTCATGTTTTACTTCGACTCTAGACTGCGCAGTGAAACCTCTACTTTCTACTCGATGCCTCCTCTTTTCCCTTATGCAGACTGTCTTTTATGTGTCTGGTACCCAGTTTCAATTGCACCTGGTACCTAGACCCTTTTCTTCATGGTTTTATTGAGAGCTACGAGGCAACTGGTTGTCATAGTACAACTTCAGCCAGCTTCCATTCACCAAACCTTCCTTCCATTCTCCATTTGACATCTTGAATTGTGCATCTCCTCCCTCTGTAACATAAGCGATCTTGTATGGCCCTAGCCAATGTGTTCTGGACTTCCGAGGATGTTTTATGAACTTGTTTTCATATACCAGTACTAGATCACCTTGTTTTAATGCCTTCTTCTTGATGTGTGTTAAGTTCCTAACCCGCAAATAGGTAGATCAATGTATTCGGATGTAATAAAGGCAAATATTAATAAGACCTTTCAATAAAATAGAATAAGGCGGATGTAAGAAGACCTAATAGAAGCTTCTGCTTCTAGAAGGATCTTCCTCTAGATGCTTCTCTTAATAGACACATTT